>OY720187.1:15445569-16045569 GCA_963082885.1 Parascotia fuliginaria
TATTTTCGGTATATCTAATGGCTGTGCGAAACGATTTGAATTCAATTAACCCTTTATCCGGAAAACAACGTATTTCTGAGTACATGCCACAAGCGCGAAAACGTGTTGACGGGTGTGTAGCAGCTAGGTAAGTTATAGGTGTATATAGGTGGATATATTAGGTACCTGTCCTGTATATTACGATAAATCGTGGACAGACTGGTGGCGGGATAAAAGCTGTTATTATGGAGATGTCTACAAGGTCTAGTGGTCCTTGTTAACTTTATTTCGTGAAGGTTCTAATTATTTTTTAAAACATATCAAGATCTCTTTGAAAGTAAGTCAGGCTGTCAGTTCTACAGCGCCTAGCGTTTGTCTTTTTTTGCTTAAAGCCTATTTAGTGAACACAGCTATGTTCATATGCTACAGCAACCACATAACAACACCACCTACACGCCATAAATAGCGTAGTTTTGTCCAAGCTTGTATCATCTCTTATATTTCTAAAATAACATCATACCAAAAAAACAATATAAATTATTGATATCTCCTCGTTAGGGTCTCATTTTCGCCGAAATTGGTTCGCCGAGTACTAAATAAGTTGTTATTGGCAACATAAAATATACTTGGCACTTTTAATGGCAGAAAAGTGACCTCTTTTATATATTTTGTACAAAAAATTGGCCATAAATTGTATCGTAAAATATCTGTTGGTATATATATATTGATATTCAATATATCGAAAAATATTGAACGAAATTTATTTATTCAAAGGTTTTATTTAATCTTTTTTCAGTTTCTGAAATGCCGATCAACGAAAAATTAACTAATCACCTGTTAAATCTCATGTTAAGTACCGATTGCTCCTAAAAACGGGGCACCGTTTTGAAGGTCCGGTTGCTCCTAGTAGTTCCATCGAACAACCGCATAGACTGCTAATTTACTTACTATCAGGTACTCTGCGGGCCGGCTTACTGCATTACCAACTAACTAAATAAATATTTTTTTAACTAGTAAAGAATATAACTAAGATATTGACCCACTTTCTGAAAGGTTGATCAACAAAAAATCAACTATTCACCTGTATAATCTCATGTGAAGTACTTACCTAAACGGAAAATTAGTAACTAATTAGATCAAATTAAACTTATCATCCATGCTTTTAGCAACCCAATCGGTACTTAACATGAGATTTAACAGGTGATTAGTTAATTTTTCGTTGATCGGCATTTCAGAAACTGAAAAAAGATTAAATAAAACCTTTGAATAAATAAATTTCGTTCAATATTTTTCGATATATTGAATATCAATATATATATACCAACAGATATTTTACGATACAATTTATGGCCAATTTTTTGTACAAAATATATAAAAGAGGTCACTTTTCTGCCATTAAAAGTGCCAAGTATATTTTATGTTGCCAATAACAACTTATTTAGTACTCGGCGAACCAATTTCGGCGAAAATGAGACCCTAACGAGGAGATATCAATAATTTATATTGTTTTTTTGGTATGATGTTATTTTAGAAATATAAGAGATGATACAAGCTTGGACAAAACTACGCTATTTATGGCGTGTAGGTGGTGTTGTTATGTGGTTGCTGTAGCATATGAACATAGCTGTGTTCACTAAATAGGCTTTAAGCAAAAAAAGACAAACGCTAGGCGCTGTAGAACTGACAGCCTGACTTACTTTCAAAGAGATCTTGATATGTTTTAAAAAATAATTAGAACCTTCACGAAATAAAGTTAACAAGGACCACTAGACCTTGTAGACATCTCCATAATAACAGCTTTTATCCCGCCACCAGTCTGTCCACGATTTATCGTAATATACAGGACAGGTACCTAATATATCCACCTATATACACCTATAACTTACCTAGCTGCTACACACCCGTCAACACGTTTTCGCGCTTGTGGCATGTACTCAGAAATACGTTGTTTTCCGGATAAAGGGTTAATTGAATTCAAATCGTTTCGCACAGCCATTAGATATACCGAAAATATGATTAACACATTGATGGTGGCACTCATAAATTGTCTATAAAAGCTTTTATTATACTAGCTGTTACTTAGACTAGTAGGAATAAAACTATAAAATACAGCATCACCTTGTTCAGCTAAAATATAATATAATATCTATGATATCCCAACAACTACACACAACGCCATCTAGACCCAAAGTAAGCATATTTATATAGCTTGTGTTATGGTTCTAGAATACGAATATACATACTTAAATACTTTTTTTTGTAAATACATACGTATTATACATAGAAACACCCAGACCAATGCAAATAGAGATGTTTATGCACACAAATATTTTTGCTGAGCGGGAATCGAACCCGCGACCTCTGCGTGGCAGTCCATACACAGTACCACCGAACCACAGTGGTCAAAATTAATTGTAAAAGAAATTACGTAGGTATAATATAATTACAATAATAGTTATATATTTGTCCAAACATTTAATCAAGAATCATCTTATTTTAAACATATTTGGAGCTAGAGCCTGTAGTAGGTTCGAAACCTATGTGATCAATTTCTACCCTCTCCTTATATATACAAAACATAAAATAGAATCTATAAGTGTAATTACTTTTAACATGTTTTTGCGCGGGATTAGATTTGACAGCAGAGACAAGCTATTTCAACATCCAACTCTTTTTATCTCTATGCGGCAAACCAGACAAATCTTGTACATCAATTTAGACATAAAAGTTTTACAAAAAAATATAAGAACAAAAGATAAACAAACTAATAAAATGTATGAATAAAAACAAGGAAGCGTACACCTGTGAACATGATGCAACTTACACGAGCAGTGGAACATTACCATTAACATCGTTTATGCAAAAATGTATAAAATACTTATGCATATCGATATCATTAATATTTATATTGTTTTTACTTACAGATCATTCTGGCTGTGAATCTACTTAGTCATTACTGTAAGTATCTTTACTTCATATCAAGTTGTTAGTGGTCAACTTAATGTCAATTTGTTCAGTTCGCCTAGGTTTAATAATAAAGGCATCCGACTTCTTTTAACGTGCCCTTTGAAACAACACATTTAGATCAAACACCACTAGGCGGTCACCCATCCAAAGGCCAGCCGTACTCTTTGTTGCTTAACCCACTAATCGTTTACGGATCAGTGAACGCAACGAGCTATGAGCGCCTTAAAGTATCTTTATTACATTTGTATCATTCTTGGGATGCCTGAGCGGAATCTGTGTCAAGTTTACGAGTAGATGCCGACATTTGTGCAAGACTAAGTAAGTCGCATCGGAAGATTTACTACAATTATGGTAGCGAATATGGTCGTTACGGTAATCTATAAATAATAATAATAATAATAATAATAATAATATTCTACCACATGTACAGCGCCATTTAGCCCCAAATTAAGCAATTATATTTGCTTGTGTTATGGGTACTAAACAACTGATATACTACTTATATACATTTTTTTTTTTGTAAATACATACATATTATAGATAAATTACACCCAGACACAGAACAAATAATCATGCTCATCACACAAAGATTTGTCCTGGGTGGGAATCGAACCCACGACCTCCAGCTTAGCAGTCAGGGTCACTAACCACTAGACCAACAGGCCAGTCAAATATGGCTGCATTCTTTAAATACGAACAATGTTATTAAAACACAACTGACTTTACTGTCTATAAAGAAGAAAGAACAATAAGTCTAGGGCGTAGTTAAGAAATTTTTTATAGTAAAGACTCTATTTTGTATTTCAGAGAGTGATGCCATTTTGGTAGACTTGTAGATTATAGAAATAACTTTGTATTAGAAAAAGTAAAATTTGTGCTCTTTTAAAACGTTTGAGCTTAAAAATGTTTTCGTAAAATCTATAACCTTTGTTAAAAATATAACATTTTGTTATTTACGTTTAAACTAAACACAATAGAACAATTGTGACAATTTAGTGAAATTCAATATTTCAAGAATTTTGCAACGAAAACGAATATTTGAACAAAATTGTATTGACTTGCTTAATATAATTTATTTTTAAGCTTTTCGCCGCTCTCACAGTCACGGGCTTAGAGTTCCACTGAATAAAGTACTTAATTGAAAAATGCTTTTACTCTATTGCTTTTGACAATTGCAAGTTATGATTTAAGTTTATTTGTGGCTTTAAAAATCTTATAAAATGTGTTTGAAAGAAAATAGTTCGTATGTTGATCACCTTTTTACTCTCGTAAATAAACGTGAATATACTAAACTCATCTGTCTACTTCTTGTAAAACGTACTTAGATATAAAATTAAATATATATTTTGTAATCAAACTAATCCTCACTTTTCTGCCTTGTGCCAATGTAATTGGTAATTTTTTATGTGTTTTCTATGTAAAAAAAATGTAATTTGTCGATACATTTGAATGAGACAAATCCACACCAACCTATTTGTTTTAGTATGGATTTGTAACAGTGAAAAATATCATTGTAAATATACTGTATCACAGAAGTATCCTTAAACATAATAGTAGCCTTCAATCCCAAATATCCAAAGGAAACAGAAATACCTCAGAGCACATACGACCTTGTTCTTTGTGAGTGTACCTCACTTTAAGTGTATGTGAACATCTAATTAGACAATGTACGGCCTCTGCTGCGACATTGACAATATGTCACACATATTATGTCATATATAAGGCCACTTAGTATTTACATAAGTTTTGTTTCGTTTAAAACGTACTTTATGTTTTGTTTCGGTAAAATCAAAAAGGATCGTAAAAGGAATTTAGTTCATAGTTCTTCTTAGTTGTCAGATTTCTAGGTCTTCTTTAGTTTCTAGAGACCGATTAGTTGGAACATGCATCCAGCGTCTTCTTTGTTCTTTAAATGCCTTACGATTTTCACTTTTAGTTAGTGTATTTCGTAGGAACCTATGAAGCGCGCTATGCTCGATGTTTCCTTGAGAGACAAGGTGAGGAATGTGGTTATTCGACAAATAACTATGATCAACGACATAACTAGCAGACTTAGCAGGCTGAAGTGTCAATGGACTGGTCACATCTACCACAGGACTGATGGTCGCTGGACTAAAAAAGTCTTAGAGTGGAGACCGCGACTCGGCAAACGCAGTAGCAAGCCCTTTAGCCAGGTGGACAGACTACCTGAAAAAGTGTAAACTGGATGCGGAAGGCCGAGGACCGAGTGCTATGTCGTAAATTGGGAGAGGCCTATGTCCAGCAGTGGACTGCGATTGCCTGATTGTGATTGTGATTTCGTAGGACCTTTGCTCCTACTACAGTCGCAGTTAAGTGCCTTCCTATCTTCGGACACCTTAAAGCTTCCACCGTCCCATACCCCACTATGTATATATCATGTACATATTGAATTCTTAAAATAGAACATTATAATTCTTATTATCTTACCATCAGTGTCTCTTAATTTCTCTCAAAACTAGCTTACCCTTCTAACCATCATGTTCTTCAAACGAGGTGGCCTTTTACCATTACATCGGAACGTTGCGAGGAGCGGAGATTCAATTACCATTTAAGTTCCATTACTTTTTATTGTCCTTCCTCATTTCCTTATCTCTTTACAATCAGCAATGGATTTGTTGTATTTCTTGCAAAGCCATCTCCGCATTATTTAAGAAACACAGTCATTTCCATAGGTTACAGCAACTGTAATATATCATTACTAAACCCCATGTTTATTTGCAACCTACATCGTATAAAACTAGCTTGTTTACTTTAAACTACAATTCGATGTAAGTCATACATAAATATTACATAAAACAGTATTAAATAACATGACAAATAACTCAACCCATAAGTAGCACATAAGTAGCTAATAAATGAATCAATTGCGACATTAATGACGGCCGACTTGAAGACGAGCTGTTAACCTTAACATAATTAGTTAGTATTGTACTATGTGCAATAATATGCATTCAAACGATAAATGTAATTGATTGGAATTAATGTGAAGGACTTCAACCGTAACTCAGTGCTGTGTAAGGACAGCACGGGTTTCTGGTTCGATCTCTTTAAAATTGTTGGGATTTTCCATCGAAAAATATTGTATCAGAGTCTGAAATTGTGCCTCATTATCGTATCAGCCGAAGACGTCCACTGCTAAACATTAAGCATTCGCCAATTTTTGTCACTCCGGCTGGTCTTGAGCCCTCACCTATCGGTTTCCCGCAACCCTTATCAATTCATCGGCAAGATTGTGTCTGGAAAATTAAAGTTCTTTACAAGAACTTAAAAGATACGTGTTCCATCAGGAAAAAATGGACTATTGTGACTTGTCGATGAATAAGGAAACCAAAGAAAACCCAACTAAAACTTTAATCGCGACAGAGCAAATGAGTATAGAATTGAAACTACAGTGCTCTCAATTACGAAGCCAAACACAAATAGCCATATAACCTACAACCATCCACTGTGACGCCAAAGCACTCTGAAACATTTTCAACATTTTATAGGTTACAATGACAGAGGCGCAAACAGCTCACGTAATCGTAAGTGGCAACTGTCGCTTATTGACGACTGCAATGCCAAGTACTCTGCGAAGCCGCTACCTACCGTGAAGGATAGAAAAGGGAAAGAAGAGAAATTGGTCCTCCAGCGCTCTCACTTACCGAACAATACGCGAAACAGTACGGATACTACTACTCTTACGTCAATCTTTTGCGAGAGGGTCGTACCTACATCCCGGTCGATCCAGCCTATTTATGTTGAAACCAGCCAGGATCTACTACTTTACAAATCATCAGCTTTTCGGAAGACAATAAAATAATTCGTTTTCAACAAACACCTGCATCAATATTTATTTTTTATTTCATAATAAAGATCAAGCGATCGCAATCTAATATTAATAATACCGACTTAATAGATCAGTCAATAAAATCAAGTTTTAAAAAATAAATGATACGAACCGCATCCATTTTAAGGTCATATTCAAATGACAGGGTCAATGACACCGCGGAGGTCACCACTTGTAAGTGACCTTAGCGAGAGATGTTGTGATTGCTTTTCTAACAAAAGCTATTTTTGATGAGATTTCCACGCGGTATTAATTATTATGAAGAATTGAATTGTGTATTTATCGAGATTTGGCACTTATTTACTTATTTTGAGATGTTTCTTGCGAATTTTCATGGAAAAAGGACAATTATTAATTTTGAATAAATTTGTTTTTATCAGTTCAGTTTTAAGATTAAATTAACCTTAAACATTGTTTGACTTACAATAATAAAGAAAGCTAGATTTTTAAAGAAAATATAACATTGAAATCGCTACTGTCCTGAGTTGATAAAAATTGTGATTATGCAACATAGACGTTATCAAAAGTTAGCGAAACAAACGCCTACAGAAAATATCATAGCAATAGTGAGGTATTGCATCATTCAGATTTAAATTATTTCAATTTTGGAAATAACTGATAAAATATGACAAACATAATAAAATATAGCATATTTTACCCGTCCTATTTGTAACTTTCTAAAGGCGACAGAATGTTTTAAATCGATTACGTATATCTTGAAATCGGAACAACAAAAAAAATACACAAAAAAAAACAAATCTTTTATTTTTATAATATTGATTATATTTGTCTATTATTATACTTATCTATTTGCACTAATAAATATATGACCACTAGGTTCTTACTTCGCTAAGCGATGTCATCGTCACTTTCCCACTGCCAACAAAGAAGTGCCTACTTAGTATGTACATAAACAAGTACCTAACATCAACACGCTCAATTAAACCACAATAGCAATAATTGCAGCAATAATTGTGCAATTACAATACATTAAATATCTCAACATGATGTAAACAATTTGTTGTTCAGTATTCGTAGTTAGTACCAAAAACACAACGTTGTTGCGAACATTATTACAAATGAACCTGAAATCCTTAAAAAGCTTTTGGCTATACAATACAATGTTATGTTTTTATGGCAAACAAGCATACCTACCTGATGGTAACCGTAACCTATACAGATGGCTGTATTTTCCAAGCATTGTAGTTTATTGCAGACCACGGAGAAGAGGATGAGGTAGGAAAAAGGAAATGGAAGAGGAATGGAAACGCAATAGTACGGATACTATTCTTCTTACGTCGATCTTCTATGAGAGGGTAGTACTTCTCCGGTCCACCGGTAACCAGCGGGGATCTACTACCGTACCTTTAAAATTACAATTCATCAAATAATTCGTCGACATGATGTTAACAATTTTATTTGTTATTCATTTGTATTCTTCGTCGAACACTCTTGTCAGAGTGGTCGTGGTTGATGTGTGGGTTACACGGCGCGCGATGTCTCTCCAATTGTATTAATATTAATTTTAACTTATTTGTATTAATTAGTACCAAAAACACACTGTTGTTGTATGCCAATATTATTACAAATGTAGCTCAAATCCTCAAGAACCCTCAAGAATATGGGTTTATCCGTTATTCATTAATTAATAACCAATCATCAGTAGTTGATGCTCCAGTTTTTTCAGTTTACCAAACGAAACGCAAAAATACAAATAGTATACTCGATACTCTTTAAAATATCACTATTGATGTTTTAAGAACGAAATTTTCTCATCACTTAAATAGAATTTCGATAGGTCTATTAACCTCGGTATCTAAACCAGTTTCAATCAGGTTCTCACATAAAGGTCGTGTTTTATATAATACATAACAAATACATTATATGGGTCCGTTGAACTTGCTTTTATTTCGATTTTGCCATTTAGTTCAATAATAATATCCTGTCGCGAAATAACACAGGTGTGAATTCCACATATATGTAAATACTGTTTTTAATAGAATGCATGACTTGTGGATTTTTTTGTAATGTAGTATTATTTTTTGTTGTACGATATTTTTTTAATAGAAGAGATCTTTATATTTGTATCATCCAATTAATACCTGAAACTGATTATCAGCACATGGGCTTAAATTTTAATTCTGGGTGTTTTCATTGAGGCATTAAAATTTGTTCACTAGGCGTCATGCTTAAACCCTTTCTTACACTTTAGGCTTCAACGACGTTAGACTTTTCATAAATTTAAAAAGAGCCGAGTCATTCATATAATATTTTATACCCTTAACTTAAAGACTATTTTGTAAAAAAATAATTTTCCAACCCCTGTCAGCCCTCCATCACTGAAAATAGGTTGAATGCGTTTATGACGTCACACTTATCAAACATCGTTACATCCAAAGATAATGGTTATTAACGACCATCGGAAGCACCTATCCCTTAATAAATTAAATAAAAATCACCCATAACTCTTTACAATAAGGTCCATGCGTAAATGTAGCGGTCAGTGGATAATGAAAATACATGTATCGTTAAACGAAATTGAACCTTATATTAAAGCGATTAAATTGATAATGGCTTGAGGTTAATAATAGTCTGTTCGAGAAGCACGAGTGCGTTTTATTTCATAATGCAAATAGTTTTATTACGTGACATTATATCTGATATCATTATGAATGGCTCACGACTAGTCACGGCTGAATGTATACTTCACAAGACGCAGATTTTATAAGGATTGAAATCGTGATGGTCGATTTATACCAAAAATAGAGGATATTACGCAGTGACAATCTTCTTAGGAATCATTTCGGCACAGACACTTAAGGTACTATCGAACCAAGTGAATAATGACCCACCATATGCTTTTGCTAATCCATCTAAATGCAAGTAGGTGTAAATTCGCATTCACTTCTCTCCTGCAACGTCAGGGAATATTAATTGCACAGGCAATTATTATTAAATGAATCTGACGTCATTGTAAAGTTAGTTGTTAAAAACAATAGGAATTGGTCGTGTAATCTAAAATATGAAACCACCCTCCGTTCTTTCCAGTCTTTCCATAAGTGACGTTAACCGCTTTACCTACGGCAGGTACCGCAGTCACAAACCCCAGGCGGGTTTTGTGACTGGGGTACCTGCGTAGTGTAAGTGTGGTTGTTTCAGCAAATACGAGTATGTCTCTGATCTACAGGCTTATATCCGGTAGGGGAAGTGTTCAGGCTGATGAAATGATATTAACTAGCTTTCCGCGGCGCAGTTTCACTCGCATCTTTGCTTACTGCACTGCTCCCGTCGCCAGTTGCGTGTAGTTACATAATCTATAACCTTCGTCGAGAACTGGGCTATCATACGCAAAAAGAACTTTTCAAATCTGACTGGTAGTTTCAGAGATTAGCGCGTTCAAACAAACAAACTCTTCCACTTTATATAATAGTATAGATATAGATAGCAAAGTATAAAAAACATTAACGAAAATAGTCAATCGAATGATGGCCCTTTTAAAAGCATCGTAGTTATAAAATTATATACCTTGCTTGCTTGCGCTTGAAATTATATACCAAACAATAACAATTTATATTATACTTTTGTGTTTAATTGTTTTTTTAATGTTACACTTACAGGATTAAATACTTTACCTTTTGTAGCAATATGCAAATTGATGCAGCCTGTAAAGCACACATTTTACTTTTTACTTCTTATTTTTCTTTACAACGTAGGAAGCTGTAATTATTACCTATAGAGTTAAGTGTATTGCCTGTGTCACTTTGCATGCTACTTGAAATTGTAACTTACAAAAATTGTAATAACCTGGCGATTAAAAAGAGTGGCCTGAGTTTCTTGCCAGTTCTTCTCATGGCTCTACTTCGTCAGCGAACTGGCTGTAGGTTAATATGCTGACATTTTGTAAACTTTGACGTTCATAAGTGTTAATTTAATTAACCTATGTGAATAAATAAATTTTCATTTTCATTTCTAAAACCTGTTGCGATGGAAAACTTGCCTGTTTTTTTTTTGTTGGATAGTTTAGTCACGAAATCAATAATAAAATTATATCAAATTAACACATCAACACGATACACGATTTTCCATCAAGGGTCTAACTAAAAATAACTTAGTCTAATTAATCTTGACTGCCACGGACAAGCCTTGAATCATAAATCATAGACCTTTAACAATCTTACTTCCTCATATTATTATTTTAGAATAAATACGGACATCAATGCATCGTATGTACTACGGAAATAAAGTCCAATAAAGACCATCAAAGTTTAAACTACAAATAAAAATACACTTTAATTCCAACTAACTAAAGTAAATCTTTTTATAGCTATTGTAAATTAATGAGTTTAAAAGATACGTTCCGAATCGCATTCGGTTTGCTTTTAATTAAAATTTAAATTGGGCACGTTTTTACAATTTTAGCAAAGGATTTTGGTTAGTAATACTGGCTGGTTATGCCCAGTTGAAAGATTTGTATAAACAAAAAGACAAACAAAAAGTTTGCATATTACCTATATTACCGCAAGATTAATTTAAGTCACTTAGGTAGGCAAAAACAAAAAAAATAGATCACGATACCGAATTCTTCCGTCTTTTTTTGTTTCTTAAGCTACTTAAAATAGATACCTTGTTGTGTTGGAGATGAAAAGAAGTAGTAAGTTAATATGGACTACTGATTGTATATTGTGGCTAACACATAAGGTCTAGTTAGTTAAATCTGGGTGAAAGGGATGAAGGAAGCTACATGTCTGGGACGATCCAGGATTTTTAATGTGGGATAGAACTCAGTGGGTCGAACGAGGAATAAATCAAAATTAGCTATATAAGTCTTGCGTTTAAGGGCCTGCAAATAGTGCGGAATTAAATCCAGAAAATAGAAAACCAATAATGGTATAATACGGAAGGAAGGTACGAAAAAAGTACTTATTGCATTACATTTCCAATCTAATAATCTAAAGTATATCATTACACACTTTCGCCATTTCCTATTTCAATAAAAACTTCGGCTTTTCAATCACGCTACTGTAACATTAATGAAAGGTAATTTCATTCAGGTAAATTGGTTTTTAGATCAATCAAATCGAATCATTTATTCATATACTTATGTTGATTACTAGTGGCGTGCCCCTGCTTCACACTTTTATGCATAAAACGACATTATTTTAAAATTTATGATAATATTATTGTTTTGTTGACAAATAGGGATATAATACTCGTAGCCATCAATAACATAGCCATTTTATTTTCTAAACAATGTTTAGCATTATAACTCATTAATAAAAATGATGTTCTACGCTTGACACTGGCAGAAATAAATGACTTCCGTTGCTTTAAGAAAAGAAATAAAACAACCACAGATAATAAATGCAAGATGTCAATAAAACCTCTACGGTGTAAAATACTTCATTGCCAGCTATAAAATTGTTATTTACTTACAAATTCAAGTATATAATGAATATATTAATATTTATTAGGCATCTAAGAAGATAATAATACGCTGATTGCATATAATTACTTAGTTATTACATAACATACAACCTTATTATGACTAAATAATTAAGCATAGATTTTACTTTGGTTTTATGTGCCAGTGGCGTTTTTGTTTATGTTTTAGGAACTTAAGCTTTTTAGCTACTTTGTCTTGTTTGAATCTGTTGCTACCAGACTATAGTATTTTTTCCTAACGCCACTGTTAATTTTATTTCAATCGAATTTTTATTTATATTTTTTTACTCTATGACCTGCTGCAGAAATGACTGTTACAACATTAATTTCTACTATTTTTCTTTTTATAACCTATTCGGTCTAAAACTAAGGCTACAAATAATAATTCTACATGTAAGTACCTTCCATTATGGCGGCGGTTTTACCCACAACCAGGTGTATTAGTGATTGCAAAGGAAGCAGTAAAACTACAGGACTCTATTGCTCATTGAATGATCGATCACGTTTATATGACATTTGGCCGCCATCGTTTATTAGTTGCAACTAAACTATACACCATCTCTAAATTGTATACTTAGGGTCGCCTCCCGCCGTCAAACAATAGACACTACATTATCCTTAGCCTCCTTGACCCTAACTTAATAGCATAGCGATAATTAATTTTATTACCTAACAGCAAACCTTGACGTGTTCGTATTAAGAGTGAAGTAATTACTTATACCTAATTTAGATAGTTTAATGTCTGTTGATGCAGACGTGCTTAGTGTTCATCTTATGGTCTTAAATAATAAAAACTATATAATTATCAAATCTTACAAACTTGTATGACAATGTACGTATTTCGTACATCATGACAATCGAGACTCAAAATTTAAAACGCACCACCCAATAAAGCGCTGAACACATTAGAAAAAACCACAAAATTGCACTATCAGGTGCGGTTCGAGAAATACTTTAGGTGCGCTTCATTAGGTGCGTTTCAAATTTGGTGCACTTCAAGGAATAAGCCCAAAATAATTTGGCAGTTTGCCGAGTACAACAAAAAACAAATGAGATTTAGCAATTGAAAAATATATTTCTTCTTCGATGTATATCAGAATTGGTTTTTAACTGTAAATATAAGTTTGTAATAACAAAAATTATATTCTCTAATATAATGTAGCATTTAATACAGCCATTTTATGTTAGACCGTGTGGTCTCCGGTTCTCAAAACCTCCCAAATCTCTTGAGACGACTAAAGTTAAGGGTCAGCTTGTTTCTAGTTCATAACGAGAACAATTAACTAATTAATAGTTAAATAATACAGTATAGGTAACTATGCCGTTAACCTTGACGCTTCGACTTGCATACTGAGTGGTATGATCGAGGAAGGTGTGTGAAGCTTATAGGGCTACCACACGATCACAATATAATAATAGTTTTATTTTGGAGTTCGTTTCAAAGCTGGCAAAATGAGATAACATGTCAGCAGTTGACACCTGGGCTTTACGACTAGTACACCTGGGCTAAATGTAAACATCTGAGCGGCCTTAAGAAGCTTAAAGCCTCATTAACCATAATGCTTACAGTTATTTAACTATGAAAATAACGCAACTTAAGTTTCAAATGTATTATTTACTTATAAATAAAACTGTAAACGCAATGGTTACTTACTTCTTAAACAGCTTTCACCTAATTCTAGCATGTTAACATAACATATTTTTAAAATGTAGCTAAAGATTAAAGTCAAAGCATTTATTTCATTTTGATCATAAAGTATGATGTTTATGAAAAGTCAAAATTACATGAAGTTAGCTAATTAACCTACAGACAGTTTGCTGACGAGGTAGAGCTGTGAGAAGAACTAGCAAGAAACTCACGCCACTTTTTTCAATCGCCAGATAATTACAGTTTTTTGTATGAGTTAACAATTTTAACACATAACACACACACAAAGAACTATACAAAGTAATTATTACAAAACAACCAATTAATTTAATAACTGAGATTAAAAAAAAAAGAGAAGAAAAGAAAATAGAGGATTTCAATTATTTAGTTTCATTTAGTATGGTAATTTGACTACGTATTTTAATTAAAATTAAAAAGAAGTAAATGTATTTCCCGGTCATATTGAACGAAAAGGTAATACTGGATTAAGTATTAAATGTATGCCATGTCAAGATTGACCAGTCATCCCAGGTAGCACCCGTTCACGAGCATGACGCACTTACTAGCCACCATCACCTAGCCATGATTAAATGATAAAATTGAAAACCACGAAATAAAACACTAAATTGCGTTGTTGCCACTCATGAGTCGTAAACGCTGATAAGACTAATTTCTAACAATGATTTTTGAATTATTGATAGCTTAATGTTGCCAGCCCTATTATCATCATCATACACGTTCTCGCCCTTTTAGGAAGCAAGGACTATTATAAGGACAGAATAATTTGTCTGTACATTTGTTTTGTTATATATTTTCAGTTCTATTGATTTCGATAACAAGGTCGAGCAACTCCTTTGTCTACGTGGGAACATGAACAAAGCTAGTCAGTTAATGGGTTAAGTTTTTGATGGGATTATAATTTTTAAGGAGCATCGTCAGTAGGGCATTCCAATAGTTGGATACGATGGCTTTTGGGATTATTTCCACCACTCCTGGAATCCTTCTGACCGCTTACCACCAGGCAGAGTAAAGTCGTTTTGATAGATTAATATTTGAAAAATAAAGAGCAAGCATGGCCGTCACGTATTTTAGTTATTGCTGACAATGGATGAGAAGCATACAGCCCACGTGATGGTAGCTGTAACTGTAGCTCATTGACGACTCCCTGGTATTGCAAGAGCAATAAAGACAGAAAAAACTCTGCGAAGCCGCTGAACCGTGAAGAGAGCGGGGAAAGTAAAAGGATTGAGGACGATGAGTGAGGAAAAGGAAAGGGGAGAAATTGTGTCCGTCACGTGAATCCATAGAATCATTTTTTTTATGCTTAATGTAGAACCTTCTTTTCTATTTTTCATAGTACTGATAATAATAGTTGAAGTGCTTAGTGACATATCTAATGTATTTGTTCCGTACACCTAGTACCTAGTCGCAAACATCATTCGTCATTGACTAAACTGGATGTTAAGCAAGTGTCCTTGCGTTTTTTCACAACAGCCGCTTGGGACCGCACGTTCAAATATCGCTTGAGTAATATCGGTCAACATGTTTAATGATTCAATATTAACGCATCTTGTTATGTTTTAGATTATTATATACTCTTTGGTTAGCGGTCATTCTTATTTAATATTGTCAACAGTAACTTCAAAAAGAATAACGGAAAATCCCAAAAGATCTCCAAGGTCGTAACATGATAGGTCATATTAAACACAGCCATACCTAAGTTACGGCTACCACTTACCATCAGTTGGCTCGTATGCTTGTTTGGCATCAAAGTTGTTTAAAATAAAAGTGGTAACCGCAATCGACGAGGGTAGGCGACGTCAAAGACAGCTGATGTCAGTATCTGCAAAGCCATAAGATTAAATTGCGTTGTTGCCACTCATGAGTCGTAAACGCTGATAAGACTAATTTCTAACAATGATTTTTGAATTATTGATAGCTTAATGTTGCCAGCCCTATTATCATCATCATACACGTTCTCGCCCTTTTAGGAAGCAAGGACTATTATAAGGACAGAATAATTTGTCTGTACATTTGTTTTGTTATATATTTTCAGTTCTATTGATTTCGATAACAAGGTCGAGCAACTCCTTTGTCTACGTGGGAACATGAACAAAGCTAGTCAGTTAATGGGTTAAGTTTTTGATGGGATTATAATTTTTAAGGAGCATCGTCAGTAGGGCATTCCAATAGTTGGATACGATGGCTTTTGGGATTATTTCCACCACTCCTGGAATCCTTCTGACCGCTTACCACCAGGCAGAGTAAAGTCGTTTTGATAGATTAATATTTGAAAAATAAAGAGCAAGCATGGCCGTCACGTATTTTAGTTATTGCTGACAATGGATGAGAAGCATACAGCCCACGTGATGGTAGCTGTAACTGTAGCTCATTGACGACTCCCTGGTATTGCAAGAGCAATAAAGACAGAAAAAACTCTGCGAAGCCGCTGAACCGTGAAGAGAGCGGGGAAAGTAAAAGGATTGAGGACGATGAGTGAGGAAAAGGAAAGGGGAGAAATTGTGTCCGTCACGTGAATCCATAGAATCATTTTTTTTATGCTTAATGTAGAACCTTCTTTTCTATTTTTCATAGTACTGATAATAATAGTTGAAGTGCTTAGTGACATATCTAATGTATTTGTTCCGTACACCTAGTACCTAGTCGCAAACATCATTCGTCATTGACTAAACTGGATGTTAAGCAAGTGTCCTTGCGTTTTTTCACAACAGCCGCTTGGGACCGCACGTTCAAATATCGCTTGAGTAATATCGGTCAACATGTTTAATGATTCAATATTAACGCATCTTGTTATGTTTTAGATTATTATATACTCTTTGGTTAGCGGTCAT
Source organism: Parascotia fuliginaria (assembly GCA_963082885.1). Classification (NCBI taxonomy): domain Eukaryota; kingdom Metazoa; phylum Arthropoda; class Insecta; order Lepidoptera; family Erebidae; genus Parascotia; species Parascotia fuliginaria. Next base: position 15,462,308 of record OY720187.1, read on the forward strand.
TCTTATTTAATATTGTCAACAGTAACTTCAAAAAGAATAACGGAAAATCCCAAAAGATCTCCAAGGTCGTAACATGATAGGTCATATTAAACACAGCCATACCTAAGTTACGGCTACCACTTACCATCAGTTGGCTCGTATGCTTGTTTGGCATCAAAGTTGTTTAAAATAAAAGTGGTAACCGCAATCGACGAGGGTAGGCGACGTCAAAGACAGCTGATGTCAGTATCTGCAAAGCCATAAGAGACAGTATAAACTCCTATGATCCCTTTAGTAGTACTATGACTACGCTTTGCTACAAGATGACCGGTTGTTACCACAGCAATGATTATCAGGTCATCGTTCTACCCTTTGCCAACTTAGCAAAGCAAATCAGCGAACTACGTCATACTTTGGTTTTCTCACATTTTTTTTTGTACTTGCAAAATTATTTCACTATTATCATTCAAATTAACAAGAACACAATCCACAAAACCTCGAATCGAAATAGGTCAAACATGCGAACGTGTGCAAACTGAAGAAAACGACAAACATGCAAATGGCTGCTTTAACAATAATACGTTAACATGAAAAACAACGCTATGATAACCAAATATTGCGTAACTCGAGCCGCCAACATTTTCACCTTCAAAAACTTTGTCAATGTGAAAAAATCTTTATTGTTTCCACTATAGCTCTGATTTCAGAAATCTCTTTTCATTCGGTAGCCATTGTTGCTGCCTTTTTATACGCGACCATTTACGGCAAGAAATCCTCCAATCCTTTTGTTTTCCGATTCAATGGCTTTTTTTCTACGTTTTCCTTTTTCTAGGACATGATTCGCTTCCATTTGGAATTTCAAATCGAATGCATTACTATGTTTTTTGATTTTCAAATATTATCAAATTAGTTTTTTATGGTTTAGGTAGTGAAAATTAAGTCTAACAATAAAATTTTGAGGTCGTCATACGTTTTGTTTAGCCTTGTATTGATTAACCTTCAAGCAGATTTTAATAAAAGTATTTTAGTTGAAATTCATTTATACATAGTTGTATTTGTAATACGAAAATATGAACCATTTTTAATTAAATTATTTGGAAATCTTATTTAAAGCAATACCCTATTTGTATACGCTATACAATATATATTTTTTTAATACATGTATTGAACGATACGAGCAATAATAGAATAGCCTAAAATAAACGAACGCAAGTTAAATGCGTACATTTTCCACTACATTTCTTTATAGGTAATATTATTATGGCGCAATTTAAAATTCATATTTACACCGTATAACAATCGACGAACGTTGAAAATGTTCGTGAAATTTCAATTTTATTCTCGCCCAGAAATGGCGAACGTCCAACACCCATTGTTTTCCTTTAAAATTAAACTAATTCACGTTGCCGCGAAATAAAAAAAACCGCTCACCGCACTAATTTTGCTTTAAATATGAAACCTAAAAAGGCCGTCAGGAAAAGTAGGGCGCGAATGTATTTCAGTAAAACATCGTAGCTCTTAAAATTGCATCAATTCCTGAATTCCAACGAACTTGCCGCAATGACAGGGAAATTTTAAATTTGAAATTCCATTCGCATCGTGCGACTGAAAATAGCTCATCAAAGAAGAGTTGCTGAATGCAAAAGCTTAATCACACTAGTTGGATACCCAGTAGGTATTTTTTTTTTACTGGCAACACTGAATATAAATTACAAAGTTTGGACTGGTCAAAATAGAACGACGCGACAGTTCATAAGATAATGAACTTTATAATTGCTTTTATTTTTTTAGATAACTATTTGAACTGCATGGCTTTGATATAGTTACGTCAACATCCGGCCGTATCGATGTAACCAAAATAATTACTAATGTCGTCGTACCATGCTATTCAAAAAATCTTGATTCATTTATACTATGAAATAAAGCGGAAGAGCTTGTTTGAACACGCTTATCTCTAAAACTACTAGTCAGATATGAAAAATTCTTTTTGCGTATGATAGCCCAGTTCTCGACTCTTTGACCATCTGAGTCAGGCGGCAGACTTAGCGCAGGAGCGGTTTCCGAACGCGGAATTGGTGTTCCTGGGAGACTTTAACGCCCACCACGAGACCTGGTTGGGTTCTCTCAGAACAGACCATGCGGGACGAGCCGCCCATGCATTCGCTCTCACGCATGACCTGACGCAACTGGTAATCCATCCCACCAGGATACCAGATATTCCAGGTCAAGCGTCCTCTTTGCTAGACCTACTGCTGACGAGTCACCCAGACCAATACAGTGTTTCGGTCCACGCCCCACTGGGTAATTCCGACCACTGTTTGGTCTGCGCCTCAGTGCCTCTTGTTGCTCCCCCACGACGTTCGGAGGTAAAGCGACGACTATGGCACTACTCGTCAGCAGACTGGGACGGTATGCGGGAGTACTTTGCTTCCGTCCCATGGGCATTACGCTGCTTTAAAGACAGGGATCCGTCGCAAAGTGCTACTGCTGTCGCTGGTGAGATCTTGTTAGGTATGGAATATTACATTCCATCCTCAGATGTCACCAGTGCCGGCAAAACGCGTCCCTGGTTCAACCGTGAGTGCGTCGACACTGTTAAACAAAAAGAATCGGCGTACCGCGCTTGGATCAGGGCCCGAGCACGGCGCGACCCTAGCTTGGATCGCCTAAAAGCAGCGTACAACAAAGCCACTAGGGAATGCAAGAGGGCTTACATCAGAGCGGATGCCCAGCGCATTGCACGGATTGGGCAAGAACTCATTTCGCATCCTACGGGTAGCCGTAGCTACTGGCGACTAGCCAAGGCCGTGCAATCCAACTTCTGCAAGCCTTCGCTGCCCCCCTTGAAATGTCCTGATGGATCGCTGGCCCACGAGCCGCAAGAGAAAGCAAACTTGCTTGTTGAACTCTTTGCGGCTAACTCCCGAATCGACGACCGTGGCTTGCACCCGCCGACTATATCTGGCTGCGACTCCGTTATGCCTAATATTCGTATTAGGCATCGTGATGTCCGTGCGGAACTAAGGTCGCTCGATGTTCGGAAAGCCAGCGGACCGGATGGTATTCCAGCGGTGGTTCTTAAGAAATGCGCAGCGGAGTTGTCTCCTGCATTGACGCGCCTATTCCGCCTATCTTATTCCTCGGGAATTGTGCCGGAGGCTTGGAGAGAGGCGAATGTTCAACCCATTCCCAAAAAAGGGGATAGGTCCGAGTCAGACAACTATCGACCCATAGCTGTCACCTCAGTTCTCTGCAAGGTGCTTGAGCGGATAATAAACTCCCAACTAGTCCGCTACCTAGAGGGTCACTCGTTAATTAGTGACCGACAATATGGCTTTAGGTCAAAACGGTCTACGGGTGACCTTCTAGCGTATATCACGCACCAATGGGGTGAAGCTATGGACAGGCATGGCGAGTCCTTGGCCATCGGCCTTGACATAACCAAAGCCTTCGATAGAGTCTGGCACCGTTCGCTTCTGTCCAAGCTTCCAGCATATGGTCTGCCACCCCAACTGTGCAACTGGATTGCCGCATTCCTGCGTGAGCGCCGCATTAGAGTCCTTTGTGACGGATCGGCCTCCAATTATTTGCAGGTCAACGCTGGGGTGCCTCAGGGGTCCGTCCTGTCGCCCACTCTGTATCTTCTGCGTGTCAATGACATGTTGTCCCTTGGCAACATTCATTGCTATGCAGATGATAGTACAGTGCATGGGCGATATCTCGGACATCCTGCGGCTAAACAGACTGACATCGAGGCAAAACGCCTAGAACTTGTCGCTGAGCTCGACCAAGTATTATACCGCATTTCTAAATGGGGTTGTGAGAATTTGGTCGAGTTCAATGCCAAGAAAACACAGGTGTGCGCGTTCTCTGCAAAAAAATCTCCGTTCCTTCCCCTTCCCTCTCTTCAGAACACAGTGTTACCACTACAGGATAGCCTAAGTATCCTGGGTATGGATATCAGCCGAGATCTCAACCCCAAGAACTACATCGAGTGCGTCATTAAAACCGCCTCCTGTAAACTCGGTGTCCTGAACAGGGTGAGGCGGTACTTCACGCCCGAGCAGCTCTGTCTTCTTTATAAGACACAGGTTCGTTCCTGCGTGGAGTACTGCTCTTATCTTTGGGACGGCTCCGCACAGTACTTACTGGATGCACTCGATAGGTTGCAGCGGCGAGCAGTCCGTATCATCGGAAGCCCGGAGGCTACTAAGACCCTTGAGCCTTTACAGCTGCGAAGAGACATCGCCTCAATGGCCGTCTTCTATCGCCTTTACCATGGAGAGTGTTCTGAAGAGCTCTTTGAATTAATCCAACCCTCTCCCTTTTTATCCAGAACGACACGTGCGGGACTAAAGTGCCACCCTTTCACAGTGGAATCTAAAGGGTCTCGAACCAAACGGTTCAGCACTTCATACTTTTGTCGCTCAATTAAAGCCTGGAACTCTTTGCCAGCGCATGTGTTCCCATCTAATTTTGATCCTGGGTCTTTTAAGCGGGGCGTGAAAAAGCATCTCACTAAGCCGCCATAGTGGAGGCCACCATACCAGTAGTTTGGCTTTTGGAATGGTGTCCGCCACTTCTGGATTCCACTTACTGCTTACCATCAGGCAAAGTGGAGTCACTTTGGTAGGCTAATATAAAAAAAAAAAAAAAAAAAAAAGTTCTGGAGAAAGGTTATAAGCTATGTAACATTACACTAGTGGCAACAGGAACAGAGTAGTAAGCAAAGACGCGGGTGAAACCGCGCCGTGGAAAGCTAGTTTTCACTAAGCTACAATAAAACATCTATAATCAAAAGAAACAATAAACGTCAATTTTAAACTTCGAATTATAATAATAATAATAATAATAATATTCTACCACATTCACACAGCGCCATCTAGTCCCAAATTAAGCAATTATATTTGCTTGTGTTATGGGTACTAAACAACTGATATACTACTTATATACATTTTTTTTTTTGTAAATACATACATATTATAGATAAATTACACCCAGACACAGAACAAACAATCATGCTCATCACACAAAGATTTGTCCTGGGTGGGAATCGAACCCACGACCTCCGGCTTAGCAGTCAGGGTCACTAACCACTAGACCAACAGGCCAGTCAAATTTAAAAAATACAGTTTCCATTTTGCCGCATAAATGGCTAGCTGTCATGTCATACGGCTAGTGCCAGTTCCAGTTTTGAATACTTGCAAATTGAGAATTTTATAACCGACATAACACTAGAACGGTCTGTATTCTATTTTAGCATTGATGCACTGTAGTGGAAAATTGAACAATAAAATATATTTATTGTCAGTTAGTATTCTTTTCATTGAGCATATCCGTTGCTGTTTTGCTTTTTAGAAATTCGGTTTTTTATTAAATTGAATACACGACTTTAATAGTTAAATGTCATAAGCTACATTCTCGCTAGAAATAAATATATATTATATGTGATCTACAAATATTATTTGTTTTTGGAATGGGTGTAATACGTTTCCGATAAATGTATTGTATGTATGTATTAAGTTTATTTTGACTTGAATAAGTACTTTGTATGTGTATTCAATTATTGTGTACCTAAGTAAGATACAGGGCAAATAAAAAATAGATCGAGAAAAACGTGGGTCATAATTTTTTTTATCTAAGTTATTTATTTGCAGTCTTTATTGGAGTATTTATTAAGATTTAGATCGCTCTTGATAATACACATTACACACTTAATCCGTACTTAGGAAGCTAGTGTTCTTTAATTTTTTAAACGTATGTAAATAGCTTACAATTAAAAAATCATATTGATACATTTCATCTATTAAATTATATAGTCTATTTACAAAACGTATTACTATCCATTTTAAAAATAACTATGAACCAAAATATTCCTATTTCACCAAAGTATTTTCCGTTTTTAGTTTAGCAGTGGAAATCCACAAGCTAAAAGGAACGCGACCAAAAAGAATGTTACTTAATATCTCGGACTGTGACGAGCCAAATTCGAAATTTAAATCTCCTGGCACACACTCACATGTCACAGTTCATTTTTATTAAATACTAGCTGTTGCCCGCAGCTCCACCCGCGTGAATGTCGGTTATATCACATTTTCCATACAAACTTCGGTTTCGGTAGTAGATCCACACTGGTTTCAGCATGAATGGGCCGGATCGTCCGGGGAAGTACTACCCTCTCATAGAAGATCGACGTAAGAGTAGTAGTACTTTCCTCTTTCCTCACCTCCCTTAATCCCTACCCTTAACCCCATTCCCAGCTGCCATAGTGGAGGAAACCATACCAGCAGTTTAAGACGATAGCTTTTGGTATGGTGGCCACCACTTCTGGATTCCACTGACAGCTTACCATCAGGCGGGGTGGAGTCACTTTGGTAGGCTTTTATAAAAAATAAAAATAATAAAAAAAAAACTTTCATCCCCTATTCAACCACTTCAAGCCTTTAAGCTATGTTGTTCCCAAGGATTATTCTCTCTCTATACCAAATTTTATCAAAACCGGTCTAATGGGTTAGGCGTTAGGTACTTTCGCAATTATAATATTAGGTTTTTTTTTTACTCTGTGCAATTTAGATTGGCCATTCTTTAAGTCGATGGAGTATTAAATACAAATGGTTTTGTTTTCTTTTTTTAAGTTAAAAGTAGTTGTATTTTACTTTAGCTTTTTGCATATTCGGTTAATTATTACGAGAATTTAAGAGACTCCATCCAAAGAATCAAAATATTTTTTCAGCTTAGGTGGCTGTATACATACAGCTTGCTGTGGGGCTGCAAGCTAAAAAAATTCTTTAAACATAGCATGTCCGTTTTACATATTTCAGTAGTTATATTTGTAGAAAAATAGAATGCATTATAGTGTGTTAAATTCCATAATGTACAATGTAGTATAAACTACCTAATGAAGTAATGACCAATGACATAACTTTTTCTGCTACTGTACTGTACTGTAAAATTATATACCTTGTTATTGTTTTTTTAATGTTACACTTACAGGATTAAATACTTTACCTTTTGTAGCAATATGCAAATTGAGGCAGCCTGTAAAGCACACATTTTACTTTTTACTTCTTATTTTTTCTTTACAACGTAGGAAGCTGTAATTATTACCTATAGAGTTAAGTGTATTGCCTGCGTCACTTTGCATGACTTGAAACTGTAACTTACAAAAATTGTAATAACCTGGTGATTAAAAAGAGTGGCCTGAGTTTCTTGCCAGTTCTTCTCATGGCTCTACTTCGTCAGCGAACTGGCTGTAGGTTAATTTGCTGACATTTTGTAAACTTTGACGTTAATAAATGTTAATTTAATTAACCTATATGAATAAACACATTTCATTTCATTTCATTTCATTGCTACGAATGCATAAAACCTTTTTCTTTATTTATCCTTTTAATTTAGTTATTGGATCGTTATCATAATTAATTTGAATTCATTATAATTACAAGGGTGTAAGGTTAATTTCGTTAGAAAATAAGGATAGCCGTAAAACAGTACAAAATGAGTAAAAACAGTTTCTCAGCCACCAGCATCACTCAATTTTAAAAAACAAAATTTTTAAAGAAACCTGTACTTACTTATATGTAATTGTACGCTTAAACCGTTCAGTACTCCAGCTCACAACATGAGAGGCGACATGCAGATGACAGGACCCTCGTCACAACATCAACTACGAAATAAACTTGTACACAGATTTAGAACGATTTAACAGTTATATAGTTCATAAACGTGGGGTAATCTTAGCGATGTAGTAATTTTAATTAGATATACACTATTTCCATCTATCTGTACTATTATATAAAGCGGAAGAGAGTTTGTTTGTTTTGAACGCGCTAATCTCTAGAACTACCAGTTGGATTTGAAATATTCTTTCTGCGTTTGATAGCCTAGTTCTTGAGGAAGGTTATAGGGTATGTAACATTACGCTACTGGCGACGGGAGCAGAGCAGTAAGCAATGATGCGGGGGAAACCGTGCCGCGGAAAGCTAGTACGACTATATAAAGCAGAAAAGTTTGTTTGTTTGAACGCGCTAAAGGTTAAGAGCAGATTAGTAACGAAAGACGTGGGTGAAACTGCTAGTTATAAATAACCAACAATAGCAATACCAATGTGATTTTTTCAAATTCATTCCTATTTTCTAAGTTTTACTGAAGTTACAGATGACAGAGAGAACCGAAAAATACTAAAGTAAAAACGAGACCGAGCTATGTGTATTTGAATTCAATTACAATGTTTGTTAGTATGTTCAATCGAAAAGGTTTTTAAACCGATTTATTATTTAGATTTCATTTTTAATTAATCTATTGCAGTCGCGAATAAACCCGAATACAATTGGAACGTGTTGGAATAACAAATGTTTTTAATTGTGTTTTTCAAAGAGAGTAATTATTACTTTATTTTCTTATTTTTTATTGTTTACAACTTAAAGCTGTTTTGGTGCTTCTGTGTACAGATGTCTCGGGTTTCATCTCCAAAGGGTAAACTGATATTTGGTTTTTCTGGTTCGGTAAATAGCACTTTTATACGGTAGTAGATCCACGCTGGTTTCAGCATGAATGGGCCGGATCGTCCGGGGAAGTATTACCCTCTCATAGAAGATCGACGTAAGAGTAGTAGTATCCGTACTACTGCGTTTCGCTCGGTGAGTGAGAGCGCCGGAGGCCCAACTTCCTCCCTTTCCTCTTTCCTTACCACCCTCATTCCCTTCCCCTAACCCCCTTTCCTAGCCGCCATAGTGGAGGCCACCATACCAGCAGTTTGAGACTATGGCTTTTGGTATGGTGGCCACCACTTCTGGATTCCACAGACTGCTTACCATCAGGCAGAGTGGAGTCACTTTGGTAGGCTAATATAAAAAAAAAAAAAAAAAAGCAATAAGAATGCTTTAGTCACTTTAGTCGTTACAAGGCATGGATACTATCACATCGCCGTCTTTAGATAAATGTTTCCTTGTGCTTTACGATTTTCCTCAGTTTTTTGTACATTACAGAGACACTCTTACATCTTAGCATATAGTAGAAAACCAATCAACTTTGAACTAATAATGTTATCCCGTTTTTCAAATTAATATGAACACAAACCATCATCATTATATCAGCCAAAAGATTCCACTACTGGACATAGGTCTCCCCCAATTTACGCCACCGTGGCCGTTCGTTTGCCACTCTCATCCATCACATAAATCAGATGTTTATTTATTTTCTTAAAAACGACAATTATAAATAAGTATTTTTAACATCCACCTCACAAATCGCTACACATAAAAATATGGTGAATGAAGGGGTATACAAAGGAAACAGTTCGAAGTATAGACTCCGTTCAGTAACACGTAAACGTTCGACAACTACTACTTTAATTCGATATTCTAAGAGTGTATGGTGCCACCGCACATTGTCACATTGCACACTCATCAAAAATATTATGTATAATTTTCCACGTTGTTTTCCATTGCATTCAATTCAGTTGAAAATGGAATGAAAATGAAAATGTATTTATTCATATAGGTTCATTAAATTAACACTTATGAACGTTACAAATTACAAAATGTCAAATTAACCGCGTCGCATACACACATCATTCATTAATTCATTGACCACACCGTTGGTCTAGTGGTTAGTGTAACTGACTGCGACGCCGGGTGTCGTGTGTTCAATTCCCGCGGAAGGCAAATAATAATAATAATAATAATATTTCAACAACTACACACAACGCCATCTAGACCCAAAGTAAGCATATTATATGCTTGTGTTATGGGTTCTAGAATGCGGATATACCATACTTATATACTTTTTTTTTGTAAATACATACATATTATACATAGAAACACCCAGACCAATGCAAATAGACATGTTCATGCACACAAATATTTGCACTGAGCGGGAATCGAACCCGCGACCTCTGCGTGGCAGTCCATACACATTATCACCGAACCACAGAGGCAGTCGATAAATAAATATTTGTGTGATGAACATTTGTATTTGTCTTCAGTTTGGGTGTTTCCTATGTACCTATTCTAAGTATGTATTTACAAAAAAAAAGTACGTGTATGTATTATATTTCAATTATCTAGTACCCATAACACAAGCTCTGCTTAGCGTGGGACTAGATGACGATGTGTGACAGTGTCAACATATTCTTATTATTTCCTTTATTTAAATTAATTCTCAAAATTAAATTTTTAAATATAAATATATATAAAAAAACACACACATTTAAAAATATAAATATTGAAGACCCACCGGCATCGGGTACAGGGACCAAGCTACCGGGCGGCGGTTAGGGCTCCAGAGATAGGAACCTCCTCACAATGCGGGCCGTGTCAAACAACACCGCCTCCTGTATCTGGCCCTTGACCCAACCAGCCAACGCGAGCCTCTTAAGATGTTGATAAGAGCCTCGTCTTAGCAATAAGTCCATTCACTTATTATTATTATTATTAATCATATAAGTTAGGCGTTAAACTCAATAAACAGTGTTCTAATCAAGTGAATAGTTTTAATACATCACTATCACATACAAATATCTTAACAGTAACAGACACATGTGGACAAATGAGGTTCATCCAGCTCACTCATGCTGAAACCAGTCAATTTGTATCATAAATAATATTTTTTACTACAGTAAACTCACGCAACAGACAATACAATCTTACTGAACGTCTGTATTCGATTCCTACTAACCCTTCCACTTCAGGAGCTCCAAGTGCCTTAAATTTAATCCGGGAAAAACCCAATCGGTACATCTTGACCCCGCAAGTTATTTAACAGAAGAATTAAGTTGGGATTGCACTGAGCAAATATTATAATAATATAAGTAATTTTAATGTAGGATTTTTTTGATTTGACTGTGGAGGTTGACATAAATAATGATAAACATCTTTGTCGTTTAAAAACAATGGGACACCTTCCATTTTCTTTTTGTAAAATACAAAAAAAAATATTTTTATCGACGGGTGAGTGTATTAAATTTAATGACATAATACATTATTTTAGTGTTATTTTTATTGCAAAATTATGTGACATTAGATACTTATCAAAAATAATTTATTCGTTTACGTTAATTGAATTAACACATATGTACGTTAAAAATTACAATATGTCAGCCAATTAACCTACAGCCAGTTTGCTGACGTTAGGGTAGGGCCATGAGAAGACTGGCAAGAAACTCAGGCCACTCTTTTTAATCGCCAGGTTATGACAATTTTTGTGAGTTCCTGTTCTACTATATTTTTCAACTTCAAGTAGCATGGAAAGTGACAGTGCAGGCAATTCACTTAACTCTATAGGTAAGTAATTACAGCTTTCTAAAAATCATAAAATAATAAAAGTAAAATGTGTGCCTACCATTACTTTTTTTTAATTGGTACCTTTTCAATTTTAAAACACACAAAATTTCTATCTAAGCGTATTACTCAAACCCAAAAAGTCAATAAAAATAGAAGCAAAAGTGACTCAAATTAATCAAATTAAAATAAATATTAAAAATGTAATATTATATCTACTATATTTTTTTCTATAGTAGCCTACCAAAGTGACAGCACAGGACTCTGCTAGATAGTGAGTTATTGATAATATGCAGTCAATAGGATCCGGAAATAGTGCCATATTTGGTAGACATTTACAAAATTGTGTCGTACCTTATAATAAACTAGCTGTTGCCTTACATATTTCTTAGATTAAATATAATTATTCCAGTTACATAAATTACTTATTATTGAGATATCTAAAATACCTAACCTAAAAAAATCATAATCAAAGAAATCAAATAAATATTTCATACATACATATTAATCTGCTCTCAGTACGTCAACCACTTAAACGCCCGTGGTCAGATGGTAATAGAAATAAATCGGCACCGTATCTAACCCTTCGTGCCGGTCACTCAGACCCGAGGGACGTTTCTACCGAAATTGTTACATTTACCACGACGCCCTCAATTGAATGTTCATAGGGTTAAAATTGCCTTTAAAAAGTTTACACTTTTTTAGGTAAGTTTATTATATTTATTAAATACATTTTTGAAAAACATACTCAATGTCTTAGAAAATTTTGTCCCTTGGAAGAACATCTCTAACGAATTCATTTATTACCATCCTCCCTTGAGCATCTAATTTGTCCACTGTTTTAGTGTCTGATGACCTCATGCTCCAGTCATAACGGGCACTTTAACTTCTTGCAAATTAAGTATTAATAAACTAGAAGACTGAAAATTCGGTATCAAAAATTTCATTTGATCTTACATCAAACTCCTACGGAAAACATCATACCAAGTGTCGTATTGAATCATTTAGATTTACGAAGTCACTACAAATAGTTAAATTCTAAAAAGACTGAAAATAATATGTTAAACAAAATAAAATATAGCCTTTGTTACCCGCTGAATTTATTGATTTCTAAAAGTAAACGGTTTTTTTCAAATCGGTTACGTAAATATTAAGTTAAATCATTGCAAACAAGCAAACAAACAAACATACATAAAATCTTTTCTCTTTCTAATATTATTTTAGATAATTTTTTTCTTTCTTAACTTGGCAACAAAATAGAAGTAAAAAACAATTTTAGTAGGTAAGCTAAAATATTTAAAAAATAAATAGTAGATTTTGTATATTATTTTGTTTATCATGTTTTAGAAACTAGAAAATTATGTTTATAGTACACATATTATTATAAGACATTTCAACGGTAGACGATGAAAGATACCTATCGTAGTTTTGATTTGGGTTTCACACGCAGTATTGTACTCTTAATTTATTTTTGTTAAAGATATTATTTGATAAGGGTGTATTTTTGTTGAGTAATGGAAGAAGATTCCATTGCTGTCTGTCATAACGTCACAATTGTCATTTGTTTTTATTTTTAATACGAACCAAACAATGATAAGTGCTTGATATTATTGTCGTTTATATCAGTTATTTACCTGATGGTGTTTAGTAAAACATCTGTCTCATGGAGTGCCTCCAACACCAACCTAAAGATTGAATTTTGTTTATTTATTCATACATACAATTATTATTACAGGTTTTCCACTTTAAACTTAAACGAAAATGTTATGTTTTTTTTATATTAGACTACTAAGTTGAGCTACTACTACTACTTTGCCTGATATTAAGGACTACGAGAAAACGGTGCATTATAGCCCTCGACGTCGTGTCATGTTCTGTCATGTTGATCTCTATGAAGTGACACTTACATGAGGCGATACTGAAGGTTAAAACGAGAAAATTAGTTGGTTGTTCACGATTTAACCTTCAGGATTAAACCTTAGGTACCGCCTCCATTTTAGTTAAACGACATAAAATATTCTCAAACTTCATCCTTTTAAAACGTTCCGTGCATTATCACGTTGAAATTATATCTCAACTTGTATACAAAAGATGAAAGTTTGGCGACAACGGGCAAAGTTGCGCGAATAACTTAGTGAACATACAACGTTGCTAATTTTGTTCATAAGTGATATTGAAACTGAGAAGTTCATAGCTCTTTTAGATAAGATGTTGATTTATGAAAAATTAACTTAAGGTTATTGATATAAAAATCATTTTTATTTGTATTAATTGCTTAAAGCTTTCAGGTATTGCAAGGATAATAACCGATCCCTGGATTATGCTCGTAAATGTGCCCTACTTGCCACACTGACTCAAGAAACTAATTTCATACAATGTTTTTCTCTTTCATCCAATTTTGAACCGGTCTGATTCGGTGCTATTCGGTCCCTAGACAAGTGTCAAACATTTCTAATAGATTCATAGAATAGATAAAAAAATGTATGAGATTGACAGAAGCGTTGGCGTTAGCTTATGTCAATCCAATAAATTTTTTAATCTGTTCTATGAATAGAATAGAAATTATTGCCACTTGTCTAGGGCCTCAGGTGTCAAACCACAAAACAACTATGCCATATAAACATCCTACATCAATATTTCAAACCAAGGTCCTTAGTTTAGTATTCTGCACTTGGGCCAAAGTAACCCGTGCGGCATGATGCCCTACTCCCAGAGGCTGAATATTTGACGGTCGATCGCTCACGCTCTTACGAACTTGTCCCCTTTTTGCACTTACTTAACAACTTAGGAAACTTTACACTTTTTATCCAAGTACCGAGGAAAATACTACGATGGAATTTCTACACTTTCATTTTGTTTTAATATTAACAAAATCATTGTTTTATCACTTTTAAGTTTGTTTAAAAGGTATAATATTCCAAATCAGCATCGGCACTTTTCTTTATTTGACTGATGAAGCTTATCCGCGGTCTTTCCCTACCTCGGCTTCCTTATATCTTCCCCTCAATGATATTTTATAAAGCTGTTATGTCGTATAATGTGGCCAATCATCTTTTCTCTTCTACTTTCTATTGTCTTGAGCAAAATCACCTCTTCACAGCAAATTATTTTTTTCTACCAAAGTGACTCCACTCCGCCTGATGGTAAGCAGTCAGTGGAATCCAAAAGTGATGGCCACCAGCGTGGATCTACTACCATAAGAACCACCTTCTCGTTTGGGATCCTCTCTGTCCAACTTATGACATGATTACCTAAACATAATTAAATTAATGACCTATGTTTGTTACAGGTTTCGTATGCGACGAGCAAGCTAACTGAGTACAAACCGGAGGGTTGCATACCCTAGAACTGAAGGTAAATACCACAACCTATATATACATTTTGACGTTAGCATTTTATAGAGAGGGCCCAGACCAAAGAACAAGTACTGTGGCCCAGACAAATGGCATAGATTTATATTCTATTCATAGCATAGATTAAAAAATGTATGGAATTTTTAAATACTATAAAGTACTATCATAAATATAATACTATAAAACGCATTATTATTTGCGTACTTCGAATAAATAATAATTATATCACAACAACTACATACACCGCCATCTAGACCTAAAGTAAGCATATTATAGTTTGTATTATGAGTTCTAGAATGCGGAACATACTTAACATACTTGTTTTTGTAAATACATACATATTATAAATAGAAACTCCAATGCAAATAGACATGTTCATGGACACAAATATTTGCATCTAAAGGGAATCGAACCCGCAACTTCTGCGTGGTAGTCCGTACACAGTATCACCGAACCAAGGCAGTCGGTAAAATATCACCTTACTACTGATACCTACGGACCAAGAGAAATAATTATGGCTTCTTTTTGGTGAAGTATGTCCTGCAGTGTCAGTATCACAGAGTAGTTTGTATAGTTGACTTCATACTTACTTTTACTTTTACCACTATTGACAAAAAATTCCGTCAAAATTAAAATTCAATAAGAGTCATTACAACTGTCAATTGTCACTGTACTGAGGCGATTTGCAAGCAAAAATAGACATTATTGTTTTGTGATGTGCGAACGGTTTTTACTCTTAGGGTGTCAAAGCAATTTCATTGTCAACTATGCAATGTTATTAGCAAGCAAGCAACCTGATAACCTTTATAAATCAGACGGTAGTAAATAATTACTGGTTATAGACATAGTATTTTAGCAAGCACAACCAAGCACAACCATTTATCACAGTTCACATGTTGCCTTTACCTTTTGTAGCAATATGCAAATTGAGGCAGCCTGTAAAGCACACTTTTTACTTTTTATTTTTTCTTTACAACATAGAAAACTGTAAGTAATTAATTATCTATAGAGTTAAGTGTACCTATTGCCTGTGTCACTTTGCATGCTACTTGAAACTGTAACATACAAAAATTGTAATAACCTGGCGGTTAAAAAGAGTGGCCTGAGTTTCTTGCCAGTTCTTCTCATGGCTCTACTTCGTCAGCGAACTGGCTGTAGGTTAATTTGCTGACATTTTGTAAACTTTGACGTTCATAAGTGTTAATTTAATTATCCTATATGAATAAACATATTTTCATTTCAAGTTGTTACACACTGTGAACAGTAAAATATGTGTAATGAGAAAAAAATTAAGAGGGTTCTTTATCAAATTCAATTAATTTGACTGCCTTCGTGCAACAGGAACGCAATCGACTGCTGTGCACGAGCTTGTGGGTTCGATCTCCACAGTGGACAAAACTTCGTGTGATTCATAAATATTGTTCCGAGTCTGTGTACTTTGTGTCCGTTAAATGTATGTTTGTAATGTCCTCCGCGACACAGAGCTTCTTTCCTAGTGCGAGAGTAGTATTTTTTTTATAGGAAGTATAGA
Organism: Parascotia fuliginaria; assembly: GCA_963082885.1. Lineage (NCBI taxonomy): Eukaryota > Metazoa > Arthropoda > Insecta > Lepidoptera > Erebidae > Parascotia > Parascotia fuliginaria. The sequence continues at coordinate 15,478,450 of OY720187.1, forward strand.
AAGAATCGAACAGACAGATTTTACTACTACATCAATATTCCAAGTACTTAAAGAATCATAATCAAAAGTAAAGTATGATAGCGTGTTTATTTTCCGTAAATAATTATTAAATATTCTTGCCTCCCCCGGAAATGTCATCAAATAAATTTACTGAAATGTAAACATTTACACACCAGTTCACCTGTAAAACGTTATCACACGTACGGAGACAGCATTTCTATAAATAACAAAAGTTGACGAAAGAAAAAAGAAATAAATATAAAATTCTCTAAGAAAATATACGTTAAAAATCCATATTCACACCAATATTTCACCTCTTGAATTATACCGTGATAAAAATAATAATACTTTGTCTCTTTCTAATTTATTGACGAAAGAAAGAAACGCATATATTTATTTTTCATACTTGGTGCGTATTATTTTTGTGTACTTATTTATCAGCGCATACGAAAATAGTAGAACTGTTTCTTGTGTAGTTTTATGATGTAACTAAAGATTCGTAGCTCAATTGCTATGATGTTCTACGAATCTACGAAAAGTGCTACGAATAAAATGATTATTTTCAACATATTCAAATGAGTAGTGTTGCGAACACTACAATAATAAAATTGAATAAACTAACATAATGTTTTAGACTTATACCTACTATTATTAAGATCTTTACAATCTAAGTAGTACAAAATAACAAAATAAAAATCAATATTTTGTCGTTAGTTACTAGTTTCCCGTGGCGCAGTTTCATCCGCGTTTTTGCTTACTGCTCTGCACCCGTCGCCAATAGTAGATGTTACATAGCCACATAGCCTATAACCTTCCTGGGGAACTGGGCTATCATACGCAAAAAGATTTTTTTAAATTTGACTGGTAGTTCCAGAGATTAGCGCGTTCAAACAAACAAACAAACTCTTCCTGTAATAGTATAGATGGGTAGTGTTGCGAAAAGCACTACAATAATGAAATAAACTAACAATGTTTTAGAATTATACTATTTTTAAGAGCTCTAAAATGGCTAAGTAGAACAAATATAACAAAATAAAAATCAATATTTTGTAGTCTCTAAATCATGCGATACAGTTTTTGCTAAAATTAAAAACATTGTAAGTTTTGCGGAAGTAAATCCTTTATATCCTTTCATAATGTTTTTTGAGCGTATATATCTATGTATGTCAAATTATTTGGCGCGCTCTACAGCCTAAAGACTTGATAGATTTTAACATAAGAGGTGTCATTAAATTCGTATTGATTGTGGGTGTGACATAGGATATAAATTTCAATGTAGCGTCAGCACGAAAAAAAAGAGATTTATTTTATTTTGAGTTTGTTTTATTTATTTATTGTAATACTAATGCCTCCTGCTGCACACGTAGGTACTCTTATGCTTTTCACTTATTATAACGTGAAGAGAGAAATGCTTAAACAATAGTAACAACTTTTTTAAAATCTGTTACGTATATTAGAAGAAATTAGCGCCGAAACAAAAATATCATACGAACCGTATGAATGTTCAATATTGTGATCTCTACATAACATATAAAAGCTTCTATGTATATGTCATAATCCAATCCTAAACTATATATTGTCATATAATCCGATTTCCTTCAAAATCTATTGAATCCGAACAACAGCCTAAATCATGAAGGTTTGGCTAAAAAAGGTTCTGTACTCGCCTGTATCGTTTGATAACATTCATACTTTGCTACTTTTTTAGGAATCCCTACCCAAAGGATAAAACAGAAAACCCTGTTATTAAGACTCCGCTTTCAGTTCATCCATCTGTCTGTCCGTCTGTCACCGGCTGTATCTCACAAACCGTGATATTTAGACAGTTAAATTTTAACAGATGATATATTTCTGTTGCCGTTATTACAAAAAAAAACTAAAAATCAATAAAATAAATATTTAAGGGAGTTCTCATATAACAGACATGATTTTTCTAGATAATGGTATGGAACACTTCATGCGCGCCGGTTATCCATTGTACAGACATACAGAGTGTATACGACGGTTTGATATTAAATGAAAAGGCAGCTGTTACTAGTCCGTATAATGATTTCAAATTAATCACAAAATATTTTAGAAATAACAAAGTAATACACCATTTATTATGACAAGTTCACTGAGCTGTAATGAGCGGCAACGTTTATTCTTCGACGTGGATTATGACTTAAGTCAGTGACCGTTTGACGTACTTACAGAGTGTTTAGAATTAAAGAAATTAAAAAAGTAGTCCTGTGTCTAAACAATTGAAGATATTTAGTTGATTTTTTTTGTCTCGCTTTATAATGTCACATATCATACGTAATTGCATTTAATATCATACCGTCGTATACACTCTGTATAATAAAAATGAATCTTTGTGGTGTGCATTCATTCTTCTCTTCAGTGTATATTTCGTACTAAATACCTCGTGTAGACTTCAGAATTCATGTAAAATAACCTACCATAAAAAGTCTAAAAGGCTAAAAAGTCGCAACAGTTTCGCCAACCGTGTCCTCCCACTTACCGGTGAGAGGTCACAGGTCAGACTCAGGCTGTGGCGGGATGGTGTTTCCGCTACTATACCGTTCGTCCCTCCATCTGAGAAACTCCTTCCTCGACATGAGCTGCCTTGGCCGACTTGGAAGTCTCTAAATAGACTTCGGACTTAGGTTGGACGGAGCAAGGATAATATTGCCAGATGGGGATTCATCGATGATATGAACCTAACCTGTGTATGCGGTGTCGTTCCACAAACGATGGAACACCTTATGTCATATCCTGCGTGTCCAAACACCTGCACTCTGCAGGAATTGTTCGACGCTACAGATAACGCAATATCTGTAGCTGAGTTCTGGTCTGACAAAATCTAATTGCCATCGACACGCTAAGAAGAAGACCTACCATAGTATATTTTCCGTTCAAAAATAAGTCGTCTTTAAATTGTATTTACGGTACTGAATCTGTTCCATAACTTGAAAGACAGAGAGATTAGTGTCAAAACAATAAGAAAGAAAGGGACACAACCAATAAATTTGGTACATTATCTTAAGTCCCACGTAGCGTTAAGTACGTCTACTTAGCTACATCCCTACTTCGTTAGCTCACTTCAAATGCGGTCGGAATACGGAAACAGAGACGTTTTTATTGATATAGACCAAATTAATGTTGATCTGTGGTTTATAGTACAGACTATGATAAAGAGGGGTCATGATGATATTGTATGTAAATACTGGTTGTTTTATAAGACGTTTTTTTTTATAACTTACTGAGTTTGTGGTTAGGTGTATTGCGTAGACTGCTATGCAAAGGTCTCAGGTTCAATCAGTGTCATGTAAAATTATATTGAGTTAGTTTGTTGTGAATATTCTGAACATTTACAAAGTTGAGACTCGGTTCTCAAAACAATTTGAATGTCGAATAGGAATCGAATGCCATTCGGCGATGAGTGCGGCGATCAGCATAATCACTAACAATGGCTTTTTATATACCAATCTTTATTTGAAAACCCGATTTTATGCAATGGATCATTTAGCGCTAAATCGCTTTTACAATATGTCAATAAGTTTACTATTGACAGCGGTTCAGCGTCGATTGAATAATTGAGATTTTCAAGTATCTTAGATTGAAGTTTGTATATCAAAAGCCACGGTAATGTAGTAGTTTAGCTAACACTAACCGCAACCCAAATTCCTTGTCCGGATAATTTAAGGTAACTTTTGTACCCCATTGCTTATATCACTGCTGTAACGTTGTTATGGTCTAAAAAATGATAATGATGTCATATAAAACATATCAGAGCGCAGCCTGAAGTAGATTGCCGATGTTTTACCTAAACAGTAACCTAACCTATCTAGATATCTAAATGTTTTTTTGTTGTGGGTTGACGGAGGAACATAAATAGGTTGAGTTAAGAAAAAAATATGATTGGGATGAGACGTCATAGGATGAATACGGAACAACCCAAAAAAGCATGACATTAAACAGATAAATACGAAAATATAATTGAAAACGTATCTTATACTGTTTACTGTTGTTGATTGAATTTGGTTTGATACCTAATATTGTATTGTTCCAATCCGCCTGATATATTTGTTTGAGGTTTTTTCGATCATGTCGGAGATTTATTAGGTAAGGTGCGTAAATATTTGTGGTTTAGCTCAAGAACAATGAAACGAGAGATGTATTGAATAAATTGTGCAAATAAACCATATAATTCTGTTTGTTTCTTCTGTTTGTAATACTAAATAAATACGTTATTAATAATAACTAGCTGCGCCCTGAGGTTTGTATGTGTTTAATTACGTTACTTGGGAACCAGACTGATTTTCGGGATAAAAAGTACGCGTCTCCGGCACCGAATCTATGTATATACATACATTTGGTCCAGAGGTTTAGGCGCTGAGTAGTAACAAACACAAACACACACCACACACCACACACACACACACACTAACACACACACACTAACACACACACACTAACACACACACACTAACACACACACACTAACACACACACACTAACACACACACACACACACACACACACACACACACACACACACACACACACACACACACACACACACACACACACACACACACACACACAGCCACACACAAACTTTCGCATATCGCAAAGACAAAAGAAAAGTTTCATTTTTATAAAATGGCATTGCAATGCCGTTACATGGGACCTAAAATTTAGTGGTTGGTTGAACACCTCTGCCTACGGCGTAAAGCTATGTATGTATGTATTCAACGCAAGTCGGGTGCAGGTAGTGTATTATAAACTATTATCATTTTGTCTTGTTTCAATTATTATATTTAACTGACCCCCAATTTCTGAATGTTAATTACTTCACATGATATTTAACAGGTGATTAGTTAATTTTTCGTTGATCAGCCATTTAGAAACTGGGGGAGTAAATCAGTAGCATAGTGAAAGTGTGTACGGTTTCAATTCCCACATATGACAAACCTTTGTGTTATTAACAGAAAATAAAAATCTTCTAGAAAAGTAAATATCTACATTTGTGCATCTATTTCTATTCCTAAGACTTGTAAGTTATATGAAACAAGGCAGAGCACCGTTGTTCTAGTTGCCCGAGGCTAAATCCTTTGCAACTGCGATGAGCGTTAACAAAACTTTTTTTAGAGTTATTTTTAGAGCGTTAACAAAACTTTGTTTACGGTAGTAGATCCACGCTGGTTTCAGCATGAATGGGCCGGATCGTCCGGGGAAGTACTACCCTCTCATAGAAGATCGACGTAAGAGTAGTAGTATCCGTGCTACTGCGTTTCGCTCGTTGAGTGAGAGCGCCGGAGGCCCAACTTCCCCCCTTTCCCTTACCTCCCTCATTCCTTTCCCCTAACCTCATTCCCAGCCGCCATAACGGAGACCATCATACCAGCAGTTTAAGACTATGGCTTTTGGTATGGTGGCCACCACTTTTGGATTCCACTGACTGCTTACCATCAGGCGGGGTGGAGTCACTTTGGTAGGTTAATATATAAAAAATAAAAAAAAAATTAAACTTAACTATGATAAAACTACATGAACTTTTTTATTGTCAATGAGTGTCTCTGGCTGCTGGCGCTGGTAACTGCTACTCATATCTCAGTACATTATAATTAAGGGTGAAAGTATCTTCTCATATAGAGAAGGTGAGCATTAATAACCATATCCGCTTTGTGCAAAAGTGGATTATAAGACTGTCTCTGTAGTTCGGTGGTACTGTGCACGGATTACCACGCAGAGGTCTCGGGTTCGATCCCCGGGTCGGGTATAATGCTAATGGGTTTTTCTATCGAAAAATTTTCAGTATTAGCCCGGGGTCCGGAATTATGCCCGATAAATGGCAACAGGCTTGCCCCTGTTACATAGTACCTAAAAATCATTAAAAAAATGGCGAAATGTGGATGGGTCAACACCTGCTGTCTACCCCTTCAGCGATAAAAGGCGTAAAGCTATATAAGTATGTATTTTTTTGTAAGTCCAGATTTCTCTACGATTCTGTCCTTCACCGTCAGTCGGGTGATGTCCAAAAACTTTAAACTTTAAAGTATTCACCGTGCAGTAAAAATATGCTGCAACAATTCAAATTAAAATTATTTAATTAATTAATTATAGAAACAAATTGTATCAAAATGTTTACCAATTTTAATTATTTGTACGACAAATATGTTTTAATTATTTAAAATTATAAATATCGAGTAACTTGAAGCTTTAGGTTTACGAAATAAAACCTCGAAACATGATTAATGCTTACTGAAAATGGATAATTAAATTTATATTTTTATTACAGCGTTTCTTTGCTCGTGGCGATTAATTAAAAAGTAGAGTAAAAACTTATATTCACATCATGTTAAAAACCCGAGATAAACGAGAAAACTTAAAAATAAAGAAGACTGTTTATCAGATGTACATTTTCATCCCAGGTATTTTAAATTGTTTAGACCGTTAAGGCAAAATCATCCCAAATACAATACTTAAAGGAGATCGACTTGAAGCCGTTGCCTTAAATACACGTAGTTAATATAATTAAATAGAAATGACTAAAGGGTTAAATTAAACGCGCTACCTAATCTCTGAAACCACCGTTAACTTTCGCGTTTATAATATTAATGGGATGCACTAGTAAATCATAACAAATAGGTACAATATAGATAAACTCCACTCATCGTTGTAAGATCATGCATTGCTATTTGTAACTCAAAAAGCTAGCTCAACCAAGCAAGTCTTTGAAACCGCTCAATCAATTTCTGTGTACCTTACCGCAAATTAGGAAGCGGTCATATATACTACGTGGAGCATTTCCAATTCCATTCGAATTTAAGAGCGTTTACACCTTATGAGTGACATCGTTGCAATTTAATGACATATTTTAATTTTTATCAATAGGGACCTACATTTATTTAAAAAATGTATGCATTTTACAATTAGGTGATAGCTATTTAAAAAGATAGTAACTGTAATGCGTACAGTTATTTTACTATAAAAATAACGCAACGCAAGTTTCCAATGTATTATTTACATATAAATAGACTATAAACGCAATGTTTTCTTACTTTTATATTTATCTTCTGTACCTATATTCAGACCAATAAATATTGATTGACTAATTGATCGTAGAGAATATTTAGTGGTTGCTTTGTATAGTAGATCAACTTTGCCTGTTTGATTTTTTTTGTGAACGTTCGTACCAAATCAATATTTTATGTTATAAGCCATTAAAAAGGCAGACACGCATTTATTTTATCTGAGGCAATGATTTACTATTTATACCTGGTCTATTCATAAAAGTAAAAAAAATCGGTATGACAACAGTTTATTACGACAGGTTTTGGAATGGAGTCTACCACTACTGCTTACCATTAGACAGATTGTATTTTCTTTGCAAACTAATATAAAAAAATATGTTTTAGATAGGTAAACAAAACGTTTGAGCATACTTCTGTAGATTTTGATTTCGTTTTGAAGTGAGGAATCTCAAGAAAAGAAAAATATATATCTATACTTCTATAGGTACTAACGTTATAAATGCAAAAGTACCTCTGTCTGTTTGTTACTTTTTTACGCCCAACCACTGAACCGATTTTGATGAAATTTAGTATAAACATACAATAAACCTTGGAGAACAATATAAGCTATCTTTTATTGCAAATAAATGGCTTAAAAATGTTCAATAGGATAAAAGTTTGTATAAAAAATGCGACAACCAACATTTACGCGGGCGGAGCTGCGGGAAAAAGCTAGCATATTTTATTTTCTCTTTAGAAATACGTGGTTTATGACCACGTCCTTGCTCGTTTACATAAGTTGAGGTAAAAAGTTGGATCTGGGTAGAACTGACGGCTGAACGATAAACGTTACGTGTAGCAAATATTCTAACCTTTAAATAAATATATACGAAATAAGAGTTATTAGGAACTGTTAGTGATCGGAAAGATGATTCGTCTTCTTTCGTACTTTGAAAAGTTTAAAGATAAAAACTAGTAAATTATCGTTCCAAATCCTTGTTTATAAAATCGTTTAACGTTGTATTAAGAATAATAATAATAATACCACAACAGATTTTTGAAATTGATTTTCTAAGTAAGCATAAATTTTAAGTATGTATATACGCATTTCTAGAAAACATAACATAAGCTTTAATATATGCTTACTTTGGGTCTAGATAGCTTTGTGTAGTTGATGTGATATTATTATTATTATTAATATGCTCCTAAATTTAGATCAATACAATGCATACGGTATCGCCATATATCTAAATTAAATATCGATACATCAAAGTTCCTGAACCAATAAATCGGGCATTGTTTTGATATACAATTACACTATACTTGTAGTAAGTAGTATTGTTACGTTGCCTTTAATTATTCGTATATAAACAGTTGGTTTTGGTTGTGTAATCAAGCCGTTTATACACCGACGTATTGTGGTACTGTTAGGGGGGCGACACAACAGCGGTATGCGGAAACCTTGTGTTGTTTTATATGAATCACATAGTAGTATTGTGCTTATGTTTATGTATTTAAACTGTTATATTCTATGCTTTTCAATAGACAAGTGAGGTTTAGGCCTAGTGTGGAGTGTTATAGATATCTTTAAATAATTTAAAGGAACGTTTTATTCATGCAAACTACAATGTCGATGACATAATTTTAATGTTCAACACTTACATGGATATACTTCTTTTACCGTTATGCTCTTGGTAAAGCGGTAGTTGTCTTCATGTCGAACTATTGATGAGTCAGATGCTACAATTAATATATTTAATGGGTAAATAAAAAAATACAAATAAATACAACCTCTTTTAGAATCAATCAACATTTTTTTTTAATATTTAAAAAGAATTAATTGCTTTAATAGCAATAAATAAACTGTATTTTAGATTTTATTATTTTTAAGTAATAGTTGATTCTGTGTTATTTTAATCTTAGATTTTAGATAGATTTTTTTTTATTTGTATAGAAGCACGGTTTTTTAAAGATTTGTAAACCTTTAATTGGCACACACACAGCCAGAACGTTGACCTAGTTTTAAGAAAATATTATATAATTTAGTATGCAGTTGGTGTACCTTCTTTAAATAAATAAACAAAATTATGAAACACATGATGTTTGTCAATATTTAATGTACACACTGTCATTTCACTTTGCCCTACCAGTGGGGCAGCTGTGTTGGGGCGTCATAACCAAGGTTACAAATCATACCAATTCCCTGTATACATCAGTCCTTAGTACAACGTAACGGGTCACTGAACATAAAACAGGTTACATGTAATGGCTACTGCGTAATGGCTGTAATATCTGGCTTTGTATCGTGGTTCTGGTTAATTTATAGTATTATTAGTAGACAAGTTTTTTTTGTTTGAATGTGCTAATGTCTAGAACTATCAGTCAGTTTTGAATAATTATTTTTCCGTATGATAGCTCAGTTCCTGAGAAAGATTATAGGCTATGTAACATCACGCTACTGACGACGGGAGCAGAGCAGTAAGCATAGACGTGGATGAAACCGCACCGCGTGAAGCTAGTATGTACAATAAAGAGACTACCCTAGTCGCGAGAAGTGTGGGCGACTGTTGTGTAAAAGTTTATTGGTTTGATTCTCATAACGGACATAAGTATTGGGAGTCTGAGTGTCCTTTGTGTACAAGAACAAATTCTCTAAGAGAAATCCTATAGCTTTATAGTCATTAACTTGCAAGCCATTTGTCTATTAAAAAAAAAACAGGCTAAACTATGAGAATATTCTATACTATTTTATTGCCCAAAGAAATAAAGTTCTATTTTGATTTAATAGATCTTGTTTTTGAGTCATAAATTCTAAGAAATTTGCAATAAAAACTATAAAATAAAAATACAGCCTTCACAACTCATGTAATTAGTGTTAATTTCATCATGGTACTCGGTCAGGTCGGCCATATTTACTGTTTACAATTACTCCAACGATCTACGCCACAAACTTTTTAATTGCATCAATAAAACCACAGATTCAACCTTGTCATCAAAATTTAACTGGCAACATTCAAAAGTTAGTGTTGCCAGTGGAATAAAACAAAGAAGTCAATTAATATAAAACTGTCGGTTAGCCACTGAACGCGGTCCAACGCGCAATCATGGCGTAGACCGTAGCCTCGTAGCAATTACGTTCTTGTAGCGGTCGCGTAGCAAGCTCTACGAGGTCTCGAATAAAATGCTTGTTCAAAATTTTAGTTTAGGAGCTAGCGATCGGTAAATATTATATCTATTACTTTTTATATAATCATAATATAAAAAACTAAATAAATTGTTAGCAAAATTTAAATGTATTTTAGGTTTTACCCTCGTTTTTGAACAAACTTGTATTGAGAGCATTTTACGAACACATTGACTGATTGAATCATGTACACCACTAGGTTGTATAATACTTTAGTAGTGGGTAGGTCGGTCCAAACTTAAAATGATAAGAATAACAAATCCTAGCTTACAAGCTCCTTATCTAACTGCAAAGTTGAAAACATTTAACATCATACAAATTAACATTAACTAATGCCGAGAGATATTTTCATAATGACATAAAAAAGAATTTAAAATTTTTGCATTCTACCTTACAAGCTCTCCGACTATAAGTTGAAAACTTGTGAAGCGTATGCCAAAGAAAATTTTCCTTCCATACTATCAAAAAGGGTTGAAAATTATTGGCTTATTACGTTACTTGAAGAATACTTTGTAGACCGAGAGGGAGGTTTTATCGCATCATTTGGCATTGAAGTATTGTTATATAAAATATGCCGAACAAATAAATATATACGAAATATTGTGATTGATTTGTTTTTGCGATATTTGGTACGATATTTTACTTGAAAGAATGATATGCACATTAATTTATGTCAGAGGTGTATTGTTGATTCACTTACTTAGTACGTGTTTTTCTTAAAGGTAGATAGAGATTTATATTAGTTTTGCATTTTGTAAGTTCCATGTAACTGCGAGCATGCCAAGCCAAGGTCAATAACACCCATATTACACCAGCTATTATGATAGTAGATCTACGCTGGTTTCAGCATGAATAGGTCGGTACTACCCTCTCATAGAAGATCGACGTAAAAGTAGTAGTATCTGTACTACTGCGTTTCGTTTGGTGAGTGAGAGCGCCGGCAACCCAACTTCTCTCCTTTCCTTTTTCCTCACCTCCCTCATTCCCTTCCCTACCCCATTTCCAGCTGGCATAGTGGACGCCACCATGCTAGCAGTTTAAGACAATGGCTTTTGGTATGGTATCCACCACTTCTGGATTCCACTGACTGCTTACCATCAGGCGGGGTGGAGTCACTTTGGTAGGCTAATATATAAAAAAATAGCTATTTTGGGTACAATAGTCTTTGCCATTCCAGACTTTGAGATATTACTAATAATTTTTTCGACAAAATAGCCCAATATTACTTTACCCGATTCGGTATCGAACACGGGATCTCTGCGTGGCATAATTTCAGTCCGTAAATAATTCTACCGAAACCCACAGTCGTTATTATTCCTTTGACATATTCTACAAAATTTAATTGTACGCGGAATATAAATTACAATCCTTTACACTTGTTCGATTTCATTAAGAGTTTCATTTGAATAGCAACCCTCGGCTAATTGAGGGGTGAGACGGTTGCTGCTACTTTTGAACATAATATTGTAATAATAATTTAAATTCAAGATATTTATATAAAGAAATCTTAACTTATTTTAGTGTTGGACTATAGTTCAGAATATTTTGAACTCTTAAGATCTTTTGTGTTTATTCTGTTGTACTTATCGTCCTGGCTCTGTAGTGTCGTGAAACTGCATTTCATCCTAAAGCAAGATCATGGTTCATTCATTTCCTGGAAAAATTCTGCAATACCTCACAAGGTAAACAGACGATACAACCAGTTCGCTGACGAGGTAAAGCCGTGAGAAGAACTAGCAAAAATTTTAGACCACTCTTTTCAATCGACAGATAATTAAAATTTTTTAGAGATACTATTTTACCACTCAACGCAAACAAAAAAATCATACAAAGTAATTATTATCAATCAACCAGCTAATATAATTACCAAGATTAGAGAAAGAAAAGAAATTGAGATATTTAATTAATTAGTTAGGTAGTCGCCAACCGACCAGATCAAGTGGAGATACTTTTCAAAGTCAAAGTCAAAGCATTTATTTCATTTTGATCATAAAGTATGATGCTTATGAAAAGTCAACATTACATTTTGTCAGCCAATTGACCTACAGCCAGTTCGCTGACGAGGTAGAGCTGTGAGAAGAACTGGCAAAAAACTCATGCCACTCTTTTCAATCGCCAGATAATTACAGTTATTTGAATGAGTTACAATTTAAACACTCAACGCAACCAAAGAACCATACAAAGTTATTATTACAAATTAACCAATTAATATAATACTAAGATTAAATAAAGAAAAATGAGAGGATTTCAATTATTTAGTTTCATCTAGTATGGTAATTTGACTACGTGTTTTAATTAAACTGGTAAATGCACCTCCTGGTCACATTGCACGACAAGGTAATACTGGATTGAATATTAAATGTATGCCATGCCAAGATTGACCAGTCATCCCAAGTAGCACCCGTTCACGAGCATGACGCACGGGCCAGCCATCATCACCCTCGCCATATTAGAGGGAAGGTGATGACCCAGCCAATACGACACCACAAGCAATGACATTTTAGTGAGCATGACAATGCAGGGCATGGGTGGTAAAAGAACCCTAATAAAATGTATTATGCCTTACGAACTCATAATGATCATGATATTTTTTTTTTGACTGGCCTGTTGGTCTAGTGGTTAGTGACCCTGACTGCTAAGCCGGAGGTCGTGGGTTCTATTCCCACCCAGGACAAACCTTTGTGTGATGAGCATGATTGTTTGTTCTGTGTCTGGGTGTAATTTATCTATAATATGTATGTATTTACAAAAAAAAAATTTATATAAGTAGTATATCAGTTGTTTAGTACCCATAACACAAGAAAATATAATTGCTTAAGGCGCTACCCCGAGCAAAGGACCTTGAGCATTCGACCCCCCTTAGCCGCACGACCCCTCTGTAATAGATCGTCAAATAATCAAATACTGCTGCCGCCATCTATCCAATATGATACGAACGACTAACGCATTACAACTCTTGAGTAGTAACAAAACCACAGACCAATGAACTCACAGATATGGCAATAAATAAATTTTTTTTTTTCATAACAATGTGAATCATTGTGATGTGTTTGTGTCTATGAGTGTGTGTGTGAGAGAGAGAAAGAGAGAATGAATAAATACCTTGTATAACTGTCCATATCTGTTAATATTGTTTTCCGATACTGTGTTATTTGATTTGGAAAATTAGGAACAGTAGGTAGTTTGTTTTTGACGTTGTCAGTTAAACTACATGTAAAGTCGCGTCGTAGGACATCAAATGCCTTAAAAAAGTTTTCATTTTTACAGAATTTATAGATTATGTGCATTCAGAGCTATTTTAAAAAAGTTAGAAGTTTTATGACGGTGCTTTATTTATGATTTAGGTATTTTGTAATATTTCGTATAACGTAAAGTATATAGAATTAAAAGTTGAAATGTTAAGTGTTTCATAATAGGAATTGTCTTATCTTCATGTTGTAAAATGTTTAGAAAGATAAACTATGGGGAACAAAGAAAATCACAAAATCAGTTATCTGTAGGTATGTAAATAAATTTTAAAATGTTTAAAATAATATTTTAAGACATCCAGTGGTTAGTAATATACCTGTTGAAAAAGTTTACAAAGTTCTTATCCGGTTTAATTTATTATTGCATATGTTACGAAAAAAAAATATCAAAAAAGCATACAAGCTAACTTTCTAAACTTTGTTCAACAGGTATATTACTAACCACTGAAAGTCTTAAAACATTATTTCAGACGTTTTAAAATTTTATTTACAAACAAAAGACTGATTTTGTGATTTACGTTGCTCCACATAGTTAATCTTTCTAAAAATTTTACAATATGAAGATAAGATAGTAGTAGTCATTTACTCTTAACGTTGGTAAAACAAATTATATGGCATTCTCAATCAAAGCCAAACGTCCACCCGTAAATGACAACCATGGTGTAGTATATCATACATGCTCAGCTATTCGCTCCTGTTCTTGCACTCAGCTTAACGTGGCTTCCAGCACCAAGTACTTGAGAGTGGTATTAGACGGCTCGCTGAGTTTAAGGACTTACGTCCAGATGGTGACTGAAACTCAGCGAGTTCTGGAGGACAGTAGTGTCCTCCAGAACTCGGAAGTTAATGTTCGTCTTTAAAACTTACGACACATAGCGGACGCACAGGTGATCAGGATGATTTACTTGGCCCTCTGCCAATCAGTTCTAAGTTATTGTGTCACTGTGTGGGAAGGAGCATGTAAGAAAGTCTGACTAAACTAGAGAGAGCCCAAAGAGCAGTCCTGAAGGTTAGTAGGTCCTTGCCATTCCTTTTTCCAACCAAAGACTTGTACCAGCTTACTGACGTCCTGACAGTGAGACAACTATATGTGCTAGGGATCGTTCTAGAGCAGCATGCCACAATTGTTTTTGACCCAACTATTCCCTCAAACAAGCGTCGTAAGCATTATATTTGTGACACTTTAACTATGCAATGGAAGACAGCGTTCTCCGATAGATTTTTTGGTTGTCTTTGGTTGTCTGGGTGGTTACTTGTACAACAAGATAAACAGAAATAACAACATTTACTCACTTACGCGATATAATTGTAATAAAGTGGTCACTGCCTGACTGAAATCCCTTAGTTACGATGAGACAGAAAATCTTTTACACATCTTTCACACTCACACACACCTACACACCCATAAACCAATATGCACACTCACACATACACGCACACATATACACACCCTCTCAAATATACACACAAACATCCACAACCACACGCATAGACACACTCTCATTCACACACTTAAGGTTTACACAAACCCACTGAGACACTTACCTGACATACTGGGATTGCACGGATCTAGTGCCTGGAGAGGCTGGTAATCTGTAATACAGGTCTTCTAGTACGGATACCAGTCTCTCACATAGTCGCAAATAATGTACCTACTAGATTAAGTTTCTTTGTGTAAATATTTGTGAATTTTCTATGTGAGAGAGAAACAATAAACCATTATTATTATTATTATTATTGTGCTTAATTTGATGTTGTTTTTTGTATTGTTTTTGTATGTCGCCACTGGGCAGTAAATAAATACTTTATCTTTCTTTCTTTCCGTGTGTTTGTCTGTGTGGACTGGATGTGTGTGTGGGTGTCAAGATTAGACGTTTCAAGAGAAGAAAGCTGCTGTGAATGAGATGAGTAATGAAAGTAGAAAAATAAAATTTATAGTAACTACACATTTACCATTTATTTAGGCCATTGAAATATTTATTAAAAATAAAAATAAATAAAAACATCAATTTCAGAAAACTGTATACAATTTCAGCAATGAGGATAAGTTCTGAGAAGCCACACCCAAGCGGTCCATGGTTTGAAATGCGTTTTAATTCAGTAATAAAATGGCTGACATCGATTATTCTCCTCCTTATTATTTTTGCAATAGTACTGACTCCTCTTCAAAAGAAACCATATAGTCATTCTGAAATAAAAAAAAACAATTACATTAATTTCTTAGAACAATTTACCGTATGTCTTTAGTAATTTTCTTTTATCACTTTTCATGAAAGATTTATTTATTTTCAGAATAATTAAAATAGTAAGCTTGAAATGTGTAGGTACAGTGTCGTGCGGAAGAGCCCTTATAACGCAAATTCAGGCTGCTTCTTTTGTAGAAATATTGGCCCTTTGCTATTGACAGTATACTTCATTTAGTCCAAATGCTTTATACTCGTAATTTATGATAAATTAAAATAAAATATATGTTTCCTAACCCTTTTTCAAGTTAACGCGACTTTGGAAAAGTATAAGAAACTTACCATTTCATCAATATTTTCATTGGTCTTATCAATGCTTCTTGTACTTTTAATGTTTTAATTTGCATTGCCTGTCAGGTTCCGTAAACTGCAAAGAAGTAAAATTTTATATTTATTTTAAAAGAATAATAATACCAGCCTATTTGCTGTCCTACTGCAGGGCAAAGGCCTCTTCTCATATAGAGAAGGCATGAGCATTAATCACCACGCTTGCTCAAGGCGCATTGGCAATATCAGACATTTAAGTCCAGGTTTCCTCACGATGTTTTTCCTTCACCGTCAGTCAGAAATGTCTAAAATAAACTTAGAAAGTACATATGTTTTGAAAAATCACATTGGCACTTGCCAGGATTCGAACCCACTACCACGTGTTTACGTGTTTATCCACTGGACCATTTCGATACGGACATTTTGTTAAAAGAATAATTGCATAAAATTATGTATGTGTTCCAATTTCCGGCAAAGACTGGTTGAAGATGTAGGTACAGATCAAAATGTTTTTAAATGTTTAAAAATTCTATTTCTCTCGCAAAATCAATTATCTGTGTATTTAGTTAGCGTGTATATACCACCACCTTTTCATTTTGGATCTTTTATTACAGTTAAGTAATAAGAACCCAAAAAAGGAAAAGGTGGTGGACCTGAGGAATGACGACCTAGTACCTTAGGATAAGTTGCGCCCTCACACTAAGGCTTCTCCATAACAGTTTTTGACATATTTTTACAGTTTATCCAGAAAAGATAATATACATACACATTACTTTCATCCACCGGTTGCGAAATAGAAATGTCCATTAGCAGTGCTACTGGTTGGCTGTCACTCGTTCTAGAAAGATAATGTATTTATGTTAGGATACCTTTATTCAGTAAAACAAAACTCATAGTATGACAAGAACGTGTTCAAGTCTATGCGTTTATAAATCTATGACTCGCACAAATAGGTAACTAGTGTTTCATATTTTTTGTTGATAAATAATACAATAACAACAATTCTTAGAGTGTCTACTTAGTAAGGTTGCGGTATTAGAGTGGGTTACATAGGTACCTGGTATCAAAATAACTTTGTTTTGATGTGGTTTGCATTTTTGACCTTGTGCGAAATTTGTGTTTTTATGACCTCATTTACAGAAATAAAATGCCTGTTATGTGAAATGTATTGTTCAGATAAATTCACTATTATAAACACAAACGTAAATAGAACGTAGGTATAGGTTGATATTGGTGCTTACCGAGCTGCGTTCATCCTTGCTGCATTTGCAATCCTTTGTCGTAATACTTACAATAATAAACACAAGAAAGTCTTTTCGCAGTAAATTCCACTAGGTATACACGAACACAACAGCGTTTTGCCGCGATTACTAATAGAAAGAATCTCTAACACAATAAATGCGAATAACAAATACAAACTACCGCGCTACTATTATAAGTTTATGTCAATCATCTATGCACACAGATTGATATATATTTACGTAAAAATACAAGAGCGCGTTCTGGAAAAATTTCGTACGTCCGTCCGTCGAAGAGGCTCGCGCCGACTGCCGCCCGTCGCCCGCGCAGAGACCCGCTGAGAATTCCTGTGACATTACGCGCACTTCATGGATATTTATTTTCTAAAATCAGTTGTCACTGATGACTTTGAAAAATTTAATCAGACAAAATGTTCATTATTAAATTATCTATCTATTGATGTTAGTTACAAATAAAAATAATGTACAGTTCAAGATTAGAAGCAGGCAATTAATCAAAATTTTTCATTTTAGTGGCTCTTCTTAATAGAAATTTTATACATTTTTAATTTAATAAAAATAAATTTAAATCAGCTAATGTAAAGTCAACATGATGTAGAAATGTAATATATATTTTGTAGTACAAAGTTTATTGTAATTAATTAGTAGATAGCTTCTAAAAACTGTACTTAATGCGGCCAGCACACCGTTTTGGTAGGGGCAGCGCCTTAATTTGGGACTAGATGGCGCTGTGTGAATGTGGTAGAATATTATTATTATTATATTATTATTATTATTATTATTTTCTTACATCAGATCAAAAATATTTCAGTTCAAAATCGAAAAGTACAAACCGAATTTTAATATCGATTTTAATATATACGGTAATATATCTACGCTGGTTTCAACATGAATGGACTGGATCGACCGGGGAAGTACTGCCCTCTCAAAGAAGATCAACGTAAGAATATTAGTATTCATACTAATGTGTTTCGCTCGGTGAGTGAGAGCGCCGGCAGCAAAAATACTCCCTTGGTCCTCTTCCTTTTCCCTTTTCCTTTTCCATCTCCTTCTCCGTGGTCGGCAACGGCTTGGTTGTGTTTTATAAGCATTATTACTTTTGCAATGCTAGGAAAACACAGCCATCTCTATAGGTTACGGTTACCACTTACCATCAGGTGTGCCGTATGTTTGTTTGCCACCAAATTAGTAGTAAAAAATTGTTTTAGTCTACTAGGACTTCTAGTAGACTGACTTCCAGGTCTACTAGGTTGGTGGTTCACCAATTTATGTTTGTTCTTTTGTTACAGATGAGGGAAAGCTCGTGGTGTATAGCGCTTTTAGCGCTTTTTGTTACCACGCTGGCGGAATCCGTTGGAGGTAAATTATTATTATTATTCATTATTATATTAGAAATAAACTTACAGTGATGGTGAGACACAGTTCAAACGTAAACAGAGATTATAAACCTCAACGACTATTTATTTACACTATTATATAAAACGGAATAGTTTGTTTGTTTGAACGCGCTAATCTCTGGAACTACCAGTCGGATCCGAAAAAAATTTTTTGTGTATGATAGTCCAGTTCTCGAGGAAGGTTACACGCTATGTATTATCACGCTACTGGCGACAGGAGCAGAGCAGTGAGCAAAGATGCAGGTGAAACCGCGCTGCGGAAAGCTAGTTATATTGTATGTACATAGAATCAAAAGTTCACGTAGCAGTTCAATCTCGCACGCGCGCCTTTGTGAAAAATGCTCCGTATGAAATGCGTAGGACAGAAACATGAAAGTGAAGCTTTTACATTTCAGATATTTTTGCTTTTTATTTTAATTTTTTGCCAGTTTTAACTTCAAGCTTCACTGTTTAGAAACGCAAAAAGAAATTTTAAAATCCGACTGGTCAAACAAACTCTAATGCTTTATAACGGGTGGCGCAAAAGTAAAGACCCTATTTGGTTCAGCTATAACATTTTTTCTAAATTAGAAAACTAGATTTAGATTTTTTTAAATGTATATTTGTGCCATTAAATTTCGTACCATTAGGATTTAAAGATGATGTCTTTTAAATGGTGACCTCCAGAGTTGATACACATTTGAGCCCTATTTATGACATTTTGCATAACTTGCCGTAACACTTCCTGCGTTTCCATTTCCATCTCTCAGGGCATGTCAATAAGCAGAATACTCGGTTCTGGGGCACTGATAATCCGCGCATTATTCAAGAAACACCTCTACACCCACTAAAAGTTACTGTATGGTGTGGCATCTGTGTTGACAGAGTGATCGGACCCTATTTTTTCGAAGACGCTGGAGGCAATGCGATTACTGTCACTGGAGAACGCTACAGAACCATGTTACGTGAGTTTTTGATACCCAGTTTGGACGAATTGGGGCTGGAGCACATCTGGTTTCAACAAGACGGCGCTACGGCACACACAGCGCGCGACACTATGGACTTAGTGAGGGACGCTTTTCCAGGCCGAGTTATCTCTCGTTTTGGCGATTTGCCTTGGCCTGCAAGATCACCCGATCTGACCAGTCCAGACTTCTTTCTTTGGGGTTTTTTGAAATCTCGGGTGTATGTGAACAAGCCACAGACTCTCGCAGCTCTAAAAGAAAACATTCGTCAAGAAATAACGAACATATCGCAGGAAGTGTTACGGCAAGTTATGCAAAATGTCATAAATAGGGCTCAAATGTGTATCAACTCTGGAGGTCACCATTTAAAAGACATCATCTTTAAATCCTAATGGTACGAAATTTAATGGCACAAATATACATTTAAAAAAATCTAAATCTAGTTTTCTAATTTAGAAAAAATGTTATAGCTGAACCAAATAGGGTCTTTACTTTTGCGCCACCCGTTATATAATTCAAAACATAAAAGGTTTTCGATATATAAAAGCAAAACAGAAACTAATTCTTTGTTTATGGCAAACAGGTAAAAATCTTTGTGTGCCTTTGTAAGAGCAGGCGCTATTCTTATCGATAAATTCGTAAACAAACGTTTACGAAACGACAACAATTAATACTTGTTCCTCTTTTTCCCTCAAAAAAATATTTGCACATGATAAATACTCATTATAACGGAAAGCAGCAGCCATATTTTAATTGTCGAAAACAATTTCATATAGCTGTCCCGTTTAATAATGCAACGGTGCGTGGCCGATTCCGGACGACTTCACACGCACGTGGCAAGAGAAAATGGTGAAATATCAACGATATCATAAATGAAAACTCACTTTGATGTTATAATTTATTGATGACTAGTTGCGCGTAACGGCTTCACCCACGCCTAAAATGTGTTTTGTCTCCTTCGAGAGCGAGACTCGGTATAAAAAGTAGCATAAGTCCGTCTCCGGCACTAAATCTATCTACATTCAGCCGTTTAGACGCTGTGTGTAACAAACACACACATGTTGACTGGCCTGTTGGTCTAGCGGTTGGTGACCCTGACTGCTAAGCCGGAGGTCGTGGGTTCGATTCCCACCCAGGACAAATCTTTGTGTGATGAGCATGATTGTTTGTCTTGTGTCTGGGTGTAATTTATCTATAATATGTATGTATTTACAAAAAAACAAAATGTATATAAGTAGTATATCATTTGTTTAGTACCCATAACACAAGCAAATATAATTGCTTAATTTGGGCTAGATGGCGCTGTGTGAATGTGGTAGAATATTATTATTATTACTAGCGGACCCGACAGACGTTGTCCTGTCTTAATTATTATCTAATTTTTCGCAGAACCTTCTCCTGACAATAACAAACACAACAAAAAAAGAATTAACGGAATCGGTCCAGTCGTTCACGCGTGATGCCATGACCAAAGGAACTAGGGATTTATTTTTATATAAATAGATATTTCTAATCTCCCATTCTACAAACCCTCTTTCACCTACCTACAGATATCCCCCGTAAACTTTTCACTACTTTCTCCTATTCTCCTCTCCCTTCTTCCCCACTCCTCCCATTCCGCTTCTTCCCTCCCGCCCTCCTCCCCCTGCCTCCCCTCTCCTTTCCCCGTCATTTCACTCTCCCTTTCCCTGGCTTCTCCCTCATTTCCCCCTTGCATCCCCCTCACTTACATCTCCCTTCCCCTACCTTGCCCCATACTTCCCACTCACCTCCTTCTCATCTTTCTCTCATTTTCCTCTCACTACCCCCTCACTTTCCCCTCGCTTTACCCTCATAACCCCCTCACTTCCTCTGCACTTCCCCTCACTTCTTCTTCCCTACCCCTCACTTCTCTTTCACCCCCCCCTCCTTACCCTTCTTTTCAATTTTCAAGTCGCTAACTTCAAAAAATTTTTCATCCCTAATTCCGTCCCTCTAAATCCATCTAAATCCACCCCAATTAAAAAAAATTAGAAGTATTCCAAAACAAAATTTCAAAACTATGAAGAAGTTTCATACAATCGTTTTCATCCCTTTTCAGACCACCCTTAACATTTAGGGGGATGAAAAATAGATGTTGTCCGATTCTCAACCCTAGCCGATATGCATACAAAATTTCACGAAAATCGGTCGAGCCGTTTCGGAGGAGTTTAATAACGTACACCGTGACACGAGAATTTTACATATTAGAGACATATTTACACACAATCTTTCGCATTTACAAAATTAATAGAATATAACGTGGCTAGTTGAAAATTGCTGTTTCAATGGTGTATTCTTTTATCTATAAATAGCTTCCATAAAATAAATGGACAAATACAATTAATGTCGCAGACCTTTTATAAAAGTTAAACTTTGGTTAATTACAAACATTATTACTTCAGACTACCAAAAGTTGCATATTTCAGCCCAAAAACAAAATAAATTACAGGTCACTGAATTGAAAATTCACAACGTTTTAATGAAATAAAATCTTGAAATAAAAACTTTTTCATTTCGTTCTCTAGCGATATATTATAATGCTCGCTGTTGAGAGTAATTTCAGTAGAGAACCTACACTTTTTGGTTATTTGCCAACATTTTGTAGCAATATTACATGATTTGGTACATAAGTAGTAACTCGAACGAGTAACATAAGGAAATATTGAATGAAGTTAAATGAAAACAACATTGGTCCGAAACAACATCATGCACGATTGCATCTGTTGCTAAGGTTTTATTTAGTGTTACCAGTCTTTTTACTTTATGGTATATGTTTAAAATCTTAATCATCTTACAGTTAATCGTTTGTAAAGTGGCCGCGTTCTATTTTACGTACGACATATTAGAAAACCCCATATAAAGATTCCATGTGTAACTCACAAGGCTTTGTTTCGAAGAACACTGCTCACGAATAACTTTTATGCATAATGTTTAAAATTTCCTCTTGGATCCGTTTACAAATGTGAAGAATACGCAACTAATTATCACGTTAATGTTATATGTAAATTGATAGGTATTTTTCTATCAAACACAAATATATATTTTAAATATTTTAGACTTTTATCCCAAAATAATACACTTAGTGGCAACACTGTCTACAGTAAGACGAAAACCCACCAAAAACAAAACTTATTCGCCTATCAGCATTGCTTTGATATCGAAGATAGATTACATTCAAACATGATTCAAACGAGTGAGATCTACGAATCAATGGTACGTAACTAATACTTGAAAAATAAATAGTTTTACCTCATCCCTTAACTGAATGATTTATCTCTTGCTAGCATATACTACTGGAAAACTTACTTTGCTCTCTTGCAGACAGTTTCGCCCAGAATATCAGAACTGCACTTTCGTTGAGAAACTCATGAAAGCTACTCTAAAATGATTGTTTTGTCTACGCTATTAAAGAATATACCACCACCAAGAACAAGAAAAATAGCTATCAATGGACTACTTAACTCTCGCTTAAAATATCTTTTTGATTTTTACATACATACATACATAACTTCACGCTTTTTATCTCCAAAGAGGTAGCCAGAGGTGTTTAACCACCCACTTTTCCCCGTATTTTTTTATTTTAGGTTCCATGTAACAGGGGGCGAGCCTGATGCCATTTATCGAGCATAATTCCAGACTCCGGGCTAATACTGCGGAGGTTTTGACAGAAAAACTTAATATCACTTTACCCAACCCGGGGATCGAACCCGAGACGTCTGCGTGGTAATTCGTACGCAGTATCACCGAACCACTGAGGCAGTCATTTAGAATTTTTAAACAATAATATATATATTTGTATTAAACATAGCTTTTATTTATAAACACAAATATACACTAGTGGACTTTGGAATCAATAATAAGTTTACGGATAGGTACGTCAAAAACCAGCAAGTCATAAACTCTCTTCATAAATAAATAGGTCGTATTTTCATCACAACGGAGTTTAAAATGCGAGTGGATAAACTTATTACACCGGGCTTCACTGCCTCCACGAATGTACGTGAATTTTCAATTTGTTTTTTGTCGTGCAACTGGATAAAATCACACGACAATGTTAATTAACTGGCTTATTCTTGAGCTATTGTTGTTTATAATTATTCAATCTACTATAACCTGTTATTTATTGTAATTACAATAGATCTCAGTAGCGAAGAGTCACTTTTCCGAGAAAGGAAGCCGGTGAGACTAAAATATTTTGAGTTTCGGAAGGCTAGTTAGTAGTAGAACTAAATATACGGGAATTCACGCGACCATGCATTAGGTATGCACATAGTCACAAGCAGACTCGTCTGCTTGTGACCACGGCCGGTGTAACCTGTTCGAAACGTCAAGCAAAATAAGGTATGTAAATACCTAATGCATGATCGCGTGAATTCCCGTATATTTAGTTCTACTATATCATGCAACGCGAAAGTTTAAAAGTAAATAGGCTAGTTAGTCTTTGAGTAGACACGGAAGCAGTGATAGGTATAAGGAGGTCAGGACATATTTAAAAAGGGAAGCCGGCAGGAATCGTGTTATATGGACGCTTCGCCACTAATAGATCTATAGATAAACTAGACATCCGCCCTCGCTCCGCTTCGGAATCAAGTTTCATTTGATCTCACAACAAACACCAATTTAAAATATCATTGCATCAGTATTGTATAAAAAAAAAAAAATAATAAAAAAAAAAAAAAAAAGAAATAAAAATTAAAATATCATCGTATTGCATCATTCAGATTTACATATATTGAAAATTTTAAAAATGACTGTAAAATATATGTTAAATATAATAAAATATAGCCCATGTTACTCGTCCTATTTGTAGCTTTCTGAAGGCGAAAGAATATTCAAATCGGTTAAGTAGATCTTCAGTTAAATTAGAACAAAGAAACATAAAAAAAAAACAAATCTTTTCTCTTTATAATATTAGTTTAGATTAAAATAATCAAAATAATACCAAATGATAAAAAGTGGCTTCATCCACTTCACTTCAGACGTTTTACTGAAAAGGTAATAGACAAGGGGACTTAGGAACATAGCTATATCCAAAGGTCAGACATTATCTAGCAATACACAAATGTTATTTGCAATGTTTTTTATTTATCTAAACTAATATAATAAAGAGCAATTATTTGATGTTTTGTATGGTAAACTAAAAATTTACGTTACTGATTCGAAAAATTCTTTCACTAAATCAATGAAGCGGGTAACTTATGCTATATTTCATTAGGTTTAACATATTTTAACAATTTCCTGAATTGAATATTTTGTAAAATTGCAATACAGATGACAGCAAAAGTAAATTTGCAGTAAAGCAATAATATATCGCAGACGTGAGTAATATTGCGATCATATTTTAATGAGCTTTTGATACCAAAGCGAAGCGATGGCAGATGTTTAGTAATTATATATAAGTCTAAACAACAACGCAAACATTTCAACTCAGCTTAGGCCTAAATACAATATCTAATTTCCACGTCAAAGTGCAAACATAAAATTCGTCCGGCAGAGGGCGTGTTTGTCACCAGATAAAGGCTTAAGCGCTAAACTAGTTGGCTATTCAACAAAGGCACTTTTGTTTACTTATCAACGTAGAAAATTAAATGCATGTTTAGTACGTTTTAATTTGTACGACACGCGTTGGATGGCCATTTTGTTTTTCTAGGAAAAAATCTTATAATAAATTATGTTGTCCTGCGGTTGTTTTATTGTCTATGTAGATTCATTCATGTAGTTCGAATGCGTTCATATTGGTTGAATATTTTGTCTCCCAAGTAGACAAACTAAATATACATATTATATACCTCACAAATACACATCTCGCAGGTTTTTTCGAAGTGACAAACATAGGTGTCTAGAATGAGGCAGTAGTATTGAATATGTCGTATTAATTGTTCTAGTATATCTATCTATAATTTGTAACATATCTCTGATTATCCTTTCCGGGATAACAGGAAGATGATATGTATGTATATGACTGCATCGTTGGTCTAGTGGTTACTTAGTGTGTAACTGACTGCGACGCCGGATGTCGTGGGCTCGATTCCCGCGGAAGGCAAATATTTGTGTGATGAACATTTGTATTTGCCTTCATTCTGGGTGTTTTCTATGTATTCTTAATATTTACAAGAAAAAAATATGTTTGTATTATATTTCGGATATCCAGTACCTATAACGTAAGTTCTGCTTAGCTTGGGACTAGATGACGGTGTGTGATAGTGTCCAGATATATTATCCATGAGTGAAGCTGTCGGTAATATATAGCAAACTTGAAAACATACTTTTAATATTTTGTTTAATATACGGTTATTAATTAATCGCATGTGTTAACTTGTTAAATAACTATGTGACAGACAGGATAATTAATTTTAATCAAGCCTTATGATTAATAATGCAGATAATATCATTTATATGAGAAAATTACTCCTTAAGTCTCATGTTTATGGATGCGAACTTCTTAAAACAAGTAATACTAACTTTATTTTAAGAGCGTTCACACATAAGAATGGCGACGTCGCAATTTAGTGTCATATTGTCGTGGTTTTCAATTTTCATAAGAAAATCAGAGCTAAGTAAGTATATTTTAATAATATTATTAGCCTATAAACTATAAACTTACTTACTTACTTGTAAACTTTTTAGAATTGCGTAAAAGCTGTATTAAAAGTGAGTAACCTTAATGCTTACAGTTATTTTATTATTAAAATAACACCATGGAAGTTTCCAATATAAATAGAACTGTAAGCACGGTTACTTATTTTTATAAAGCTTTCACGTAATTCAAAAAAATATTTTGTAAATATTTTTAAAATAGCTCTGATTATAATATGATAGAAATTGAAATTGTGTATTCTAAGCATTATTATCACGTTCATATTTTATGGTTACCATTTTCCATCAGATAGGCCGGTTTGTTTGCCATCAAAGTTGTATAAAAAGCCTTCACAGCAAAGTGAGCAAAACGCAAAATGACCACCACTCCCAAAATGTGTTAAACTGTTAGTTACATAGCTATGTAACTAACAGTTTAACACTTGGTTTGGTGATCTATCAGAAATGTAGAGGAGAAATGACGATTGATATCGTCCAAACCAAATGCGTTTTGTACATTTTGGGAGTGGTGGTCATTTTGCGTTTTGCTCACTTTGCTTTTGCCTTACCTCGCTACAACATACAAAGTTTTCGTTTTTCTCCAGTTGAAAAAGATGAGATCAAAAAAGTTATCTTTTCTATCAAATCCCATGCAGTTGGCTGCGATAACATCAGCCGACGTATGATTACTACTATCATTGGTCACCTCCTTTTTCCTATTGCCCACATCATAAATTTTTCCTTGACACTGGCGTTTTTCCATCTATGTGGCGCAAAGCCTGTGTCATTCCCCTACCCAAGATCGCAAACCCATCTCTTCCCAGTCACCTGCGTCCCATATCCATTCTTCCTTTCTTGTCTAAAGTGCTCGAGGGCTGTGTACACAAACAGCTCTCCCAGTTTGTCTATCAAAATAACCTCTTGATTCCTTTACAATCCGGCTCTAGACTTGGTCATAGCACTGTTTCCGCGCTCCTGAAAGTGACTGGCGATATTAGAGAGGCTATGGAAGACACCAAAGTCACAGTGCTAGCTTTGATTGATTTTTCGAACGCCTTTAATACCGTCAGTCACGACATGGTTCTATCTATCCTCTCCCACTATATGGTCTCATCCGATTTTTCGCAATGGTTTTCAAGTTATCTTCGAGGTCGTCAGCAGTCGGTTTGTTACAAAGATTCAACATCGTGTTGGGCTAATGTTGACGCTGGCGTTCCTCAAGGCGGCATTTTATCTCCTTTATTATTTTAAATTTTTATTAATCTCATTTGTCCTAATCTTCAGTGTGCGTATCATCTGTATGCTGATGACTTGCATATTTACTCTCAAGCCAGTGTTAGCTGCGTTACGTCTGCGGTGGACATGGTGAATAGGGATTTAGCTTATATCAAGAACTGGTCGGATAAATTTGGTCTTATCGTAAACCCAACCAAGTGTCAAGCCATCATCGTTGGCAGCCAGCGCCTACTCTGCAGACTTGACCTTCCCTCTCTGCCCTCAATCACATTCAACGGTGTCACTGTTAATTTAAGTACAGCAGAGATCTGGGGCTGTACATTGATACCACGTTAAATTGGCAGCTCAAGTCACACAGGTAAAATTTGTTAAACAGAACTCTGACATATTTAAGCAAGCCAAAGATATCACTAACCGAACCAACATCAGAAATCCGAACAGGTTAATATTGGACCAGATCCCAAAAACAAGTAGGCTACAAAAAAATTGTTATATTATGTGTAAGACAGTATACAATAAGATTCCTGAAGAAATAAAACAATTGCCATTTAATGAATTTGTTTACGTATTAAAAAAATGGCTTATAAGTAATACGTTTTATTCAATAAAAGAGTTCTTAAATTTAAAATAAATTCAATTGGATATGTAATAAAATGCTGTATTTGTTTATATTATGACACAGTAGGTGTAGGTATATGTGACATTATTTATTTAGTGAGTTAAATGTAAGCAATTACAAAAAAAAAATAAAAAATACCGTAATGTATTGTACCTACCTACTTATACTACTGACTACTTATATTACTGATAAAAATGTTATAATTTGCATGCTATGAATTTATAGTTAAATAGGCCTGAACTAAAATTATTGTACCACCTATGTAAAAAACCCTATCTACTGCAAATAAAGTTTATCTTATCTTATCTTATCTTATCTTATCTTATTCCACTCTTAAATCTCAAGATACGCCCTCTTATTAACTCCTCAGTTTCAGTATCTATGTTCTACTCATGACCGTAATCTCCGCTCTGCAAATAATCTCCTTCTTCTATGTCCTTTTCACACCACCGATTTCATTAATTCTTCTTTTCCAATACAGTATATCCTTCTTTGGAATGCTCTGCCTCCAGAAATCAGGATATGCACCAGTCGAATCGTGTTTAAGGCAAAAGTTAAGTCACTACTTCTAAGCAAATTAGCAGTATCATCACAATAGTAAGATAATTATATATGTATATATTTATATATAATTATAATAATATGTACTATTTATGTAAGTAATTTATATTTATATTGTGAATTTATATACGTACTGCTTATTTGTATAAGTATTTATATTATTACACATATTATCATTTTTTAGTCTTAATTTATACATCTACCTCGCTTCATCTCTGCATCACCCAATAGTTTGACTGGTAGAGAATGCCTTAGGTATTAAGTCCGCCTTTATACATGTTTTGTATATGAGGTTTAAATAAATAAATAAATAAATAATGAACAAAAGCAAAATGTGCAATACGCAAAATGTACAAAACGCAGAACACGTAACACGCAAAATGAACACTACACCCAGAATTCACGCAACGCAAAATGTACAATTTATTCTTAAAAAAGTGCCTACAGTTACCATCACCTCGAATATAGACTCCATCTATATCATTTAATTATTTATTAAAAACGACTCTCACTTAAACGACATTTTTTTTTTGTTGGACACAAACCACAATAAATAATAGATAAATTAAAATAAGTTTGTATCAGTATGGTAATGCGCTTTAATATATAAAGGTTCTCGTTGATAATATCAATCAATGGCCAAATGAATTTCATTACCGTTACACTGAACTGTTACAAACATTCGATTAATTGCTGCAACATTTAATTATCAGTCTCATTGAGCACTTGTATCATATATATATCCTGGTTTCAGCATGAATGGGTTGAAGTATCTACCCTTTCATAGAATGTTGATGTAATTATAGTATCATTAGTAGGTATCATTGCTTTGGTAGTTGTTCTGTGCACGGACTATGGACTACCACGCAGAGGTCTGAGTTTCATCCTCGTTTTTCGGAAAATTATACTCGTCTTTGCTTACTGCTTTGCTCTCGTCGCCAGTAGCGTGATGTAACATAGCCTATAACCTTTCTCGAGAAATGGACTATTATAGGCAAAAAGAGTTTTTCAAATCCGACTAGTAAAACAAAACAAACTGCTAAAATCTAGATGTACTAGATTTTAGCAGTTTGTTTTTTTGTTCAAGCAAACAAAGTTTAGATTATCTTGTCAGAACATTCTAAATACTAGCCCGGCGTCTGAAATAATAACAGACTAAATATAACACTTATGTGGCAAGTCCATGTAGAACATTAAATTCGTTCCATCGAGCTCTATTAAATTTGATTTTGTAATTTCTTTACAAGACAGTATTACAGCATTAATGGTGTATTTAAATATAAAAAGCGAATGAAGCCACCATCATTACATGCGGTGTATAAAACATTGAATTTCAATTTAAACCTATACAAACAAATCAATTACCGTACGGCCTCTATGTAATTATTCGTCTCAATGTACGAGATAACACAAAAGAGCGACTCAAATTTGGTGCACATCACACTACCAAATCAATCAAAATCACCGTTACTACATGATATAAGTTTTGGGAAAATCAATCTTAACTTAATTATTTTAGAACTGTTTTTCGTATAACGTGCTCCATTCACTTACGTCTTTAGTAAAGTAGTACAGTCTGTGTAGTGTTTGCGTCTACTCATTTGATCCGTTGTGAACCGGCTACTACCTTCTCTAAATTAATTCAGTGAAGCTTACTATTGATCTCGCTCTATAAATGAAACCATTCAGTATTATTTTTTACTTACTCTTGCGTCATACGAAATAGACGTTTAGAAAAAGCTATAGGAACGCAAATGGTGTCCTATAGTCTCTGCTTACCCCGTTAATGGAAGGCAGGCGTGAAGTTATTGTATGTATTTTGTTGATAACTGTCTCAAAAATCTGTCAAAGATATTAAGGATCCGGCCGGAATAAAGTACTTAAATATAGGTATATATTTGAAATAGAAAATAAATTAAAAATAAACCGATCCCCCAGGGCATCAAATTCAGGGTACCATACCGGAATAACTAGGTTTACCTATTTTTTACATTTTAAATCATGTGTATTCGTTCTTTTATTATTTTGTATTTGATCTATTTTTAACCAAATAATTATTATAGGTATCTTTTCTGTCAATTTGATTTAGTACATCACATCACGGTGAGTCGCATCACATCAATCCCAAAGAGAAAGTTTTGCTATAGCCAATACGTCTAGCGAGATAATAACTGCATTAAGGTGATATTTAGTTCGCATATAACACTGGTACCAATGATCTCATAGATTACAGTACTTTTTATTGAACTCCACATAACAAAACAACATGTTAGGTAGTGACAACAGACGGTCATATCACTAAAAGCGATCTCTTGCAGACAACCTTAGGAAGGACTTAACAATAAACGAGTATTTAGGATATTCCCTAAAGAGCGAAGAACACACGTCTCAAGACAACATAATTTATATACTATTAAAAAAGGAATAAAATTCAATCGTATTGAAAGAACATTTTTTTACAAAGTCTTCAACAGTAATAACACGATAAAACCTCAAAGCTCCCTTTAAATTGACAAAAGGGAGCTCTAAATCTCGGACACAATGGTAGAAAAATGATCATCCCTTACATTCACAAAGACAAATGAGTGGTTGTAGGGGGAGAGATTTTAGCAAATGAAATCTAGTCACAATACATCATTCCAATCTTCCGATATCTGACCTCTTTCAGTTTGGGGAGATGTCGGCAAATAAAGTTAATGGATCTACCTACAACACATACATACGGCTTAGTAGGATCGCGTGCAATGACGTTATCAAACATGAATTTATTTCCATTAAAAAAGATTTATTGTTGCGTAGATTATATATTATATTTTCTAAAGTAGCTATCCGCCTCTGCTTCCTGCGTAGATATTTTATGCTTTTTACGAAATTATAAAAAATCGTTAACATAACATAAACATAGCTAAAAACACTCCTGAGTAATTGATTTTTCAATCACATACACACACACACACACGCACGCACCAACGCATGCACGCACGCACGCAAGTACGCACACACGCACCCCGTCGTTAATAATAATAATTATGCATACGCGTTTAGAAAACCCGTATGCATATTCTTATCTATCTATCTTCCTCATCTTGCCTTGTTTAGAGCACTGCTATCCAAGGTGCAAATTGCTATAATGATTAAAATTGCTAACATTTGCAAGAAGATAGCACACTAAACAGAAGAATAATTCGTAAATTATAATTAATGCATAAATTATACTTAACTTATATTAAACGCTCTAAACCATAGAAAATCTGTATCAAAGTCCGTTGCCCCGGTTAGCGGAGTAACAGACAAAATTATTTTATATTATTTAGAAATAAATAAAAAAACGGTCAAGTGCTAGTCGGACTCGCGCAACAGGTGTTCTGTATACACTCGTAAATAACGTGACTTACCATAATCTTTTAATTAAATTATAACTTTGATTTCTCACAGTTTTCAAAGGTTGCAGACTGAGTACACGTTATAAATTTCAGCTTGTTACCTAAATGCATTACTGTGAAAAGAGTCTTAACAAACAGACAGCCAGGTACCAAAGTCATCGTATAACTTTGGACTGCCTCTGTGGTTCGGTGGTACTGTGTACGGACTGCTACGCAAAGGTCACGGATTCGATTCCCGCTCAGTGCAAATATTTGTGTGCATAAACATGTCTATTTGCATTGGTCTAGGTGTTTATATGTATTATGTATGTATTTACAAAAAAAAAGCATTAAACGTTAAGAACTCATAACACAAGCTATAATATATGCTTACTTTGGTTCTAAAGGGCGTTGTGTGTAGTTGTTGAGTTATTATACTCGTAAGAATTCCGCTTTGCCCCTTGAAGTACCGAATCCTAAAAAATACGAGTCATGTACGTACTCCACAAGCAATTATTTGAGCAGCGCGTCAAAAAGCCTCTAAGTCTGTCATATTGTCTCATAACAAAAGCATGTCACGTTCAATAATTTCACTCGGAATTAGACGCGGCTGAACATTGCTGTAATTTTCGTTACGTGACCAAGTGTAGCTTAGTTCTTAATGTTGTTTTGTATTTTTGACGCACTTTTTATATTACAATAAGGGTACAAATTTCGATAGAATATTATTAGGTTTCACGGGGATAAGATCACTAACATTGCTATATGAAATTTTAGTGTAAAAATTAAGTAAATCACTTTAACTTCACACTGTTATTTTAAAGTAGTAGAATTTTGCTAGTTTCAGAATAAATGAGGGCACGATTTATCGACTCCGTATCACGGTTGATTGTCGACATAACGTACTGTCACCCTAGCATTTATCGCGTTGTAGTTTGTCACAACTGTGATACGGAGTCAATTTCAACTGTCACAAAATTATCTATCAACGTCAACGTAACGTTATTTATGAAAATTTTTTTAATATTAAAAAGTATTTGTTTTTCTTTGTATGTACTTTTTATTATACAAGTGTTATTTCTTTCTTTCTTCCTAATCAATATTCATACTTTTGCAATCAACTCGGTAATTAAGAGCGTGTCAACTATCCAATCGTTTTCCTTTCTTTATCGGTACCTCTCAATCTTTTTCGAATTCACTCAACAGCGGTTAAAATCAGTACCTTTTCCGAGTAAAAATTTTATCCGAAATATTCGCCAACTTATTCACCCGTGTGTATATTATATCAAGAAAACATAGGAAACTCCGTCGTGGAAATCTTTCATTTCTTATCGTGAAGACGAACACTCGCAAATATCAAAGCTAGAGCGATATGAGCCACTCTTTGTTCTCATTCCGTCTATTCTGCACTATACGTTCAACTATCTTTGCTGACAGCGCTCTGACTATACTTATCTATTATACACAATTGTCTAAATATTTTAAAGGTGCAGATTTTTAAAATAAATAAATGTTGTATCCCAGACATTCACCAACCTATTCACCCGTGTGTACATATCAAGAAAACATAGGAAGCTACGTTGTAGAAATCTTTCATTTCTTATCGTGAAGGCGAACACTCGCAAATATCAAAGCTAGAGCGATATGAGCCACTCTTTGTATTCTGTCTATTCGGCACTATACGCCGAATATCTTTGCTCATAGCGCTCTGACTACACTCAAGTATAGGTAATTGTCTAGGTAATTTTTTTTAAAGAGATATTCTCAATATTTTTTTAATCTGTGATTCTATTACTAAATATGTTTCTAACGTATGTACCTATGTACTAGCTTTCCGCAGCGCGGTTTTACCCGCGTTAAGATAAATCTTTGATTACTGCTCTGCTCCCGTCGCCAGTAGCGTGATGTTACAGCCATAACCTTCTTTAAGAACTAAGCTATCATACGCAAAAATAATTATTTAAATTCGACTGGTAGTTCTAAAGATTAACGCGTTTAAACAAACAAACAACCATACAAACTCTTCTGCGTTATATAATAGTATAGATTACTGACATGCGGTCAGATTGTTTAGATGAAAATCAATTAGCAGGATGTGTCAATTAAAGTAGTATTAGTTTGAATGTGCAAAATAATATTTATTATTTATTTATTTATTATCATAAAGAATCTTTATCGATTCTCGAGCACGACCGTAGCTAGACTATTTCCAAGGTTTTATTTCCAAAAGTATTAAGTTCCGACAACTCAGGGTGAGTTCTAGACGATCCAGACACTGTCCCACACTACGCTGCGGGGTGCGTGGCCATGGAACGTCTACAACGCGCGTGAATGCGTGTATATTGTGTTGCACCACGCGTGGTTTCAATAAAAGAGGGATACTTATAAACAACGTAAGAGCACGCACTTCCACGCCGCGCTACGCTAGTTGATGCGGGGTAGTGTGCAAACCGCTTTAAGGTGCAATAGTATTTTTAGCCGGTATTCTGATCAGCTACCATCCCAAACTAGATAGAAGAAGATTTCCTGTTATTATTATTTTTTAATGTAAATGTGGAGCATAATAAATGCTTTAAATAGTTTAAATAGACTGCCCGAGGGAAATGCTAAAATGGAATTCGGAATTGAATTTTTGGAATAAAACAAAATGCGGATTCTTCCTATTTTATGATAATTATGTCTACCTCTTTCACTAGTTCATTCACTAACATAACCCACCCTAAATTATAAGTCAACTTATAAAAATTGTAGGGGAGTTCAATATTAAACCGTTTAATGAAACCAGAGTAACCCCATAATTTACATGCGGCGTTCAGCGTAGAGCACGAAAGTAATGTTCGTAGCTCCGCAGTGCAATTTTACTGACATTTTAAGCTTTTGTTTGTAAAGTTCGTAATACATACATACATAACTTTCTGCCTGTCTCCTATTAATGGGGTAAGCAGAGACTATAGAACGCCATTTGCTGCGATCCAAACATACCTCCTTTGCCTTTTCAACAGTCATTAATCTTTTCATACACACGTCGGTTACGGATGCCTGCATGTAATTATGCCCTTTGTCAACACATCACCTATTTGGTTGACATATGTCCATCTAGGACGACCCCTACCAACTTTCCCAATCATTTCCGCTCCATAAATCTCTTTCGTTATCCTACTTTCATCCATACTTTCCACATTTCCAAACCACTTCTTTAAATTTTAGTCACTATATCATAATCAATGCACATTCTTCTCTTATCACGCTATTCCTTACTCTATCTGATAGATTAATTCCTCATATTATGCTTCTCGATGCTCTCATCTTTACTGCATTTATTCTGATTTCATGCTCAAAGTTCAAATAATTATAAGTAATTTGTAGCATTACCTTATAGGCGGCAGCGTTAACTATCATTTTATTGTGGTCACCGATCAAACTGCCAAGTGCGATGACTATGGCATATATTTTTGTTAGAAGTCTTGTAATTTTGATAGGATTAAAGGAATAATATAAAAACATCTACACGCAACGCCATCTAGACCCAAAGTAAGCATATTTATATAGCTTGTGTTATGAGTTCTAGAATGTGGATATACTTACTTAAATTTATTTTTTGTTAATACATACATAATATACATATAAACACCCTGACCAATGCAAATAGACATGTTGATGCACACAAATATTTGCACTGAGCGGGAATCGAACCCGCGATCTCTAAAGATTAAAGGAATAATACTTTTAAATAGATCAAAAATAAAGCTGTTATTTATACAATAAAGGATTGCTATCTATTGAAAGCTAAGTTGCCACCGCAACCTAAACACATGAGCCTGCTAAGCATTGTAAAAACAATTGTAACAAAAATTAAGTCATGAAGAACGGCCAAGAAACTCAGACCATATCTTTTTCTTCAACTCCTTCAATCTCTTCACCTACCTCACTCCCTTCACGGTGTCTCTAAGTCGTCTATGAGCGATAGAAAGAAAAGAAAGAAAGAAAGAAAACTTTTATTTACTTTAACATCACGTGGGCTATTTGCTCGGCTGCCATTGTTAGCAAAAACAGTTTTTTTTTTTAAATGTAGTCTTTAACCGAATAACTGAACTAATATTTCCAAAAGACACATGAAAAATATATTTTCTTTCATTTAACGTCCATATCTTTCCATTACCAACTCTACTATCCCGGGGTTAATAAGTGTGGAATGCGCTCCATTGTAGAAGATTTACGAGCTCGGATTATCTTCACGATATCACATGAACAGGTACTAGCGTTATTTTATGAATATAGGTGACAGTATCTACTCGTTAAATTACGTGCCTAATGACTGTGAATTCGGAATTTAGGTTGATTGTAGAAGTTTTATTTATTAAGACTTTGTACACATACAGTATGCAAAAGGGGCGGACTTTATGCCAAGGGTATTTTCTAACAGTCAACTCATAGGTGATGCAGAGTTTAAATATCGTAGGTGAAATATAGATGTTGAAAATCAAGATGTATATATAGAACAAGCTTTCCGCGGCGCGGTTTCACACGCGTCTTTGCTTACTGTTCTGCTCCCGTCACTAGTAGCGTGATGTTACATAGCCTATAACCTTCCACAAGAACTGGGCTATCATATGCAAAAAGAGTTTTCCAAATCTGATTGGTAGTTCCAGAGATTAGCGCGTTCAAACAAACAAACAAACTCATCCACTTTATAATAGTATAGATATATCATATTATAACAAAATATTGAATATATAATATATAAAAATAAATAATAATAGCATTAAAAACTATGGAGCTGAAGAAGTACTACTGTTTGTTGTTAGGTTTATGTTTTGTAAACTTGTAGGTAGTAAATTAGGTTACAGCATGAAGTATTGAGCGCTGGAGGCTGTATTATCTTGGATTTCTTACTTTTTCTTTTTTTTATGGCCAGCAAGAACCTCGTTTCTTAGCATTCCTTTGAAATATTTTTGTAAAGTTGTGATGAGTTGTCAACCTTATATTTATAATAATCAACACAAATTATACCTACTCGCAATTAAGTACTAAAAATTGCTCAGTAATAGTGTTATTACTTCCATACTTTATATGGCTCTATGCTATAAGGCACATATCCTTCTTTTAACACGTTTTTGTTACACCCCTGCCAATGAAATAAAAAAAAAAATATTCATGGATGGTCAGTCACGTTTGCAAAACATTTCTTTACATACAGTTATAGAAAATTATTATATTCTTGAAAGCAATTGATTTACCCAATTATTTTATACTTCAAAGCTATTACAGAAGTTATATAAAGTTCTTCGAAAATATCTTTATTGTGAGCCAATTCATCAATTCAAGTTCCAATTGCTAAGACTTCCAATTAGTGCTAATAATTTCGTGGTATCGAATAAAACCTTTGAATGGCTTCAATTAAATGACTTACTTACTATATACTATAGCTATAACTCTAACAAACTTAAATTCAGTTATATTTATAAAATAACAGAATAATATGTCTGCTAATTAACCTATAGCCAGTTCGCTGACGACGTAGAGCTATCAGAAAATACAACAAAAAACTTATTTTCAGATTGTTACAATTTATTGTGACAAATAGGCAATAATACCTACTTTAATAATATATGAAAGAAAATATTATATTTATTTCACGCAAATATCAAGATAAATTCACACAAGGTGCAAGCGATAACGCAATCAAAAACAGCACAATACAGATACAAAATATTAAACAGTAGGTATGGCCTACATCAAAAAAGGTAGGATGCAACATAAATCTTAAAATAACCTACAAAAAGTATCGTTATATTATATAAATCCTCATACTATTATAAATGCGTAGGTTTGTGTGTATATATATATGTGTGTGTGTGTGTGTGTGTGTGTGTGTTTGTGTGTTTGTGTGTGTGTGTGTGTGTGTGTGTGTGTGTGTGTGTGTGTGTGTGTGTGTGTGTGTGTGCTTGTTACCAGTCTGCGCCTAAACGGCTGAACCAATTTCGATGAAAATTGACTTGACTTGGTACCGGAGATGGACATAGGATATTTTTATACCGAAAATTGGTCTGATTCCCGAGTTACATTAATTAAACACATCCACGCGGGCGAAGCCGCAAGCTAGTGACATAATACTAAGTAAAACCTAAATGGTATGGGTGTTAAAATAAGCAACATTAAATCTACAAGAAACCGTGAACTAGTTAGGACGTCGCTTACTTCAAGTTAAATTTTAATCCCCTCAGAATTTGACGCAATAACGTTGAAGGCACGCGACTCGATGTAATTTACTAAACATTATTTAACTTGGTAGCACGTAAAGTCAACCCGTCAGCCTTTAATACGTATGCGGTAGGCACGGAGCTGGGTTCACTTAATTGAAACTATTGTGTAACCCAACGCTTTTAAAAGTTTTATCCTTAAAGTTTAACGCATTCACACGTTTGGTGTGTTTGTAAACCGGTAATTGAATAACATTAGAACCTGTAACAGTCATCGTACCAGAATATTTCATCTTAAATTTCTATTGCAGGATATTCTTTTTTCATACAGAAAAACTTGACCACTGACTTGGTGATCACCACGCTAGTTCACGCCGGATTTGCGATTTCAGATATTTTTTGTTATAAATTTGGGGTTTCTCGATGTTTTTGTTTTACCGTAAGTTAGAAATGTTTAAAATAATATCAAAAAATGTACCAATAAGTCGAAGTGCAAAGAGACCCAATCTTAAAATAGTTTTGATTAAAAACTTATCGAATATCGCACTAAATAATAAGCAAATTTGTCAAACATTGTACCAAAACACGCATGTGATGTACAACAAAGCCAAACTTTAAGCCAAACAACGTACTACTAAATTTAAAGCAATTAAAATTCCAGCATTCACTGTTAACTCTTGAAATATCGTAGTATAAACCATTTAGTTTTAATTTATTTGCCGTCTCCTAGCCTATAATTTATCCTAGACAAATTTATGTTAGAGCTCTTGAGACTAGGCGAGGAGATTTCCGCAAATTCATTATCGTGACGGTGAATATTTGTGAAAATCCCGCCTTGCCAAAGTTATCTAAGAAAATACTTTATCTTCTGTCTCTTGAACTTATTTGTTCTCGTGAAGTTTATAATGTTTTGAGATTTTTCCTTTTCTGTGATTGGAGGTTATATTAATTTTAATATAGAGCGCATAATGAATGTACTTTATATAAGGTCTCTCGCAAAACGGGGTTTTGTTTTTAGTCTACCGGTACCACTACCACTTTTGACTGGCCTGTTGGTCTAGTGGTTAGTGACCCTGACTGCTAAGCCGGAGGTCGTGGGTTCGATTCCCACCCAGGACAAATCTTTGTGTGATGAGCATGATTGTTTGTTCTGTGTCTGGGTGTAATTTATCTATAATATGTATGTATTTACAAAAAAAAATGTATTTAAGTAGTATATCAGTTGTTTAGTACCCATAACACAAGCAAATATAATTGCTTAATTTGGGGCTAGATGGCGCTGTGTGAATGTGGTAGAATATTATTATTATTATTATATTACCACTCTAAAGTATATGAAAACCGTGTTTTTCTCTCTATCCAAAAAAAAACTTATTAATGTATAATTACTGTCAAAATAGACGATAAAAAATAAAAAAAAACAAGCATTTCTCTACTTTTAACAATAAAGCATGACAGTCTATCATTATTAACTCAAGTAAAAGCCGTTAAGTAATTGAAAAGAAAGTATGTGACGATGTAATCAAGTTTATGGAGGCTTAAGTGCTTCCACTTTTGTGTGTTTCTAAATATTCGAACGAAACAAACCGTCGATAGCTTTCCTTTGCTTATACGATATTTTATAGAGTCATAAAAGCTTCATAATAATATATTTGCAACAACTACACCCAACGCCATCTAGACCCAAAGTAAGCATATTATATGCTTGTGTTATCCGTTCTAGAATGCGGATATACATACTTTAATACTTTTTTTGGTAAATACATACATATTATAAATAGAAACTCCCAGACCAATGCAAATAGACATATTCATGCACACATATATTTGCACTGAGCGGGAATCGAACCCGCGACCTCTGCGTGGCAGTCCATACACAGTACCACCGAACCATAGAAGCAGTCATGAATCATAAATAAACTTTATGTAAACTTGAGGTATTAATAAACAGAACTTATTTAGTTTAGTTAGCGATGTCATAAATTTTGAAATGACAGGATTAATGGTTTCGCATGTCATTTGAAGTACGAAAAAAGTACCCCTTGTAACTCGTAAAAGATCACACAGTTTTGTCTCGTGTTAGAATTCTCATAAGCACAAGAATCTCACGTACTCTTACTGAACCTGAAGTCGAAAGTCAAACAACGATATGGTGTTGGTCACCCATTTACGAAGATACTATAGCCGTCTAACATCATGAAGTTACTGATCTTACTAAAAACTAGGATTTCCTAAAATATTTTATTATATCAACCACTTGTTGAAAATAAGTTACCTAGGTATCTTGTTCTTAAGATCTATCTATACTAACTATTCTAATAATATTAAGAAAGAGATTTGTATTTTTGTATGCACCGAATAAACTCAAAAACTACTAAACCGATTTCAACAATTCTTTTACCATTAGAAAGCCCCATTATTACTGAGTAACATAAGTTATATTTTATGCTCGTACTCCCACGGGAACGTGAACGACGCGGGTAAAACATCGTGACGTCCGCTAGTCTCTAATAAGCAAAATCCTCTATAATCTTCCGTTTTAATCCCCTAGACTCCTTAGAATACTTTCCACGAGTTTTTAATAAACACTTGTACATAAGTCTCTTGAGAGAACATAAACACATCGACTCACGTCGCCCTCAATTGAAAATAC
The DNA here is from genome assembly GCA_963082885.1 of Parascotia fuliginaria. Classification (NCBI taxonomy): domain Eukaryota; kingdom Metazoa; phylum Arthropoda; class Insecta; order Lepidoptera; family Erebidae; genus Parascotia; species Parascotia fuliginaria. The sequence goes on from OY720187.1 coordinate 15,519,221, forward strand.
AATTCAATAAAAAAACAAACGTTATTGAAACATTCATTTACATTACCAACACACATCAGACCAACCTAATTTACTGTGTGTTCGTACGATGTATCTCTGCCCGATTTCCCCATTACTATTCATGAGAGCCCTGCTTTTGGATCACCCTCACCCTCTTTAAATTCCATTAAACTGGATTCTAACCTAAAAAATCTTATATAAATATTTACAAACCCACAACTCAACTTCAAACCATATTATACTTTACAATTCTTGTGGCAAAGTCAATTTTTATTTGTGCCTGTGAAGTTTATCATGAAGATTTCAAACACAAGTTCGAGGATAAATTATTATGTAAAATGTATTTAGATCAGGATCAAAGTTTGGGTGATTATTCTAAGGGGTTTGCCTGTATATCCATCTGTAAAATTCACAAGTTTTTATAAGGGTGTTCTAAAATGTGGGGAAAACAACAAACTTTAAAGTAATTTGGTATGCATTGTCTTTAAATATTTTTAAGGACATTAAAATTACCTGAAAAAATTACGGCAGTCAAAATGCTTTAAGTAAGGTAAATATTTCTATTAATAGTTACCGGTCCATTTTCACCATTCTTCAAGCAGACTGACTTATTTGTACTATTATATAAAGCGGAATAGTTTGTTTGTTTATTTGAACGAGCTAATCTCTAAAACTACCTACTACTCTTTTTGCGCATGATAGCCTAATTCTCAAGGAAGGTTATAGGCTGTATAACATCACGCTACTAGCGACGAGAACAGAGCAGTAAGCAAAGACTTGTATGAAACCGCGCCGTAGAAAGCTAGTAATTCATATAAGAATAACACAACAACTAGACAACGCTATCTAGACCCAAAGTAATCGTCAGATATTACATTAAATCTTATGATATAGGTTCTAGAATGCTGATAAATATACTTATTCCTTATAATTTTTTTGTTAGTAATATTATACATAGAAACACTCAGTCTATTACAAATAGTCATGTTCATCCACAGAGATATTTGCACTGAGCGAGCATCGAACCCGCGACACAGTACTCCTACACAGTACCACCGAACCACAGAGGCTGTCAAAGCTGTTATAGCTTATTTGCATTCTTTATTAGCTGACGACACAAATCCGAACACTTCTTGTGGTAAATATTAAAATAAATGCATATATAGACTGGCCTGTTGGCCTAACGGTTAGTGAATGTGACTCTGACTGCAAAGCCGGAGTTCGTGAGTACGATTTCCACCCGGGACAAACCTTTGTGTGATAAGCATGATTGATTGTTCTGTGTCTGGGTGTAGTATCTATAATATGTATGTAAATACAAAATAAAATGTATATAAGTAGTATATCAGTTGCTTAGTACCCATAACACAAGCAAATATAATTGCTTAATTTGGGACTAGATGGCGCTATGTCTCATATTACTCCGAATAAAACTGAAGGGTGAAGGTATATAAGCGTGCAAGGACTGCGGTGAAGTACCTCGTCCTGATGAGTGCTACTATAAAAGCACTATAAGCCGTAGTAGTCTGACATCACAAAACACATGGCTGTGCTGATTGACTAACTTTTGAACTAAGTTATTCGAAAGGCAGAAATACAAGCAGTGTCTGAATGTTATACAACTATTCAGTTTGAAAGAATGTTAGTGTTTTGAAGATGTGAAATAGAAGAATAATAATAAATAATAATACATCATTTATTCCGGGTCGCATAAACCCATAGATAAATACCTTACAGACTAACATACATAAAACATAATATAAACTTAATAACTACACTTCACATGCACTAAGTCACTGGGCGTTCGTGTGGCACTTGTCCGCGGAAGCGACGGAACACGACACCTTGCGGCCAAAAGGTTTTCTCCATGACGAGGTGCAAATAACACGTTGGTACTCGCACCACAAACGCCTTGAAATTGACGTTGCGACGTGACTCCAACGGCTGCACTCTCGGCCTGTACTTCATCTCTTGGCGTACGTACTCCTCGATGTCCTCTGCCTTTTTTGCCTTTTTGTAACTCTAGCAGTTCTAGGAGATAATACTGATAGCATAAATTATTTGTATATTATTTTGAATAATGAACAGCACCTCTGGTTTATATTAATAATAACTTTCCGTGGCGCGGTTTAACCCGCTTCTTTGCTTACTGCTCTGCTCCCATTGCCAGCAGCGTGATGTTACTTAGCCTATAACCTTCCTCGAGAACTGTTCTATAATACGTAAAAAGATTTTTTCAAATCCGACTCGTAGTTCTAGAGATTAGTGCGTTTAAACAAACAAACTTTTCTGCTTTATGTAATAGTATAGTTAAATATTACTAAAAAAATTACGCTGTTGGTGACATCAAACGTATACGGTATATGTGACCAGGAGGTGCATTTACCAGTTTAATTAAAATACGTAGTCAAATTATCATACTAGATGAAACTAAATAATTGAAATCCTCTCTTTTCTTTCTTTGATCTTAGAAATTATATTAATTGGTTAATTTGTAATAATTACTTTGTATGGCTGTTTGGTTGCGTTGAGTGTTTAAATTGTAACTCATACAAATAACTGCAATTATCTGGCGATTGAAAAGTGGCGTGAGTTTCTTGCCAGTTCTTCTCACAGCTCTACCTCGTCAGCGAACTGGATGTAGGTCAATTGGCTGAAATGTTGACTTTTCATAAGCATCATACTTTATGATCAAAATGAAATAAATGCTTTAAGTTTGAGTTTGAGTATGTAATTGATGTTCTGGTAAACCTTTCCCTTTAGCGGATAATATGCCTTTATTGAATTCTATAAAGTTGATATTGCGTGTCGTTTGTGACATGTTGGCGCGCAATTCGTGTTCATTGGTTTATTAATAAAAATTGTATCGGAAAACAACTGAAAAGCTAATATTTAATAACATGAACAAAAATTCATAAATCTAACAAACAAACATAAAAATTCTAGGTTTGATTTTTTGTATGTTTGTTCCGATTTAACTCAAGATAACTACGATAGAAAAAATTCTTTCATCCTTAGAAAGCTACAAATAGGACGGGTATAGGTTATTCCTACCAACCCATATTTTTTTATGTCTAACATATTTATCCAGTCAAATTTTTCAAAATTTGAATATTTTAAGCGCCTTCGTACATCTAAATGATTCAATGCGTCACTATTGCTATGATATTTGCCGTTGGAGTTTGTAGTGAGACCGAATGAAACGTTTGATACCAAAGCGAAGCGAAGGCAGACGTCTAGTTACAAATAATTTGCATTTGGCTTTTATACTAATGAGTTTATATATAGTTAGCGTGAATCATTTCACTATGGGATAAAAGCCTCCCTCCGTGGCTTTCATACTCTTCGGTCCATAGCAAATGTAGACTTGCTATTTGTTTTGTCTAACTTATCCCACCATCTTTTTCTTGGTCTGCTAATAAATAAGTATTTCTCTGATATTAAAAACCGGCAATTTCAGTTACTACATGTAATTTCGTGGCACAAAACATTTTTTAGTAGAAAAACGCTGCAGCGTATGACGAGGTTTTTCACTTCAATTTCAGCTTCTTTTTATGATGAAGCGGAACTTTTATAACTAGAACTACGAAATTTTATGTCAGTGTTACGTTAGAGGAAATAAAAATTCCTTCCGGAACGTATAGTTCCAAATAGGTCGATGTCCTGAAACGGATGTTTATGGATATATTATGTTTTTTTTTTAAACCAACCCCCTCGCTAGTGAACGTGCTCTGTGTTACAGGGAATTTTGTAAACAGAAAAAATAACGGCCACATAATTCAAACTCTTGAAAATTATTAATAGAAATAGTCGTGATACGCGTTCATTTTATTTTCTAGTTCACAATGCATAATTGTTATTATATTGCTTACTGGTCACCCACTAAGTCCCACTGCAGAATAAAGTTCATCACAAAATGGATCATCACGTTTGGTGAAATCAAATTGTTAATTCAAGCTTTAATTTTATATACATCTAGATTTCCACAAACTTTCTACTACCGTAAAATATTTATAAATTTATACTATTAGAAGGATATTATTTGCTGTACAATTTGTTTAACAGTATGTCACAACAACTTCGTACGAAAGTGTCCGTGCCTTCTTTGTATGACACTCTTCTTAGCACTTTGAATTGTGCGCGAAACTCGTAACTCACACAATCATACAGTTATTGAAATGTTAGCTTTTAAAAATAGACTTGAATACATTCAAGTTTCAGTTCTGAGCTTAGGACTTTTCAAAGAACTATGAGTTCTTTAATTTGTATTGCCGCTTTCATATGTTCTCTTACTTTGATTTCTGTATGTGCATTGTAGTTCAAAATGTCTGCGGCAAAAGAAAACTTTGCCTTCCTGATTTCTCTATCATTTGAGTCTTTTGTAGTTTTATTTGTATTGTTATATTATTATTTTGTTTTATCGATTTTGTGTTTATGATATTTTATGCCGTCATATATTCATCCCGTTTCTCTGAAAGTAGCCAGCTTGCTTAGATCTCATTAACCGACTTCAAAAAGGAGAAAGTTTTCAATTCGAACGTATATATTTTTAATGACATATTATTTATCACTACATATAAATGTTTGTGACTTCTGACAATACTTTCAGTTCAACAACACACTTATCATACGCACTACATCTTTACATTACTTGAGTTTCAGAACGTCACTTCAAAGCCCCTTTCATATAAAAACCTTTTTTCTACCTGCGTCTTCACAGTTCATAATAATATTTCCCCCTATTCCCCACTTAAGTCGGTTATCATCATACAGATTGTTTCTCAAAATATGTGGTGGAGGAGCACACGGCCAATTTACGTTGATTTCTTTATCCGAGCCTCGAACGTGACCTGCTGGCCGTGAATCCCAATGAGTGTACGGTCCTAGTGCAGGCGTGCTCTTAGCATAATATGGAAATTCGTTTTTTATGTTGTATCAACTTATATTGCAATATTTTAAACATTGTAATTGACCGGTGTTAACAAGCAATGGTGTAAAAATATTGATTTGAGTTACCACAGTCATGTGGCTTGTCATTTGTCTGTCATAGATTAAAACAAGTAATATTCACAAAATTAGTTTAAAAAATCTCAAAAACTACATATACTACTATAGGTACTATCGAACCAACTGAATCGTGACCTATTTTGCTGGTAATTCGCTTAAAACTGTCAAACTTCTAAAATCTATTGCGTAGGCATATAATACGTTATTAATATTAACTTCAACAGTGTATTCAGTAAAATGTCTTCTTCTTCTTCTTATTTTATTCTGTTCTGGCAGTAAAATATCAGTGTCTAATATAATGATTACAAGCTCGTTGCCAAGGAAATCTGTCTTTAGACGAATTTCGACCTACTTGTAAAAGGGTGGATTAGCAAAATGATCTTATGGATCATAAGGAAGACCAAATTTTAAACTCAAAAGAAACAAATATCTAGACAATTTTGAGACGATGTTATTGATATTAAAAAAACACAATATATCTCGTAAACAATAAAGCTAAACAAAAAAGTTGAGTAAGCATTATTTTAAAAGCAGGTTATTAATTTCCCCTCCTTTGTTTCCGAAAGCTGTTTCCGAATCAGTGACAGCCTTCTACAAAGGCTTTATTTCACTCCCTTTTCCTTAGAAGATGGGTACAAATTATAAAATTTGTGAGTATGTAGAAGAAATTATGTAGATTTTATAATAACTTCTTAAAACATACTGAACTCCATATTGTTAAGAAATTTGTTTTTGTTTCGACGTTTATTCATGACTGAGTAGCTTTTAAATTGAAATTAATGAGAGTCTGAAATTATTATGTAAACATCACGGTGATTTATATTATGGGGTAGATAGATGTGTGTTACGTGTGTCACATGTTTTTTTTAATTCACAACTTTTACGTGCACGATTCCGTGTTTGACGCGGATTTCCGTGTTTTAAGCTTTGCAAAGAACGCGAAGAAAACACAAAGAAATTAATGAGGTTGGAAAAACAAAAAGTAAGAAACAAGAGGAAATTTGCTCTCAATTACCAAACGGAACACAAAAATATAGAATTTTTCTGCCAATATTCAATGACAAGGTAGAGCTGCATGCACTATTAATTTTTTTTAGATAATATAGCTGTTGTCCGTAGCTTCGCAAGCGTGAATGTCGGTTATATCTCTTTAACATTGTCAATTTTTCATACAAACTTTCATCCCCTATTTCAACCCCTTTAGGCAATATTTTCGCGATTTAAGATATGTTGTTTTTCGAGGTGTAATCCATCTGTATACCAAATTTCATCAAAATCAGTTTAGTAGTTTAGGCGTGAAAGCCTAACAGACAGACAGAGATACTTTCGCGTTTATGTATTAAGTATGGATTATCTTTCTATTGTGTTGAACAAATATCTTGACAATTCTTCTTATCGGTCGGTTTTATCCTTGTCTGCGTGACAGCGTGAGCGAATTGGTTATTTATAGACTTTTTTAGGTTATTATTTTCACTTTGTTAAGTTTTTTTTAGCCTTTGACTTTGATTAAACTTGAATTAAAGTCGCTAATGATCGTCAACCGTCTTCCGTACAACCAAAGCCTACGCTTCTCATTTTGACATTTATATTCTGTTAGCCGAACTATATAAATGACCTTTTTATCGAAGGTAGCCTCCGAATTGCCTTTTAAATCCTTCAAAAGCCTTTTGAAGTATGCTGAGGTTTAGTACTTAGTGTGGTCGGTACTGCCCTCATTGATGGGTTTACGGAACAAATGTTTACTTTTGTTCCATAGGTACAGTTTTACGGGTTTTTGGAATCAAAATATAAACGTATATTAGTTTTAGTTTAGATCCGTAAATGTTTTTATATTTAGAGCAATTTTGACTATGGTTTTAAAAAAATGGAGTGTTGATACAAAAATGACGAATATATAAATCATAGCATTTTTTTATTAGTGAACGTAATATGACAATAATAATATAATAATATAATAATAATACATTTAATCGATTTCTATATTTATTTTATTCACTAAAATTTACCAGCCTAATAAAATTCTTCTCATACAGAGAACACTATCACTGCCATTACAAGACTTTCTTTAGAAGCTCTGAAAACCACTTATCACTAGCAGGTTCGCAAGACTTATTATTTTGGTACGACACTGGTCTTTTCCCAAAAAGAAAAGAGTCTCCTTATTATTATGTCTCTCTCCTAAAAGAAGCCTTATCTCTTTAAAAATCCCAATGATCAAAAATCTCACAAACCATTCTTTATCCACAGATTCCGCCCGACCTGAATCAATAGACACTTCCAGTACATCAACAGGCAGCTCCCAAGAAGAGACAGAAGACCCTAAAGCCTACATGAGGACACCAACAGTAGGAGGAGTAGCTGTAAGAAGCGGGGAAGACGCTCTCCTGACCTGCGTGGTGCTAGGAGCTAAAGGACGACCAGTACTATGGAGGAGGGCGAAGGATCTTCAACTGCTGACAGCTGGTTCAGTCAGAGTCACCAGGGATGACAGAGTTGATATTCTTCATGATGATGGTAAGTATTATTTGATTTTATAACTTCGCACCTAATGTTGTGCTCTTCTGTTGTTTGTTTCGTAACATGTGGTATAAAGAGTATTTTATTCTATTATTAATTTATAGTCTACCATAGGGTGATGGCACGTGACGAATTAGATGAATAAACTAATTTAGTAATTGAATAAATATATACAAATTTAAAATTACGTAAATACATTTACTCACGTTGGATGGATGAAACGATGGATGAGAGCGGCTCATGACCAGCCAAGGTGGCGAAAATTGAGGGGGGGGGGGCCTATCGAAAATAGGAAGCAATGGTCATCTTATGGCTGATATAATGATCATGATTTACTCACGTTTAATAATGTCAGCCTGTTTACTGTCCCACTGCAGGGCAAAGGGCTCTTCTCATAAATAGAAGACATGAGCATTAATCACCACGCTTGCTTAAGACGGGCTTAATATTTTAGACTTAAATCCAGGATTTTTACTTTGTTTTCCTTTACCGTCATTCAGAAATGTCCAAAATAAACTTAGAAAGTACATATGATTTGAAAAATCACATTGGACTTGCGACTACGAAGCGGGTGTCTTATCCACTGAGCCATTTCGGCTTTTTTACTCACGTTTACATCACTCATGTGATCTAAATAAAAAATGAATTTGATTTAGTTCTTATTACACGATAAATAACTTACAAAAGGTGGCAAATCTTCTGCCTACTCTTTAAGGAAAAGTCGCAAAAATAAATTATATTCTTGTCGTGGATATGACAATAATAAGACATAAGTATAAATAACAGGTTAGTTGTATACCCTTGAATGCGCTAGTTACTGACAAATTGAACATTTGCAAGTTTTTGTTTAGACGCGCTATTTCTGGAACTACGAGTCAGATTTAAAAAATTGGTTTTGCGTATGATAGCCCAGTTCTCGAAGGAGGTTATAGGCTATGTAACATCACGCTACTGGCGACTGGAGCACAGCAGTAAGCAAAGACGTGGAAAACCGCGCCGGGGAAAGCTAGTATCTCTTTAACTGATTATGTCATTAAAAATATGCCTTGAGTTAAAATAAACGTGCTGCGCTCTAGAAAGAGTCTATTTATTAAATTTTAATTTATTTTGCTTGATTTATCAGTGCTGCTTTTTTTAATATGTATGAGTACTTATATGTTCTTTGTTGAACTAAAATTGAAGTTTGACTGCCTCTGTAATTTGGTGGTACGAACTGCCACGCAGAGATCGCGGGTTCGATGCCGTGCAGTGCAAATATTTGTGTGCATGAACATGACTATTTGCATTAGTTAGGGTGTTTCTATCCTGTCCTATCTTATTAATATATGTGTATGGGTGTGTGTGTGTGTGTGTGTGTTTGTTACCACTCAGTGCCTAAACGGCAGAACCGATTTCGATTAAAATTGGTATGTAGATAGATTCGGTGCCGGAGACGGACATAGGCTACTTTTTACCCCGAAAATTGCTCTGATTCCCAAGGGATACAACAAAACATAAATTACGCACGGGCGAAGCCGTGGGGCGCAGCTAGTGTAATAAGTATTTATAAAAAAATAGCATTTAAGTATGTATATCCGCATTTAAGAACCCATAACATAATTATATGCTTTCTTTTGGTGTAGATGTCGTTGTGTGTAGTTGTTGTAATTGAATAGTCAAAGGTGTGTCACAAACCATGTTTCACACATAGATTAAAAAAGGTTAGGCTAAATGTAATAGGAGGCGAGTTTATTTTTATTTCAGCTACTATTGTAAAGGACAGAGGACCTACCGCCACCTCTTATAAGCAGTATTATTTTAATGTTACTTTTTGTGTTTCTTTTTCTTTTGTACCATTAAAAACAAGTGACAAAGTAAGGTTATAAGAAGCTTGCTCTAAGAGGCTGTGGTAGAGCCTCTGATGTAGGTACTTTCGTTACATGAAAATATAAATAAATAAATATAAATATTACCACAACAACCACACAACGCCATCTAGACCCAAAGTAAGCATATTAATAGCTTGTGATATGAGTTCTAGACTGCGGATAAACATACTAATATACCTTTTTTTTGTAAATACATACATATTATACATAGAAACACCCAGACTAATGCAAAAAGCCATGTTTATGTACACGAATATTTGCACTGAGCGGGAATCAAACCCGCGACTTCTGCGCCTAAAATACTTAAAACTTTATTATTTTACTACACCTACAGATTTAAAGAGTTGTAGCAATTTTTACCCAACTCTGACAACGATCAGTATTATTATGACATTTACAATAATAACCACATTGTACAAAATTTTGTTAAGCTAAAACAGACAGACAGACAGCGAAGACTTAGTAATAGAATCCCCTTGGTACTCATTGCACGTAACACTAAAAGAGACTCTATTACACAGACATTTAAGCTCATACATAATTACACTAATGAGTTTTAACTAGAATTGCTACTGCACATTTAACACACATGTAATTTTCTCTAAAACCACATGAGACATAAGCGTACCTGCAATTGTTCAGTCAATATAACATTCATCACGCCATCACTTTTAAAGTGTTATAGCCTCATATGCTGTAGTGCTATTTTAAGCTTTACTGCCATCATCACAAAGTAAATTTTTATAAAAGCTATTTATTTTTATACTCTTTCTATCTCTTATTATTGTGATAACATACACTTATATAGTAGGTACAGAAATAGCAAACTGCGCGTCATTTCATTCTAAATTTTATTATAATACTAGCTTTACGCGGCGCGGTTTCACCCGCGTTTTTGCTTACTGCTCGCCAGTAGCGTGATGTTATATAGCCTTTAACTTTCCTCGAGAACTGGGCTATCATACGCAAAAAGAATTTTACAAATCCATCTAGAAGTTTCAGAGATTACCGCGTTCAAGCAAACAAACTCTTCCGCGTTATATAATAGTATATAGATTTTACATATTAATAATTTCGTACAAGTTATGGTGGTAAGCAAGAAAAATTTTCATTTAATAATATGATTTTGGGCTATGGCTAAATATGTATTTACCTACTTAAAAATGGAATCCGAAACTTTAGAATAAAATAAAATAGAAAACTTTATAACAAATTATAACACTAGCACTAGTTTAAATTTAAATAATCAATCTGCCATTCGCCACTCACGAGCTGGTAAGGTTACCATCATCAATTGCTTAGTACAGAACAAAATGTGTGCGAGTGCGTGCGTACAGTGAGTGTTATTAAAATATGATTGTTCTGCGTCCGAATATACAATACTAAAACCTTCGTATTTTTAGAAAACTATGTAAATATCATACTCCTTTAGATGAACAGCTATTACCCAAATAAACTCTGCCTATAGTCTAAACTCTAATATTGAGATCATTTTCAGCCGATGAACCTCTGCCAGGCCCCGGCATTGCTAAAGGGGGTGACGTGTGGGCTCTAGTCATCAAAGGTGTTAAGGCTTCAGACGCTGGTTTATACATGTGTGAACTTAACACAGAACCGCCCGTTAGAAGTTTTCACAGGCTTACAGGTGAGAACAACAAACCTCTTTTGTATAATAGGAATATTCTATTATTTAAAATACAAGATCGTAGGTAATGGAAAACCTATTAAAATTTAAACAAACCTCTCTTTAATTATAAAACGGATTTTATAATTAAATTATACTCAAAATGTATTTATTGGTTTTAATAATTAAAAGGTATTTATGAGATAAAGAATCAACCAAAATTAATTACTGATTTTTATTGAGACTCTTGTATTTGTACTTCGAAAAACGGTGACAATACGCTATCCAAAAAAGTAGATAGTTTGGTTGATTCAGTATGTGACGAAAACTCAGATAACATATTTTCAAAAACCAAAAGTTACCTTAAATATATCTAACTAGCGTTTATTTTCCAGTCATATCCCGCGGCCTAACTCCACCAGAGAGCCAGAACGTAACAGACAGTTACTCAGCGAACATACCAACACTGTCTTCCTTGGCGCTGTCCCACAACTACACCGATTGCTGTCTAGCCGCTAATGTATCCAAGAGCTGCCTCGGCTTCTGCAGCATACAGACCATTCTAGAAGGAACAGGTCAAGACCCTGAGTCTTGTCAACCAGACTTCCCTGTTATAGTCAAGTAAGTCTATATCATGATTAATTATTTTCGAAAAGTTCGAGAAAATGTATCCAAAATCGAAAAGTAGCTACTGCCTTGTTCTTAACTGTTTGTTAAGGTGTATGTTTGTTCTTAATTTTTATCATTCTAAAAAAACTTTACAACTCAATCAATCATGATCTCAGAATATAGTGGTCAACGACCATTGAGTTTCTAAGAAAACGGTTGTATCAACAGATTCCTCTGCATTCAAAAAATGGTTTATCTTAGCTCTAAGTTGTAGTCATTACTGCGATTAAAATTGTAAACGTCGCGCCGCCTTTAAGCGCACACAAGTTGAACTTAGATACATCCTTGTTACTTGTTGGTGGACTCGTTGTCCGCATTTAGACCTCTTGGTTCTTTGATGCGTCCGGTTTTACTAGATTATTTTTATTCAGCCCAACTCCACCCAGAAGCACAGAAGCTTCCTGGGATCCTGGGATACATCTTTTACTTAACCATTACATTTTTCTTACAAACTCAGGTTACTTTGTACCGATAAAATAAGACGATACAAGAATCGTTTAGCGTATTGAAAAAACTACTATGCTCTCATTAATGGATTTCAATTTTATATCAACCAACATTTTAGTTTTCTCGCTTATTCCAGACCGTTTACGGAGAAATTGTCATTTTATTTTCAATTTACTCCTAACTTCGTCGGCTTTAGCGACGTTACTAAAAATTTTTCACAGTAAAAACCAAAAGTAATTAAAATTCCTCAACTTACTTAGCATTCGGTATCTTAATTAGTTTCTAAAACTAAACATTATATAACGTTATTTTTTATATCTAAAAGTTTTTTAATAAATTTTAGTTTAGTTTGAATAAATCGCATACTTTAGACATCTGAATTTCTAATAGGCCTTGATGTTTTTCAAAGCTAACTTTTGAACAGTAATTTATCACGACATCACGCGGAGGCGTAACGAAATTTGATTTCTTTAGCCATTACATGCCAAACTCCAGTATATAAAGGCGAGCTAGCTACGCCTATAATATTAATTCTTTGAACTTTTAGAATGGATACGTTTTATCCTTATACACTTTTAAATTATGCTCAATGTCGGCGTTATTTGTTATTTTTCATTTTACAATATTTGTATTGATTATTCTTGGAATATCACCATGATTTCTTTAACTGAATGGGTGAAGCAGTGTTATTTATTTAGGCTTCTGTGAGATGTTTTGCATTTGGTTCCCACGCGGAACAAACTTTGTGTGATACATATACATTGTTTAGATTCTAAATATTGTTTATAGTGTGTATTGTATTGATGCCTCGTTTTTATGCAATTTCGTAGGTAGTCACAGACTAGGAAAATTATGTCGTATGCCCAATCGCCTACCCACTGCTGGCCTTATAAGTGGCTTTAAGACGTATTATATTAAACTACTAATCTTCTGTCTAGATGTATGGCAGACGGTAGAAACCATGTTCCCTGCTGCGTACAGGAACGAGTACCAGATATTTGTCAGGACGTGTGCAGGGGAGAGTTCACCCCCGTGACTGACAATATCAAAACTCATTACTCCTGTGCGTCATACATGGATAAGACATTAGCTTGTATTGTTGAAGGCATTGGTAAGTATTTAAGAAAATGTGAAACATTTTAATATATTTTTTACTTGTATTGAAGTTCTTGGACCATAGGGTAACTAATATTAGTGCATTTAAATCATTTTTAATGTAAGAGTAAAATATGAATGTATGTACTAAGACAACTTGATCTAGGAATTAGTAGCAAAATAAAGGTGCAAATAGCTCATATCGTCTCAAAGTCAACCCAAGGTCACCCAAATTGGGCTCGAGATCGCCGACATGTTCTAGAACTATCTCGATAACTATGGCCCTTTTTTAGGAGTCCATTGACGTGTGCTTGACTTCTACATGTAATTGTATACCGAAGATAAGTCGTACCTTTGATAACCTTGATTTTTCCTTCCATAACCCGTAATGAATCTCACGTAATTCTAATTATAATTAACTGATAGTTGCTTAAACTTACAGTTAACCTTAAGTTAGTAATTTACAACGTACATCATGTTTAAAAATAGATCTTTCTTACAGAACTTCTCCCAAGTCCACCTGAAGAAGTTGAAGTGGACCCAATAAACGAGAAACAATTAAACATCACCTGGAGTCCTCCAGTCGAGAACACCGACTCAGTGGTAGAATACATAGTCAACGTTACCACACTGAGATCTTTCGACGCACATCTCATCGACCCTTCTGAAAGTTCCATCAAAGAGAACGATACTATGAAAAATGACATGTCTATAACGTTCAAAGTGCCGGCTAATAAGACGTACCTTGTTGTAAATGATTTGCTGCCGTTTACAATGTATGAGATTACAGTGACTTCGTATAATATACATGGATCTAGTTTACCAAGCTATGCAGTCAGGTGAGTATACATATATTTTGATCGTAAAATTATTTGTGAAACTGCTAATATAGGTACCAAAATGGTATAGAAGTTGTAGAAATTTCTGAAAACTGTAAATGTTTAAGTATGCTGCTTAACTATACTCGTATTAATTGGTGAATTCTAATCATTTACAGCTCTCAATGTTGCATACATAAAAGAAAAACTAATTCAAAATAGACTCAAAGGATTAAATTGGTCTCAACTCAATGATTATGATAAAACAGCATAAACATTTCTACTTTTTATATCTGCAAAATTTTTATTCTTTAAATTTAAATATTCGACTGGAACTTACCTTAATAACATAAGCTAGCAGACGAAAATCATCCTACCTTTATTGTAAAGTCTACTTTCTCAAAGGTCTCTGACCCTGACTCCCGGCAAGATGAAGTCAACTGACGTCGCAGCGGCTCCTAAACTTCCCGATGTTCGTTCATGTTGTGTAGACGCTGGAGTCAATCACTACGGATGCGTGGATAAGCTTTGTGATCCAACAAAAACCTTCGAAATAGCAGTAAGTACCTCGGTATCGGTATGGGTGTTTGTTTCATTTTGAGCTTTATGTACTTCATGACAAGAGTAAATATCAAATAATTAAATTTTCAAATTGTTACTTTTGCTTCAGATTACTTTGTGTCATGTATGTTAGTAATTATTGTTGATAGAGGGTAAATAGTAATGTGCGTCTGAGCGTTGCGGGTTAAATAAAAATTAGCAAAGATTGGATCTCTCGTATGTGTCACAACAAATTATGAGTTGCTATTGAGAGAATTAAAACACTCTTTTGCAAAAATAACTTCTTTCAAAGTTTTATAAAGATGTGTTCTTTGACTATTCTTTTCAACATTTAAAACTAATCTCTAGTTTTGTTTCTGTTCTTATTTCAATCTCATGAGAAACGTAATAAAATTGTATTATTAACTATTATGGAGTCTGTAACGAAGAGAACTTCTAAGTTAATTCAAGACACAATTCATTTCAATATTTTATTGTTTAACAATTTTCTGAAGACACAATATTGATTAATTTAGGTGCTATTCTGAATTTTGACATAACTTTATAGATTGCAACATTCGAGGATCTAGAAGAATTTGAGGAAAATCAACAATGAAATCATCAACCTCATTTAAAATTTCACAAAACTTAACCCTACACTGGCACACACACCCACCACGCTCTGCAACACGTTTGTGACTAACAACACCATCATCCAAGGAATCCTGTTTAACCCTCAGCTGCAGGTGACAGATCTGATGATATGCGCTCCCTGGGCCGGCGTCACGTTCGGCTGTCTCGCCAACAAAATGGATCACACACCGTGCTGCCGCAGCAGAGGGTTGCCAGAAGCCTGCCTGCCGCTATGTAGTGGAAATATTACTACACTGGACTTCAATCATTTTAAGTAAGTACTGACACACATCATCAGCAGAAAGACTACATATAGCCTACTTTTATAGAGAGATGTTTGTCATAACCGAGTTTGGTTGCGTAGTGAAAATTCTATGTAGAGTGATAATGGTGCTTCTTAACCAGTTTACTTAATTTTCCTTACGACACCTACATATAAACGCACACGGCCACTTGATGTTAAGTAGTAACGATTACAAATACAAAAACAATGCTGTAAATAAAAGGATAAAGAAGAAAAGGAAAGAAAAAAAAAAGGGAATTAAAAAGAAAGAAATCATTTAAACGGACCAAAGGCTAAGAACCGAAGAGATAATTAAACCTTCGATGCTCACATTCACTGAACTTTACTATACTAATGCATTTCAAGAAGAAATACTTCCACATCCTTCTAGACTAAAGACCACAAGATCACTACTACAGATTTGTTAACCAAACATGTCATAAACAAAGTACAACTTTGTAACGTCCTTCATATTTACGACTGGCGTGTTATCAGTAACTACGGCACTAATATTAAATCTTCCTTTAATATACATCATAAAGTTTATTTTGTATCTTAATAGCTTGAGATTAATACAAAGTTATTTATACACGGTAGTAGATCCTTGCTCGTTTTGCCTTGAATGATACAAATAGTAAAACGGGACACCAGAACATTATACCTACTCATGGAATACCGACATAGACTAAAATGAATAATTGTTTTCATATTTCTTGAAAAACACAATTAATAGGCTTCTTTAAAAAAGAAGCTTAAGTATTCGGCATTAGAGCCTATATTATACAATTTTGTACCCATAGCTGTAGAGACCATGGGCAGTTGGGGCACAGAGGCAAAGAACTTCGTTCGAGAATTAGGGCGCAGACTCAATAATGTGTGTGGTGAATCCCGCTCTGGGTCTTTCCTGGTGCAAAGGTTGGCCATTGCCATACAGCGCGGGAACGCGGCTAGTGTTATGAGCACCTTTGCACCGAGAGCAACCGATAAAAATAAATGATATTTAAATGATTAATAGGCCAGTTGACACAATTTGTATTCTGGTCTCTTCCCGCAGTGCAGTTTCACCCGCGTTAAATTACTGCTCTGCTCCCATAGCTGGTAGCGTGATGTTTCATAACCTTCCTCAAGCACTAGGCTATTATACGAAAAAAGAATTATTAAAATCTGACTGATAGTTCCAGCGATTAGCGCGTTCAAACAAACAAACAAACTCTTCTGCTTTTTAAAAAACTATAGATAATCGTTCCATATGTTCTTAAATAATAGTATCATATTTACCTAAGACACCAAAGCAACATACAAATCCGACATCCATAGTTGATTATATGTATGTAGACCGATAAATTAGCACCTTCTTATGTATAAACAGAGACAGAAAGTGTTCGAAATTTTATTTAAAATAAAATAGATACGTGAACGACTTAAATATGCGGCAGACGTTTGGTGTTTGATTGTTCAGGCATCGAGTGACGTCACAGATTACAGATGATGTTGATTATCTGACCAAACATGGCGGCAAGCATTTGTGACGTATGTACAAAAACGATACATTCCCTATAACATTTTTAAGTTTTTTACAGCGATCTTTCAGTTTCATGCATTTATATACAAAATTGTTTCTGTATATCAATGGTTTTATGTATTAAAATTCTTATATTATTATTTACCTTAATAATAATATCAAATTTATAAACTTCGATTGGAGTCAACTAGTCTATTAGGTACGTGCTGAAAATGGATTAAATATTAAAATTTTCATTGTTAGATTATTACAGTCGTAATAATATAAGTTAAAATTTAAATGTCAAGCCAAAGTTAAAGTCCAGTGGCGATTTTGCGAACTCTGACCGGTATCAGAGGGTAAGTTCAACCAAGCTTAGCCCGTATAAAACTTATTGAACCACCAAACTAATAGATAACGTTGTAATATAACTTAAGATTTATATTCAATAATGTATTAGCTTTTATGTTGTTTCCTTTCTATCATTTGTACCATTAGGCAGCACTATTAACGACATTAATATAATGTCGTTCCTCCAGATGTCTTCGATACATGAGCGCTTACACGAACTGTCTTCTCCGTGGCTACGGAGTCCTTCCCGGCGCCCCCTCTCGGCTGTACCTGACGAATATCGACACAGACTATACTGTGGTGCACTGGTCACCGCCCGCGGCATTGGCTGACACCGTCCAGTACTACAACCTGCATTACAAGACCTTGCAGCCTGGGGATGAATACAAGGCGCTGGAAAAGGTAAGGTTGCATTGTGTTTTGATTCATAGATTAAAATGTACAATGTTTGTGTAACGACCTAATGAAGAAATAAAGAAAGAAAATAATTTATTAGCACAATATACAGGGTGTACAAAAAAAAGAAATATTTGTGATATAGAAAGTAGAGATTCCTTGTTATATGCGATACTATCAAAAAAAATTAAATATACCTGCTCTTTTAGAAATATAACAATTTAAAATTTGACCAATTTGGGTCACATTTATTATTTATAGGTAAAAGATTTTAGGCAACAGGTATCTTTTATTATGTTTATATTAGAATCATTCTCTACTTCCCATGTCAGGGTGTTCCTTTTTTTGTGCACTCTGTATAACAATACATACATACAAATATCAACAGTTTAATAAGTACATTAACGTAAAATCAAGAAGAAGTAGCAGTAAATGATCAAAGTGTAACAGAACCGGTAACAGAACAGGTAACTGCCACTTATGATCCTCACTATTCCTCACCTCAGACGAGCCTAAGGGTGCGTTTCCACTGACGCGGAGTAGGGCGGAGGGGAGAGGAGCGGACCGTAAATTGACCAATCACACTGCTCAAAACCTATTTCCACTGATGTGGAGTGGAGATTACGAGCACTGTGATTGACCAATCACCAATCAATCACGGTTCGCTCCTCTCCACTCCGCTCTACTCCGCGTTAATGGAAACGCACCCTAAAGCTCGGTTCGCTATTCAACTAATACGACAGTCTATTATCCCAACGTAAATGAAGGAAACACTGTATTGGTACAATTTCTTCTGCTACTAATACAGAAATTTCTTTAGAAGCACTTGATACCAGTTCGCTTCCACTTCGTCCTGAGGAATTCGGATAAATCTCTATCGCCAGCTCTTCCACTTATAAACTACCTACCCAATTCGAGCATACTTAAAAAAATACTTGCTTCTTTTGCTTTCTCTTAAGAATTACTACTCTTTGTTAAAAACATCAAATCTGTAGAAACACCAAACAATATAAATAAATTCGGTAACCCAACCGACGAATAATATAAGTTTAAATAATGAAACTTTGAGCTTTGTTGAGTCTACAGTTTTTTTGGGTTTAACTTTAGATAACAAGCTTCAATGGGGTACCCAAATATCGTGTCTTGCTGGTAAACTCAGTTCCGCAGCCTTTGCGATAAGAAAGGTAAGACAGTTTACCGACATAGAAACAGCTAGACTTGTCTATTTCAGCTATTTCCATAGCGTGATGTCATACGGTATACTGCTCTGGGGCAAGTCTGCGAATATTGAGTCAATTTTTATAATTCAAAAACGAGCAGTGCGATCTATTTACAATTTGGGCCCTAGGGTTTCACTAAGAGAGATTTTTAAAGAAATAGGTATTCTGACGGTGGCGTCTCAGTATATCTTCGCCAATATTATGTTTATCAAGAAAAATATAGACTTGTATTCCAGAAACTGTGACATGCACTCTGTGAATACTCGAGCTAAACATAAATTAGTTGGTACATATTATCGCCTACATAAAGTAAACAACTCATTTGCGGGTCTAGGTGTACGTTTCTATAACAAATTACCCATTGACATTATGAATCTACCCCTACAAAAATTCAAACAAACTGTTAAAAACCGCCTTATTCTAAAGGGTTATTATACTATTAATGATTATTTAAATGATAAAGCAGCATGGGTATAGTTGCTCGTTTAATGCAAGATTAATGTTATATTGATTATTATTGTTGTAGCTTTATTGACTATTATTATCATTAAGTATATTGATATTTTTATTATTGTACTTATATTGACTATTATTATCATTCAGTATATTGATTATTATTATAGTAATTATATTGACTATTATTGTAATTATGTTGACTATTGTAGTAAAAGTTTAATGTGAAGTGGATGCATATCATGATCATTACGAGTTCGTAAGGCATAATACATTTTATTAGGGTTCTTTTACCACCCATGCCCTGCATTGTCATGCTCACTAAAATGTCATTGCTTGTGGTGTCGTATTGGCCGGGTCATCACCTTCCCTCTAATATGGCGAGGGTGATGATGGCTGGCCCGTGCGTCATGCTCGTGAACGGGTGCTACTTGGGATGACTGGTCAATCTTGGCATGGCTTACATTTAATATTCAATCCAGTATTACCTTGTCGTTCAATGTGACCAGGGGGTGCATTTACCAGTTTAATTAAAATACGTAGTCAAATTACCATACTAGTTGAAACTAAATAATTGAATTCCTTGTTTTCTTTCTTTAATCTTAGTATTATATTAATTAGTTAATTTGTAATAATTACTTTGTATGGTTCTTTGGTTGCGTTGAGTGTTTAAATTGTAACTCATTCAAATAACTGTAATTATCTGGCGATTGAAAAGAGTGGCGTGAGTTTCTTGCCAGTTCTTCTCACAGCTCTACCTCGTCAGCGAACTGGCTGTAGGTCAATTGGCTGACAAAATGTAATGTTGACTTTTCATAAGCATCATACTTTATGATCTAAATGAAATAAATGCTTTGACTTTGACTTTGACTTTGACTTTGACTTTGACATAAGCTAGGCTTAACGACGAGCTTATAGCTCGGTGTAAAGACTTCATCCTGTAAACACCGTGCTGTGACATTCAGAAGCTCCGGCGACTGCTAAAGCTTCTGTATTCTTTATAAAACGAGTCTCGCAGTTAAGAACCTGTGCTGCTGACATGTAAAAATGCAAATAAAACGACGTTACAGAAAAGATTTGTCAAGTCAAATTCATTTATCAAATGTTTGTAACAGATAAACTTAAAAACTATTTATCTATTTAAAAAAATACCATTTATTAATGGCGAGTAACATAGGCTTTTATTTCAATATCTCTACGAATCCAATATCTCGGCATCCACGCGGGTGATAATACACCCGTGCGAATCGTGCAGGCCGCTATTATTAATAAAAGTAACTAAATACGAAAGGACATCATCTATGAAGCTTAAATTTAGCAAATATGTAATTTATACGTAGAAGATATCATAAGATATTAATAATCACATTAATATATTATTTATCTACACTTATTGAATAATATTTCATCGCCCAACAGATCCACTCTCCGTACATTCTTGAAGACTTGGAGCCAAACACTGATTACGAGATATACATCGAGGCAGTCAATGAACACGGTGTAGGCGACGCATCACCGCGTCTTATCTTTAGGACGCAGAGCCAGGTAACATATTTGTTTTCTAACCTTCGAATCTTCGAAGTTTCTTCAGGCAAGAAATAGATTTTGATAAACAATCATATCTCACATTGCCCTTAAAAATCTGATCCCTAGGGTTTCAGATACAGGGGGGTTTCTGATCCCCTGAGAGATCAGTTTATGTTCAGTTCAGTCTATGTGTTTATGTTATGATCTGACCGGAATAACTCGTTCAATATTCGTAAGATTAATATTATTACGACATTCTAAAGTTGTCATACATCACATAAATAACCATGGCTGTTAGACCATTTAAGCCTAATCTTTATCAATCGAGCTTAACGTAATTAACAATATTATTACAATGCAATTTACAATTAAGATGTAGTAAGGCGTTCTCCCTGCGTTAATCTTAAATTGCCTGATTAATTTAATAATATAATGATATCACAACAACTACACACAACGCTATCTAGACCCAAAGTAAGCATATATTATATAGCTTGTATTGCAAATAGACATGTTCATGCACACAAATATTTGCTCTGAGCGGGAATCGAAACCACGACCTCTGCGTGGCAGTCTGCACACAGTAACACCGAACCACGGAGGTCATCGATTTAAAAAATTTATTGTTTTCAATTCTTTACTTTTCATCCACCGTCATCCGAACATACTCTCTTTTCCCCTAGAAGAAGACTACAAGAATTCCTCCTTTTCTCCCAAAACATGCATCTATGACGACATTGTTATAACCATTACCATTTTCATTTAATAAAATCCGTCTGTTGTCTGTTATATAACAATATTGTCGACACTGGTGAATATTTTATCATGCGGCCGCCCATCAAAGGTCGCGTCAAGCTCAGTCATGCAAATTTTATATATTATGCATATTGCAGTTATTCATGTTTTATTTACTGCGCTTAATGATTCGACAGCCTTTATAAACGTATAAAGATACATATATATAAAAGTTATTGATAAAATTAATATACTTAATTTAGCTTCACGCCCTTATATATTTTGTCCCTAAGAGGCAGGCAAAGGTGTACCTAACTTTGAGAAAATGTACTTATAAATTTTAAAAAGTGACCACTAGTCTAGTTTCAAACCCCAACCTCGAATATACGCAGATACTTTCCGCATACACACACGATCTCCGCAAAGAAGCAAATTACAAATATTTATCTTGTTGCCTTATTACATATAAATATAGGTAAATATTGATGTGAGGTTAAAAAAATCGTTTGACATTATGTACATAAAACAAAATTCTACAAATATGATGAAATTATAATAAATCTCTAAATCCCAATAGAATTTATATCAAATCAGTTTGTTTCTGTATTGTTTGTAAGTACCTCCCGTGGGAAATATGAATCGTGATGATACTTTGAAATGAAAAGTTCGCTGAAACCTCGCACTGACAACTTTCTTACATATACAGGTTCGTTCTAAGGCTTTGTGAATTATATAACATATCGCAACAGTGCATAAACTGCAAGCTACAAGTTTACAACGAAAGACGAACAAGTAACAGTAGCTTTCTATATACAATCTTCAATACAATATTCCTGTAAATCGTGATTTTTCGTTTAGCGCTGTAGCGTTGTCAAAAATAGACATATTGTAAAAGCGATTCAATGCTGAACGATCCATTGCATAAAATCGGATTTTCAAATAAAGATCGAATATAGAAAGCCACTATAATTCTCAACTCTTTCAATCTGTAAGTGTCAGGCAATTCATCAATCTTTTTGTAATTGTTCCAAATTATGGTAATAATTCGCTTCCAGCGACAAGACCGCTCATTGTAACTACCGAATGTCGTGCAGTTCTGTTATTTGTTTTGTAATATTAATATTGGTGCAAACTATAAATCTTCTGTTTAGGTGATAGAAGAAGAAGAAGAAGTAGCCAACTCATACAACGTGACGGCATGCTGCGAACGCGTGCAACTGGCCGGAGTGTGCATGCCGCTGTGTTCGTATGACGCCAAGATGTCTGACCTGAGGATGTTAGCGCCTCTATGTGCTCAAGACTTCCATAAACTGCTGCGTTGCGGCGCTGGTGGTATGATTTTGTTATCTTGATAATAATAGCTACAACTATGCGGTATCGTTTTCCGTACACGCCAAAATCCTAAGCGTATGGGTGTAAAGTGGAAAGGCTTGCCCCGTGTCCAGCAGTAAACGTCTTTGCTAAAATGATTCACGCTTTCACTCAACAAACGAAATGCAATACATAGATACCCTTGAACCAGTAGGAGTGCTACCGTGGAGTATAATAATTGATTTAACATCACAAAATGTTTTACCTGCAGGACGCAACCACGAACAGTGCTGCGCTCGGCGAGGTGTCCCCGTGAACTGTCGAGGTGTATGCTCCGGTGGTTACAGTGGTGGAGTCAATACGTGTGTGCCATTCATCGGAAACATTGTGCAGTGCTTTGAGGAAGGTAAGAAAAGCTATAAAATCAATCAGCCTAAACCTAAGAGCCCGTGGTCCTTGTATGCATTTTTATCATTAGGACAAATATGACTTTATTATCTTCGAGATTACTAACAAATAGAGTTACAAAACCTCGTCAATAAACCGGCTGTCTTTGAAAAGTTTTGCACCGAATGCCCGCTACTTATAAATCCGAAATCTTAAACTTTTGACACATCTTTGAGAAACAGATACTATGTGAGTTTTTGATCTGTGAAAAAGAAGGTATACGGTCAAATTGAGAAACCTCCTCCTTTTTTTGAAATCGGTTAAAAAATGTTTTTAAATCCAAATTTTGTATTTTCGAGTTACTAAATATGCGGCGGCAACTTGGTGGAGAAACGGATGTTTTTCAACAGTTAAGAAAAGCAGCAGGCGTATAAAAGTCAGTAAGATTACACCAGCGATCTTCTTTGTCCAGGTACCGGAATCCTCCCAGGTCCTCCTCGGGAACTCCACGCGATAGTCTCATCAGGCTCTCTCTACCTGGACTGGGCAGCCCCTCAAGATGGAGCTAACGCCACCGGCTATGTGGTGTTCTGGCAGAAGATCGACAACAATACTCAGCCCTACAGCTATAATACTATGCAGTCTAATTATAATGTGAGTTTAATCTTTTAGTTTTTGAAATTACGTCAGCATGTAGGCGTCGGAAAATGGTAATCTACCAACTACCAGCAAAGTACTGCTGCCAAGTATTTTACATCTTAGAACAAATTAAATTATAACTGACTCAATTTATTGATTCTATGTACAAACTGTCATACAGGACGCAGTGGTACTATACGGCCTGCCACAAATGTCTCGCGTTCAATTGTCGGTGTCAGGTTAAGTGATATCGGGTGTTTTCCCAGAAGTTCTAAGTATTAGTCCAGAATTTCATATTGTGCCGAGTAAATCGACAACAGCTTTACCTACTCCCTGTTATTTAAGTCCCAACGTCACTGATATGATGTTTTTTACTAAGTATATTTTAAGGCGCCAAATAAACTAACGCTTTACCCGGTCTAGCCTTGCATGAGGACAGACGAAACAACAGCACACATACCACTACACTGCTCTGAGATCGCCACATACAAAGCAAAACACTTCAGCGACCCGGATTCACTCCACGAGATCGACGTGGACATCAAGAATCTGGTGGCCTTTCTCGAGAAGCTGGGATAAATCGAGTGATCGCCGTCCACCTATACGCAAAATACGTGCACAGTCGTGGAGTTGCAGAAAATAGCCCATTGATACTAATACCAAAATACCCGGCCTAGCCGATTCCCGTAATCTAAAACATATCACATGTTTCTGACAATACGTTCTTGTTCTCAGAAAATAAACGTGACAGACACGATGGTTCGTGTAGAGCATCTAGAGATGAACAGCACTTATCACGTGTTCGTGGTCGCAGTGAACAGCTTTGGAGAATCGCTACCGTCTAGCATGCTTCTGTTTAATGTTACCGATACCGGTAAGTTCAACCTCTCCAAGTGGAATGATAAAAAGCGATTTTAGAACTTCAATTGATCCTACCTTCTTATTTTCTATCCTGAACGACAAGTAAGAGAAAGTGCCTTATCGGTGCAATATGAAGATTTCAAATCAATATTTCATACATATATCCTTCCAATTTTGATTCAGAGTCTTTTATGTGGGAGTGTGAAAGTACCTATTTTATAAAGTCCCGATAATGAACACCATGCCATCCGTTTGACATGAAAGCTTTTGAGATGATGACATTTCTCTCACTACCACGTCAATCCCAACCTAGTCTATATTTTAATATTGTTAAGGGTGATCATTAATAATTCTGATTTTATCTCATCTTTTTAACAGAAGAGAAAGAAGTAGCTGGTATACCGTCACCTCCACACTCGTTGTCGGTATCATCACACTCCGCTACCTGGCTGACCCTCACATGGCAGCCGCCTCAGTTCTCACAGCCTGATGAGAAGATCAGTTACACGTAGGTTATATGTTTAGGATCTCATCTACTTGACCCACTTATGAACTGATGGATCAATGAACATGGACTACCTCAACTACCATTAGATCCGGTAGTGTTAGATTATATTTACAACCTTCTGCTACTGTAATAGCGTTTATCATCATTCGGGTAATTGATTCGAGTAGTGAAGTGTGTATGTAGAAATTCTAGGATGTTTTTTTTATACTTCCCTAGTGTAGTATGTATACTACTTGCGTCTCGGTTTTTTAGAATTGAGTAAAAGTCACCTAAATTGGTTTAAGAAAGACGTTTTTGCTAAATTATTGAAGCTTGCAATACATCAAAAGGATAGACCTGATCGCGAACCGTCACAAAATCAATTAGCAAGATTAAAAAGTATACATTTCTCCGCAGACTCTTCTACAAATCCCCGTCCCAAGCCGGTTCCAACGTCACAAACATCACTACAACGGTGACGGGCCATACCCTGGAGAAGCTAACTCCTAACACACAGTACGTGATGTGGGTAAAAGCGCACGCGGCGGCGGGTGACTCGCAACCTTCGGAGACGCTGCTAGCCTGGACAGATCCAGCGTATCCAGCTTATGTTGAGGTCAGTACAGATAATTGAGATGAAAGAAAGAAAAAAGCGTCTATGACATATAAAACTATAAAAGTACAAATAATATTAAAAAAAAACTTCAAACTATAAAAATGTACTGCCTTAGTAGCAGACGTTGATTTTGCAACAACGTAGTTAATGTGAACGCGATCTCACTCCCTCTTTTAGCTCTCTTGAAATTATGTTTGCAGCTTCACATAAACAAAGCACAATTTTTTTTATTAAATATACACGAAAGAAATTCTCTCAATAAAGGCAATTAAACAAGCAACTTATTTATTTATTTATTTATTTCCAAACTTACATCTATTTTTACAGGTTACCTTACCCAATGCAATAGAGTAACATACAGATTGATTATTATATATTTACATAACATATTATGTACAAAGTAGTCTTGTACTTAGTAATTAGCATCGACCAGAAAATCAGCCAGATAACTTTACATTCAAAAACTAAAAGTAAATAAAAACACGTAAATTGCACGTTCTACTTTAATTAGGTTCTGTAACTAACATGTGGAGGCATTCTAATTTGTCACAGTAACTAACCAAAATACATTGGAGAGATTTTATATTTTAGTTAGTAATTTTGCGATATATAACTTGTAGAAATATATTTATTTCTAACTCGCTCCCGCACCTGGTTGTCATGGTTACAAATAATTGTTATTTTGTTTACTTTTCTCTACTAAAATATTCATGTAAACCTATAAATTTCCCGGAAGAACATCTGTTAACGATAATGAAATCTATATATACCGCATTTAGTGCCTACAATCAAACAGAGTAGAGGGATTTGGTATGGTAATAAGTTATCATTAAACTGTAATTAGAAAAAATACAACGAGTTATTATGTTAACCTTTTTACCTACCATTATAACGACAAAAGAGTATTATTTACAAACCTTGTAAAAGAGATACCTTCTTATTCGGTTTCATTACAAATGATGTTTACAAAAACTAAGTCTAAAACTTATTAAGTACAACATAGAAAAAAATACATTTATATAAATTAAATAAAAAGATCTTGTCGTTCAAATATTGCATTACTTTATTTAAATTACTTTTCCTTTTTAATGTAACATTCGAATTTCGTCTTATTTTGAATAATAACTTTGAAGAAACAATATTTAGGGACAATAAAGTTATCAGGATAAAATACAAGAACTGTCTTTTTTATCAAGAAAATTGAAATTAAAGAAGTTTATATTAATAACTAGCAACAAGGCATCGAGGGATCACATTTGTTCTGTCTGTTTTTCCCTAATTTCTTCTAAACCACACAATGGATTTTGGTACAGTTTTCGCTAATGCTTAAAACATTTCTTTCGGTAGGTCTATAAGTATTTAATACATGCATATAATAATGCTGAAGATCTGCTCTTTAACAATATGTAATCATATCATAAAAGCATCAAGTACCCTTGTGAAAAGCAGGGGCAGGTCCCTAGTATAATATTTACTTATTGAATTCTTCACAGCACGACACGTCTGAATATAACTTCGTCTCTTTAAATATTTAAATGTAAATTGGCTCTTTTGAACTGTTAGGTATACCAAAATATATGAAAATACGAAGCTTAAAGGGGTAGAAACAAAAGAAAAGGGGGAGGGGGACAGAGGATGCGTCAGACGCGATAGTGAAATTGAAATTCGAGTATTATATTACTGCAGTACTGGTTTCTTGCTAGTTGTTAAAGATCCTGCCCACTAGCACTAACATAAGGTTTAGGTTGAAGGATATTTCTCCTACTAATAAAATAAACTAGCTTTCGGCGCCGCGGTTTCACTCGCACGTAAAATATGGTTTGTTGTATCTCTCCGGAACCAGACCGATTTTCGGAATAAAAAGTATTCATGTCCGTCTCTGGCACCGAATCTATCTACATACCACTTACACAGACACACATACATACAAACTTTCGCATTTATAATATTATTAGGATGCGAAATGTTTGTGTGCGTGTACGTATGTATGTGTGTGTGTGTATGTATGTGTGTGTGTGTGTATGTATGTAGATAGATTCGGTGCCTGAGACGGACATAGGCTACTTTTTATGCGGAAAATCGGTCTGGTTCCCGAGGGATACAATACAAAACATATTATACACGCAGGTGAAGCCGTAAGGCGCAGCTAGTTCTTAATAAAATTAAATAAAACACTTGAAATCAGTACGAGGGCACGTTCGTCATTTCATAAATTGTATTCTACCTACCCACATATTTTTATACATTTTACTGAAACAGCCTCCGTCGGTGAATCCGGTGAACCTGGTCGTGGAAGGTTCCAGCATGACCATTCTGTGCATCGCTATGGGCACGCCCACTCCTACCATATCTCTGTATATTTCTGGTAAGTACTTATAAGTCTAATAAGTCACTATTTTTATATACGGTGATAAACCAGCATACGGTCCAAGTGGTTAGTCCGTGGTTAGTGGTAATTGTAGCCTATGGATGTGGTTGTGTCCTCTAAGCATCGCGAAACCAATGCTAAGAAAACACTATCGAACCTTTGTCGGTCTGATAAGACTGAGGAAATAAAAGAGAACCGAGGACGTAATTGGGCCTCCGGTGCTCACAAAAATTGAAGTAATAAACGCAATAACTTATATTAACTTTCACACAATAACTAGAGGGCCTGAAAAATGGCATGAATACTAATACAATAGAATAGATTAAAAAATGTATGGGATTGACACAATTATGCTATACGTCATTGTCGTTAGCCAATCCCATACATTTTTAACCTATTCTGTTAGCATTTATGCTACTTGTCTAGGCCCTCTGAACATTATAATACATCTATATATATTGTACATTTTAACCTATTCGCCGCTGAAAAACAGAAAAATGCGAATGAAAATAAATTACAGGCATATTTTGATACCGTATGTGTTCTTCTTTTTCTCTTTTTATTATGACAACTGAGTCGATGATAGTGTCAGCTATTTCAGCCAGCATCAAAAATAATCTTCTCTTTGATGATTTTAATGATATAATACAATGATGAAAATAGAAAGATGTAAATGAAGTTAAATGTGAAAACAAAAGATGGTCCATTGAAACCATACGTCAATATGATCTGAAATATCGTAAAGACATAAGTCATCGCTACACGATGTCTGTCAGAAACATTCGCAATCAATGTTCGTTTGATCGACAGACCAAGGAGTTTAAGCTACATAAAATATTGCAATATCTTCAGAGAAAAAGGGACTCAAGTTTAAAACAGTCTTTACACAAGTATCAACTTTAAGTTAAACGCAATTAGTTCCAAAATCGAGGACAGACTTTCTTCTACGATTACCTTTCTGTCAATAGGTCGACTGGTCCGTCAAGAAGTGACCCGTCATATGGTGACTGTGATTCACAATGTGACGAGAGACATGGACCAGATATCTTGTTATGCTGACAACGGATACGGCACCCCGATGCAAGCCTCAAGGAAGATTAATATTTCACGTGAGTATCACTGGGAATTCGACACGATTTCCTACAAATATGATTCACAGATTGAGTCAGTCCTTTAGCGTCATTTCGATTACTGGTAATAATAAATTTAAATTCTTTATTCAACAAAATGAACTTAATACAAAAGTGTTATTTAACTTTTTTTTACATGTCCATTAGCCGTGTAACCATGACAGTAAAAACAAATTTAGACAATTTCCGGTGAAGTAAAACAGAAATATAATTTCATCAATCCGCGCCGCGCCGTTGCTTTAGAGACAACATCACACTTCTGCTCTCTGCACTAAAGCCTTTTATGATATTAACGATTTCCTTAAAGACAAATTTTTATTGTTACTTTTGATAAAAAAATATTGCTCACCAAATACCCTATATATATATAAATATAACCCTAATATATTATTATTGAGAAACTCACTCTGATATGAATTTATTTGGCCATATCAGACTAAATCAAACGATTTTCTATTGTATTTGTCATCAAATTTAGTAGTTTCAAACAATATCATTTATATCTTAGATGTACCAGCAATCCAAGCGTCAGGCATCACAATGGCAGCTGCAGGAGACGCCGTAATCCTCGAATGTCGAGTCGAAGCCTTGCCGAAGCCCACCATTGCTTTCTGGAGAGACCCCAACGGAAGAACTCCTGTTATCGATGGACCTAATTACACCATACAGTTATTAGCTGACCCTGAGGTTTGTTGCATGTAAAGTAACATTAAAATAGCAATAAAAAAAAGGCTAGCAATTTTTTAATACTAGGTATGTATACTATTACCTACATAAAGTGGAAGAGTTTGCTTGTTTAAACGCGCTAATCTCTAAAACTACCAGTCGGATTTAAAAATTATTTTACGTATGATAGCCTAGTTCTAGAGAAAGGTTATAGGCTAACAGGTAACATCACGATACTGGTGACGGAAGCAGAGCAGTAAGCAAATAAAAATTACATAGCGGAATGCTAGTAGGTGCGTACATAAGAAAACAACCTCACTAATCGCTATATCTTGTTTATACAACTCAGGTAAGAAAAAGCACAAAGGCTTAACGAGAAAAAACAGAAAGGGAAATTATAATTGCGTTTACGGCGACACACTAACTGAACAAAACACAGTGCTGTGGTACTACTTCTTTAAATAAATATTATACGAAAGATTATAAGTTAAGTTTCATAATCTTCATTCCGAATCATTCATACTAAAATAAAAGAGTGTCTACTACCGCGTAAATATCCACAAAGATGTAATAGCTAAATCTAATTCAGAAATACCTCGACGATAATAATATGATGGTTCAATTACTATCCAAGGGCCATGTATTATTCAAAACACTTATTAATCACCAAAACCCGGTACAAGTAGTCATCATTTTAATTAATATTCGGCAATATACACGAACATACGGTTCATTAGTGAGAGTCAACTCGCATGAGCTGATCCGATGAAGATACACAGCCTACCCTTTGTGGGATAAGCGTAATACCATATCTATGTATAAATTTGTATGGGTCACTAACTAAACATGAATATCTCGATAACTAGTTAACAAATGAAGCTGAAATTTAGTGAAATAGTCTATAGATAGATCAACTAAAATAATTTTACAAAAGGATCGAATTTTAATGACATCGATTTGTCGAAATTTTAATTTTAAGCGAGGTTAAACTGTAGTATTACAAAATGAAATAATTTTTTTTTGTATGTTTATCTGTAATGGATAAACTCAAAAATTACCGAATCAATTTTGGTTTGGCATGTGATGAAGGTAAACCTATGGTTTTATGGTACTATGATATTATTTATAATATAATTTGAAATATAAATATTTATTAGGTTATCTTAATACGAGCTGTCCTCGACGCGGTTTCACGCGTCTTTGCTTACTGCTATGCTCCAGTCGACAGTAGCGCGATGTTACATAACCTATAACCTTTCTCGAGAACTGGGCTATCATACGCAAATAATATTAATTATTAATTTATTTAATAATTATTTAAATTCGACTGGTAGTTCCACAGATTAGCGCGTTCAAACAAACAAACAAACTCTTTCGCTATAAATAATATGTAGTAAGCTAAGCCCATCATTTAAAATATCGTAAACTGTTGTAAATAAATGACTGCTTCCTTGGTGTAGAGACCACTGCTGAGCAGTCTACTTATAGTGTAACTTTTTGTCCGCAGTTGGTAGAAAGTATCTTTGTACACCAAAAAAAAAACAATGTGAACTTTAATTCGGCCACAGCAAATTAAACAACATAAGGTAATTTAAATAACAAAATACATATTTGTTAACAGGAAAACACGAAGTACACAATGAGACTTGTAATAAAGAAGATATCGGAGGCCGACGAAGGCGATTACTTCTGTCACGCAGAGAACGCGTTCGGCAAGACGTTGAGGCCCGTGTCTGTCAGACTGAGGCCCATGACGCCTCATCATAACGTCACTGAATGTTGTACACATGTAAGTTCGCATGAAGAGTTTTATCACAAATATTTTTGTGGACAATGTTTTGTTATTTCACTGCTACAATTATTCAGTTAAAAATTAAAATGTTGATTTTACTGCAATTTGTCGAATAACGTCAAAATTGTTGATTTGATTAAAAAGGTTGCTTCTAATGATTTTGATGGACCAATTACTAGATCACCACTCAATGAAAAATGTTCGAGCACCTGAGTGTTTATGAGTGAACAGTGCTTGATTTCGCTTATGTCAGGTGTTAATCTCGATTGCCATACAAAATATTATACCTCTTCAGAGGCACAACTGTATGCATTGAAGTTCTGTAAGAATATATTTGCTATAGAATCTTTACCCACACTGCTTGAGTTAGAACTATTATAATTACATTCCAACGTTCTATTCGTGTACCTACTACAAACTCTTAAAGGATTGGGACCAAAATAATCCTCGCCTTATTTATCATTGCTTAACATTTTATAAGTTTTAAAAGCATATCACTTATCACATTTTTACTTCTAGATGAACGTGTCATCAAGCTGCATCGATGCATGCAGCTTCCACATCGATATGGACAACATCATGGACCGGCCGGAATGCATGAACGATTTCGACAAGCTTATGAAATGTGCTGCCGATGGCTCTGGTAAGTTCACTGGTTAGCTGACTGGTTGCCAAATGCCGAGTATCATCGCGAACTTCACCTAAAACAATATTATTAATTTATTCGTAATTCTATCTGACCCTGAACATCTTAGTTAGAACATAAGAGCCAACACCATACTGATTGAATAAAGCAAAGGCGTATTTTTAAGTCTGGTTCTTTTTCTTCTAAACCACGCGACAGATTCTTATACAGTTTTTACTATCGTTAAAAGATATAAGGATAAATTAATGGCAATACGTAGGTTAAACACCTCTGCCTAGCCCTTCGGGGATAAAAGGCATTAAGCTATGTATGTATGTAATAATATGTATGTAGTAGGTGCAACCGAGAATTTTAAACATTGGTAATGATATCTTAAAACATACTAATACACTCGTACGAAGCCGGGGCGGGTTGCTAGTATTTATATAAATTTAAGATATTACTGAATGGTAGTGAGCGACGGATGCTACATTTTACTTTTATTTAATTGTTCTATCTCTTCTTGCTAAAAGTAAATTCTCAAAAAACTAATTCCACTAATTTCCTCAGACCATCGCAGCTGCTGTGCTTCGTGGGGTGTTCCTCGCAACTGCCTGGAGCTGTGCCGTGGTGGGTCTGTCTCTAGGTCTTGTGCACTAGTACATGCTAAGCGAGCCCTGGCCTGCTTCAGAGACGCTGGCTCCAGACTACCTGGGCCACCAAGGAATTTGAAGGCACATGTTGCTCCTACTCCAAATTCTGTATTGTTAAGGTAAGTGAACTATGGTTTTTACATTTCAGCTCAACGATTACTTTTACAATCGTTGTTCCTTATAACTACCATCACCACTTCTACAGTTCCTGTCCTTATCCCAATTTATTTGCTTCTGATCGGTGCAATATTTTTCTTCTAGCACACTTTCTTGACAGACCCTACATCGTCTTCTATCGAGTCCATCCACTCTTTTAGATTTTCGATTTTGAAATCCCACTATGCCACCCACCTTAACGTGTGTAACTATAACTTCAGTAACTTACACTTAAATCTTAACAGCTGGGAACCGCCTTTCAAGAATCCACATACAGTCTACCTCTACCGAGTATTCTGGAGAGCCTATGGAGCGAAGGTTCCAGAGAAGCTAGACACGAGTGAAACCAGCGTGGTTTTAACTGGGCTACAAGATGATGTGCGATATGAGTGTGTGGTTAAAGCAGCCAATGAACTCGGTGAGTGATCTTTATTGACGTGTTTTAATGACTTCGTAATGTTACATAGCTTATAACCTTCCTCGAGAACTGGGCTATCATACGCATAAATATTTTTTCAAACCCGACTGGTAGTTCCAGAGATTAGCGCGTTCAAATAAACAAAAGCTTGTTATAAAACTGGATTCCCTCACCATTTTTAGCTTCTAGGCCAATCATAATTACAAAAAACTTTGAAACAAAATTCTGAACTCCTCGTGTTTATGATACGACTTAAACAAGGTTGTCCATTACCTCGTTCCTTTAGGTACGTCATCTCTTAGTCCACCCATCATGTTCACAACGGCTGGACAGGAGAACGGCGCGGCTGCTGCACCAGTCAGTAGCAGCAGCACTGCTTCTGCCGTCGGAGTGGCAGTCGCATGTATACTAGTAGCAGCTATACTGCTAGCTGCTGGATTCTTTTATAGGTATAGAAAGGTATGTACAATGTATTATATCTATTTATGTGCCTACATAATAGTCCACGGTTAGTTCTTCGTTTATATTCATCATTGCTATGGTTCCCACGCTAGAACAGACGTCGTAAAAAACTATTTGGAACGTTAAGAAAGATCTTAGGGTTAGGTTCAAATTGTTTGAATTCGCTTATTTTATTTATGTTCGAAGAGAGCATAACTTACAAATTTGACCCTAATACCTTTAGTACAAGTTGTACAGAAAAATGCCTTGATAGGTAATATGTAGTTGTAGCAGGACCTGAATTTGCCGAAGCAGACGCTTTGTGACAATCTCTTCAAGGAATTTATACCTCCAAGTATCGCTATTTAGATCACTACTAATTAATGTATTTTACTTTTTCAGAACTTTAGACTTAAGGCACAAGGAGGTGTAGCATTTGAAAACCCGAGCTACCTCAGAGAACCAAACCCTGATACTGTCGTCAACGTAAGTATACATAAATTTTAATTGTCCTTTCTGCAATTTTATTTTTAAACAACATACATAGGAAAGTTAAAACGGCCAAATTTAATGTGCAAATTAAAACTCGAAGGATATAGCAACTTTTTATTTATGAAAATTCGGCAAATGGGTTTACCTTTTAATTTTTTTCTTGAGATTTTTAAACGCCGCGTAAAACGCATTTCATAGAGCTGTAAAGGTGGAAACTACTATGTCAATAGTTTGACACTGATGACTTTTGCTATGGTATCCACCATTTGTAGTACCCAATGACTGCTTATCAGACCATAAAATTAACTCGATTACTTTGTTTCTACAGGGATCTGTACCAAACGGTACGACCAATGGCAATGGGGTGACGAATGGAGTCGCTAACGGTGTATCAAACAGCACGGCATGGCGACAAGAGACCCTGAATAACCCTGGCACGACCGTGACCAGCGCACGCGAGGTAGACCCCACTCTGTATGAAGAACTGAAGCTTGGTCAGGATGGCGCTGGTTTCAAGAGACTAAAGCCATAGGTAGGGTCTTAAAAACATATATTAAGTAAACTATGATAATATATAATGACTACGCATATTAATTTCTACCAGTCTATTGATATTTAGTTCGAGAAATCAATGGTAAAGTAACCTATTTCCTTAATTCTTGTAACACGGGTTCGGGTTTTGGTTCTGGTTTGACCCGAATATCGAAACCCAATCTTGGAACACTCAACACTAAAACTAGCCTTCGAAATTTTGATAAAATATGCCTAATTAAACACCTGCCTTCTGCTCTAAAATATAAGAAAGTCATGAAAATTAAAACCAACTCAGTTACAACTATATAAATATGAATATAATTTTGTTAGTAGACAATCTCGGCATTATTGTCAACATGCTAAATGAAAAGAGCAAAATTTTATTAGTTATGTATGCTGTTGTTTGTTCCAGCCCGCGGTTGCGCGCCGCTCTCCGCTCCGCTCGCCGCGCCTGTCGTCGCCGCGAGTGGCGCCACGCTACTGAGCGCGCCGCGGCACGCCACATGACCAACCATTGCTCGCTCACCCCAACAGGACATTCCTGACAAGTTTGTCGTACTATGACTTACTTGAACTTTTATCGCAACCCCGTGCTAAGACCGGAATTGTTCCTATTTTCTTCTGTGAGCGAGTGATAACCCAAAATTGAACATTGAACTGTAGTGTTTCGAATCAGTTAGTTACCGTGGCAGCGGAGTGTAGATATACTACTTTTAAATTTAAAAAAAAAGTAATTATATTTTCAGTATCGTACTTGTTGTGATTTTAACCAAAAAGAGAAGACCTCATACTTCTTGTCATTTCATGTAAATATTTATGGCTGCTGGCGAACGGCAAGTGGGATCTAAAAGAACTAGTATATTTGTTCGATTTCAATTTATTTGTAAGTCGACGATTATCAACATCGCTCGATAAATCTTTCTTCTCTATCAATCGATAAATGTCTATTGTAAAATCGGGCAAATATAATGTTTCTGTTGTACATAATTCCATGCCGATCGTTGGCTAGTGATAATGATAGACTTTTTTACGCATGTTTATATACAGTAGACAATGGAGAGCTCTGCCAATCTTTTAACACAAAAAATACTGGAAAAGTACCTATCTACAAAGAAATAACGTGTCAGCATTGTTTCTGTCAAATTTGCGTAAAAACCGTCTGAAATGAAGAAGTTCTATAGATCACTAGCTTCAAGAATGAAGAAATAATTAGGTCATTCTATGAACAAAAATGTGCCTTCGAATGTATGGAGTAATTAGTAATAGTTTAGTCCTGTTCGTTCTGTAAATTGTATTTAGTGTAAATATTTGTGTACACTGACATACGTACAGTCAGGGGGAATGACTAACAGAAAGAAAGAAAGAAAGAAAGAAAAAGGCTGTCTTAAATTCGCAATTTGCAAGCACAAAATTCGCGTACTTCTGCAATGCATCAAAACAACAGCATAACTGCTAGCCATTATTCTACTGTACAATTAAAACTATATTTATTTAATTTATCTGTGGCTACTTGATCAATATAAAATTTTCCAATTTTGTCAAAAAGACGTAACTGACAAACAGAAACTAGGGAAAACAACACCTAAGCTTACTACACTTAGGTGCTATTTTCTCTTAAAGCGTCTTACTTAATAGGACACTATGATGTATCTATTCTTTTTCGCATTGTGTACGCGTTTAAATAAAAATAGTCTAGCTTATTTAAATGACGTATTTGAAAAATACTAAAATTGGTTTTATATTTAGTTGCATTCTACATTTCTATCGAAAAATGTTTACCGCAGGTCGGTATCAATTTCTTTTAATCTTTGAATATTTGGGAATTTTTATACATTTAAATATGACTACTATTTTAAGGCTATAAAGCTTAATTGCCAATGGCTACACGCCTTGGTTTTTTAGTTACTTTTAGAGCAACCCTTGCAAATTACTGTGTTTTTAAATAATAGAAGTCAATTGTCTAAGTACTACAATAGTCTTATTGTGACATGGTTCTACAGTAATCTAGAAGACATTAGTTATTAGACTTCCCCCAGTTGTATATAAAGTAGTGTTGCTGAAGATTCAGAATATAAGCAATAGTTAGGGTATTTTGATAAAATGTTGCATTCCTCTTTTATAGAAGTTTCGAGAATAGTGACGTCATATCAATTTAGAACGTTCTATGTAAAATTCTTACTATACAATATTTTTGGGTAAACAATTTGACCTAATTTCAAATGTATGTAATGACAATTCCAACAATCACACTGTGTGCGTTTTTATATATTTTCTTTAAATTGATCTCATTGATGACCATTCCATTTTAATTTATCATTTCATATTGTTACGTGTATTTTGTTCTGAGTTTACGTGCATTTGTGCAAGGAACAGCGCCACCAGTGTTTATTTTAAAAACATTTTTTTTAGTTGTCAAACATTGAAGCGCTACTAGTGTTTACTTTGAGAACTTAATTATTTTTGCTGTCACTGTTAAAACACTCACGTTCAGTCATGGTGAAAACAAAATATTTTTTAGTAATTCTATGTAAATTAAGGTTTTGATTTCACATGACCGCATCACGAATAATTCTCATTCTGCAATAAAAATTAAAAACATAAAACCGAGCTATGTCTTCCTTGAGCATCTCAATCTGGTCCTGAGTCATTTAAATTGTTCTTTCATCTCACTCTTCTCTTGTTTTTTAAGTGAGACAACACACAATGATATACGCGGTTGTGTGATATTCAAACCTTAACTGATATTTTAAAGTATTTTCCATTAGTGACCTAGTTTCTCCTACAGTTCCATAGTGTGAGAGTATCTTGTTGCTCAGACATTGTGATCCACATTCAGAACTTCATACTACTAATTGTATAATTTAGATGAACAAACGGATGTGATTAGATTTGTAAATAATATTAATAAAAAAAGGACAAATATGTTTTGTTGTTTAATTTTTTATGACATTTTATTACCTTGCAATTATTACGTCTCCCAAAGGGAAAAATTCACTAAAGCCAACATGTTTGGCAGGTGAGTCGCTGACCGCAGTATGGTGATTTGACAATTGTCGTGAAACACTGGTGCGCAAGTAACATTGCTTGTTCACACTAGTGTGACAACCTGGTGTGACTACGAGTCCGCAGTGAAATCATACAGAGGTTGCTGTGAAATTAAATTATTTGCAACAAGTTGCGCCTCGCGGCTTCACCCGCCCGTAAGCCCTTGGGAACCAGACCTCTCCGGCACTGAATCTATCTACATACCAACTTTTATCGAAATCAGTTTAGCCGCTTAGGAGCTGAGTGGTAACAAACAACACACAAACTTGCGCATTTATAATATTTGTAGAATTATAGGGAGTAGCTGAAAATTAGCCTTAGTGCTAGGATGGCTGAATCTTGTAAGAGGTTAATAAAAATAAAATTTGTGACAATTTCAAGGTCACAAATAGTAACATAAAAGTACCAAAGTATAGCAAGTGTCCGTTCACAAATTAAACAGATTTCGATTAATTTATCTGATAAAAATAAACCCAAATGAATTGTGAAGTAAACACAATTGCAACGCAAGATACATCATTAATCTGAAGGAAATCCTATCTCCTAACGATGCTCTAACAACGGACCTTGTCAATTAGCAGGATTACTCGCAATGTGTACCAGTTCCTTTTAATGATCATAAGACGCGTCTAAGGGCAAGATTCACAGACCGCACTTTGACTTTACTTTGATGCAAAGATCTACTTTGTACCAAAAATATGTTTGAATATGAAGTTAAAAGTAATCTTCGGCAATACAAAGCTTACTTTGCGAAGGTGCCTTTGCTGTAAAGTAAAGTCACGATTGTGAATCTGGGCCTAAGAAACATATTTTTGGTACAAAGTAGATCTTTGCATCAAAGTAAAGTCAAAGTGCGGTCTGTGAATCTTGTCCTTAGCGCCCAACTAAAGATAAGTATACCCATACAACGACATGGTGCATGGCATTCTATCTTAAACATCTATAGTTTTATATAAATCAGAAGAGTTTGTTTGTTTGAACGCTTTTAATCTCTAGAACTACCAGTTCACTTTGAATAATTCGTTGCATATGATAGCCCAGTTCTTATGGAAGATTATAGGCTATGTAATATCACGCTACTGGCGACGAGAGCAGAGCAGTAAGCAAAGACGCGAGTGAAACATACATGTATCAGCAGTTCCAAATACGGTTAAGAAAGGACATTCAATATTTTTTTATTATTTTGTATTTTCTTAGTTACAACCAACAACTAGAAACATCTGTGCACACACACATACACATACAACTTAGCTTTCTATTTTATATATTTACTTTGATTCTTTACGATTGTATCTTGTTGTGGAAGTCACACACACACACACACACACCCGTACACACATACAAACTTACGCATTTATAATATTAATAGGATTCCAACAAACTTAAAAACAAAGGCAGTATTTCAAAAACCCAAGAGAATATTATCTAGAATTATAAAATTTTTCTATTCATCTAAAAGCTCAGAGTCAATGCTAAAATAAAGGGCGTTCATTACAATTGGATCTATTCGTGAAGCGCCTGGTTCCAACTTTGGTGTCAAATATTGATACGTGCCTATTGTCAACGTCTGGCCTTTCAATTCGGCTATTGAGAATTTATTTTTATTTTATTGTAAGGAACATAAAACAGTTACACACTGAGGATTTACATGACAACCAAAATGATATACATAAAATTTGTAAGAGTGTAACCCACACCAATGTTCGCGAAATAATATCAGCAATGATAAAAAACTAAAAACACGCGCATAAATAGAGAGCGATGGTGGATTACTTCAATAAGTAATAAGACAGGTTATTTCAAGGTTTCAATAGCTAGTCTACGAAATTGTGAGTATGGAAGTGCAAGTATGTCCAATTCAAATAGGTGTGTGTAATACAATTCAACAAGGCGGCGTAGAGTAACCCGTGCATTTTGTCTATCTGTACGGCCTTGCTGGTTAACATTACACAATTGGCAATTGTTTTTAAAAAAAAAAACAATTGCCAATTGTGTTTCGCCTAATAAGCTTAATCCTCCTAAAGACTTATTCACACGTAAGCTGTATTCGCTGCTGCTATGGGTAGAGTACATGCTGCGCGGATTTCGCTCAGATATTTAGTATGAAGTGCCGCGGCTAGAGAGGAATACCGCATACCAACTCGAACTAGCAAAAAGTTCATATCTTCGTGAGCGGAACTCACGCGATAGTCTATCCATAAGGATAGCAAAATCTACTTTTTTGTGAACAGTAGTATTACTGTATACCCACTCGGATTTCTCTACCGCAGGCCTTAACAAATACCGCACAGGATCGAATAGGCCTTTATTCTTAAAACTATAATTTTCAATCTATACATAACATTGCACCCAAACATATAAATGTTAGTCAGCCTTCTCAAAATATCTCGATTTAGGCGATTGTTGATCTTAAAGTGCTGATGCCGTGTCGTATAAAGAGGTTAAAGAGAGGGCTCTAGACGGGGAGAAGTGGCGAGAATTGCATCAGTTCCATCGACAAGAGTGTAACTCTTAAATTTATGGATGGATGGAGCTACCGTAATACACATAATATGGTGGTTCTGTGTTCGAGCTCTGTCATTTAGAGGTACCAAGTTCAAGCCCGATGTCTCAAAATTCTCAGTATTAGCCTGTGGTCGGGATTTGTGCACTATAAATTTGTGCTCGTTCCCTTCGCTTATGACACAACAAAGGTGGCCAAATGACTTTGATATACACCTATGCCCAGTGGAGTGCACTCCATATAGGCAGAAAGGCACAGCCTACCTTAATAACTGCTTAAAATCACAATTTTAGCAACATAATTAAGTAATGCCTACCCTGTTATAATCTATAATGCCTACCCTGTCAAAAATCTCTGTGCACGCCACTGCCTATGCCTACTATTATTACAAAAAAAAACTAGTTTTCTACGGCGCAGTTTTACCCGCATCTTTGCTTACTGCTCTGCCCTTGTCACTAGTAGCGTAATGTTACATAGCCTATAACCTTCCTTGATAACTGGGCTATCATATGCAAAGAATTATTTAAATGCAACAGGTAGTTCTAGAGATTAGCGCGTTCAAACAACATTTTTCGCTTTATATAACAGTATAGATAGATAATGATACTTCCAAAGAGGTATTCACGTAGATCAAACTAAAAGTATATCCGTAAGATATTACATCTGCCATAGTATATTCGCCTTATATGATTGAATTTCTATAATAACAATATCTCCTTATATTAATATTGTATTCATCTACAGTCCTATTGTCGAAAGGTATCCCCTGAAGCTTTCTATTTCATCGTATTGTGTGTTTGTGGTTTTGCACGCACACACACGTTGATTAAAATACTGTCGTAACTATACTCGTGGTATTTTTTTGATTTTGAAAGCTGAAAAATGACATCAAGGTATTATTTAATTTTAAACTTTCGCGTTGCATGATATAGTAGAACTAAATATTACGGGAATTCACGCGATCATGCATTAGGTATTTACATACCTTATTTTGCTTGACGTTTCGACCAGGTTACACCGGCCGTGGTCACAAGCAGACTGGTGTGGCGATGTCACGGCTCCGTATGTAAAGTAGATTCTAGATCTACCCTCACATTTTTGTCTTTCCACGTACTATCACAAAACACACAGACAGTGTCCTTATTCTGTATGCCGTCGGTATTCCGAGCGTTAACCGACTGCGCAAAGCGAGGTTGTGTAATTTGAATCACTGGATTCCACGTAGCCGAGAGCTTGAAGCCGTCTTCCCTATTGAAGTTTGTATGTTTTTTAATTTCAATATGCATGATCACGTGAATTCCCGTATATTTAGTTCTACTATATCACAGTATTACCCCGAAAGAGATAAGCAGAGAGTTGTTGGAGTCACGTATGTAATAAGGAGTGACCTTTTTGTTGTATTCGGATATTCCGGACTGCCTCATAGAAGCTTCGTATTCAAGATTATTATCTATACCCTATACCTATACCTACTAAT
Source organism: Parascotia fuliginaria (assembly GCA_963082885.1). Classification (NCBI taxonomy): domain Eukaryota; kingdom Metazoa; phylum Arthropoda; class Insecta; order Lepidoptera; family Erebidae; genus Parascotia; species Parascotia fuliginaria. The sequence continues at coordinate 15,561,506 of OY720187.1, forward strand.
ATTAACAATATTTGTATGATGTGGTCTCCTGAAAGAGTACACTGAAATATGTTTGTGTCCTATTTACTCTATAAGTTACAATTGTGTACAGCCTTTGTTGGAGATCCTTAAATATAAATAAATACTATTATGTAAAGCGTAAGAGTTTGTTTGTTTCTTAGAACGCGCTAATCTCTGGCACTACCAGTCAGATTTGAATAATTCTTTTTGTGTATGATAGCCCATTTCTCGATGAAGTTTATAGGCTATATATGTAACATTACGCTACTGGTGACGGGAGAAGAGCAGTAATCAAAGACGCGAGTGAAACTACACCGCGGACAGCTAGTCTTGTAATAAACACAAGAGCGCCAAATAACATTAAAATACAATATACAGTAACCGGACACTTAATACATATTGTAGAGGCAACAACCCCAATTTGCCTGAAGGATAACGAACTCCCAATTAAAGGCTACTTACACCCGTCACATGATATTTGTTCAGCCAACTCATTTATATATCACTAGAGGTCCGCCTCGCTTCACTTCGGTATCAAAAGTTTCATTCGATTTTACAACAAACTCCTTAAATATTGCTTGAAATAAGCGCTTAAAATATTAAATTGAAATTATAAAAATTACTAGAAATAATAATTTTTTTTTTTTTTTTTTTTATTTATTTATTTATTAGGTACACCAACAGCATACATATTTTACATTTAATAGAAAATATAGATAAAAAAAGGTCTCATATATATGCCAATTATAGGTATACACAACATTTACCATCGAAGCAGACTTCAGCAGACAACTATTTAATAATATTAATACAAATTAAATTAAAATACTAAATAAATAACGAAAAAATAACAAGACTAAAAATAGAAATGAAACAAAAAATACCAAAAAACATGCATTTGTTGGACATACATAGCTCAATCTTTAAGCGATGGAATTGTGGACAATATTTTGCTTCTGTATTTAGCAAGAGAATCAGAGAACACATCAAGGTCAGGGTTTAATGTGCCGATCTCATTGTATTTAGCGCATATTCTGGGAATCGGCGCATGTCGGCCAAGGTTAGTTCTGCAGGGTGGAAGATGAAGAATTTTACCGATAAGTTTTCTAGGGTATTGATATGGCACTGTTAGAGACAAACATTCCAGAATGGCTTCACATTGAACAGAGCCATTAATACATTTGTGAAGTAATACTAAATCGTGCATCGTACGGCGATCGCGTAGTGACTGCATGTTATAAAAGGACAATCGTTGATTATAAGGGCATCTGTGGGATATTCCCTGTGAAGTATAAGCAATTCGCCTGGTAAAACTTCTTTGAATGCCTTCGAGACGCTGGGAATGTACGGCGTACTGAGGATTCCACACGACACTGCAAAATTCCAATTGGCTTCGGACTAGCGAATCGAATAATAGTATTTTAGTTTTTTCTTTAAAATGTTTCGAGTTTCTTAAGACGAAACCTAGCATACGAGATGACTTGTTTACTATATGATCGATATGTGGAGTAAATTTAAGCTTACTGTCAATAAGTATGCCCAAGTCTCTAATTTCCGTCACTTCTTGCAATTCGTTGCCATTAATATTGTACGAAGATGGGACAGGACAGAGCTTTCTGGTATAGCGTATGAAAGAACATTTGCTGTGGTTCAATGTCATACAATTAGAATCACACCACGTGTGGATGCTATCTAAATCAGTCTGAATGAGGGAAACGTCTTTGATGGATACAACTTTTCTATAGATTTTTAGATCGTCTGCAAACAATTCATATTTACAATGTTTAATATGGTTAGTTATATCGTTAATATATGCAATAAATAGTAATGGACCTAGATGAGAACCTTGTGGAACTCCAGAATTCACATTAAAGGTGTCGGAAGCATATCCCTTAACTACAACGGATTGGGTTCTGCCCAATAAGTAAGACTGAAACCATGCCAACATTTGTCCATGAATACCATAGTGTTCTAGCTTATGTAGAAGCACAGTATGACTGACTTTGTCAAAAGCGCTAGTAAAGTCAGTGTAGACAGTGTCAATTTGATGACCCTGATCCACAGCACTCGATACGCTTGATACGAAGCTGACAAGATTAGTTTGAACAGAACGACTTTTTCTAAAACCATGTTGATGGTGTGGGATAAACCTATTGAGGTAACAACTGATTGTAGGATAAATAAGTGACTCAAACAGTTTAGGTATACAAGATAAAATAGCAATTGGCCTATAATTTTTAATATCCGATTTGTTCCCTTTCTTAAAAATTGGTGTAATATTTGCTGTTTTCCAGTATTGAGGGAAAATACCATCACTTAGAGATCGGTTAAATATGGTAGTTAATGGTAATGCCAGAGCACGTGCACTGCGTTTAAAAAATACCGGGTGTATTCCATCCGGGCCTGGCCCTTTCTTAGTGTCGAGTACTTTCAACTTAGATAGCACGTCAGTTTCCCGTAAGCTAATATGTGATAAATTATCATGGTGACCATGCAGAACTAGGGGAGCCATATTCAAAACAGGTGTATCACTTGTGTATACAGAAGAGAAATGTGAAGCAAATAAATTTGCTACGTCAGGACCACAATCAGCTGATAAATTACCCAAGCTCATTCTAATCGGCAGTTCAGTTACATTGTTTCGTTTGCTGTTTATAAATCGCCAAAACACCTTAGAGTTATTGGTTATAGTATTCTCTATTCCAGTGACATACCTCCTATAGCATTCACTTAAATAATACTTAGCTCTGTTACGCAAAATATCAAACTCTATTTTGTCACGAGGATTCCGGAACGCACGGTATCTACGCCTGATTTTATTTTTCTCCGCGAGTAAGCGAATTAGTGAGGGTGAAAACCATACTGGATGTTTTCTGTAACATTTTTTAACGTTAGGTACATATTTTTTTATTAGTGCGTGTAACACTTAATAAAACACAGATACCATATCATCAGAAGAGCTACATCCAAAAAACTTCAAGGACCAGTCAATGCTCCATAACTCATTCGAGATAGATTCATAATCAGCCTTAAAATAGTTAGGTATAGCAATTTTATTTTTTGGCAGTTTAGGTAATTTTACAGTGTCACTAACACAATATAAAATAGATGGATGATGAAGGTCCTCTTTAGTTAAATAATTGGCAGGTTGAGTGACAAAGCCATTGGGAACATTACTAAATACTAGGTCTAAGATCTTATTACTATTGTTTACAATATTATTAAATTGAGCAAGATTATTAACATTCACAAAATCAATTAGACTGCGTTCAATGCTGCTGTTACAGTTGGTAGGCTCCATAAGACTGCTAATTTCATCCCTAGACCAATGAATATTACCTAGGTTAAAGTCGCCCAGCATGACTACATTTTGTACCTGGTTCATAACATCGGTAACACTATCAATAAATATTTTTTGTGTCTCTAATTTGGCCGGAGAAGGCAGATAAACACCGCATATGGCTAGTTTAGTTTGTATATTGTTAAGATTGATTGTAACAATTACCCATAGATCTTCACAGCTACTCTCCCAATTTGTAATACGGGATGATTGTATGTGTTTTGATACAGCTATTAGCACGCCGCCTCCGTCCAGCTTAGAGCTATTCGCAGTGATACGATCACGACGATAAACATTGTATCTGTTATCAAAAATTTCATTAGTGTGTATATTTGGATTGAGCCATGTTTCGGTAAGGACAAGAATGTCGTGGTCACATAACAAAATACTTTGCTGTAATTCGTTTGTTTTGGTTCTCATCCCACGAATATTCTGGTAATATATGTTGAGCATTTTTATACAGTAACACCAAAGCATTAATATTAGAATTATATATAATTACATTATTAATTTTAAACTATCGGACGAACGAATATATATTGCCTGGGCTGCTTCAGTTTTACGCACATAGATCCGACCATTGCGTACCCAAACAAACTTGTAGTTCAGATCCTTTGCCCTCTTTCTAGTTTCAGCGTGTAATGACTTATTCAGCGGTGTAAGGTGCTCCTGAACATAAACTGGGCTGTTGGTCCCGGCGATCCCTAAATGTTGTGTCCCAAGCTTTTTGTCAGGGTTCTTTTTGTTGAAGTTATATACAGCTGCAAGGAGCGTGTCGCGAATGCGTGGGGTTCGGAACTTAGCGACTATGGTTCTGGGTCTGTTACTATTTTTGTCAAGTTTCGAAACTCTTACAATTTGTAATACATTCTTCCTTTCTTGTCTAAAGTGCTCGAGGGCTGTGTACACAAACAGCTTTCCCAGTTTGTCTATCAAAATAACATCTTGAGTCCGTTGCAATCTGGCTTTAGACCTGGTCATAGCACTGTTTCCGCGCTCCTGAAAGTGACTGGCGATATTAGAGAGGCTATGGAAGACACCAAGGTCACAGTGCTGGCTTTGATTGATTTTTCGAACGCCTTTAATACCGTCAGTCACGACATCCTTTTATCTATCCTCTCCTACTATATGGTCTCATCCGATTCTCTGGAATGGTTTTCAAGTTATCTTCGAGGTCGTCAGCAGTCGGTTCGTTACAAAGATTCAACATCGTGTTGGGCTAATGTTGACGCTGGCGTTCCTCAAGGCGGCATTTTATCTCCTCTATTATTTTCAATTTTTATTAATCTCATATCTCATATTAACCTTCAGTGTGCGTATCATCTGTATGCTGATGACTTGCAGATTTACTCTCAAGCCAGTGTTAGCTGCGTTACGTCTGCGGTGGATATGGTGAATAGGGACTTGGCTTATATTAAGAACTGGTCGGATAAATTTGGCCTGATCGTAAACCCAACTAAGTGTCAAGCCATCATCATTGGCAGCCAGCGTCTACTCTGCAGACTTGACTTTCTCTCTCTGCCCTCAATCACATTCAATGGTATCAACGTTGATTTGAGTACAACAGTAAAAGATCTGGGGTTGTATATTGATACAACATTAAATTGGGCAGCTCAAGTCACACAGGTATGTCAGAAAGTCACCGGTATCCTACGTGCTCTGTATCGACTGAAAAACTTTCTTCCGATTAAGACTAAAACAATGCTTGTGCAGACTTTAATTTTCCCGTTAATCGATTATGGTGATGTGTGTTATTATGACCTGAATGCAGATCTACTCAACAAACTAGATCGTCTTCTCAATAACTGCATTCGATTCATATTTAATCTTCGCAAGTATGACCATGTGTCTACTTATCGTTCACAACTGAAATGGCTTCCAATTCGTCAGCGACGTAGTCTACGCGCACTCTCTACCCTGTATTCCATTCTTCTATCTCCCCATACTCCTTCTTATTTAACTCCTCAGTTTCAGTATCTATGTTCTACTCATGACCGCAATCTTCGCTCTACAAACAATCTCCTTCTTCTGTGTCCTTTTCACACCTCCGATTTCATTAATTCCTCTTTTCCAATTCAGTCCATCCTTCTTTGGAATGCTCTGCCTTCAGAAATCAGGATGTGTACCAGTCGTATCGTGTTTAAGGCAAAAGTTAAGTCATTACTTCTAAGCAAATTAGCAGAATCATCACAATAATAAGGTAATTATATATTATGTATATATTTATTTATCTTTCTATATAATTATATGTATTATTTGTAGATTATATTTATAATAGGAATCTATATACGTATTGCATATTTGTATATAATGTTATTATTACATATTTTTTAATGTTCTAGTCTTAATTTATACATCTACCTTGCTTCATCTCTGCATCACCCATTAGGTTGACTGGTAGAGAATGCCTCAGGCATTAAGTCCGCCTTTATACATATGTTCTGTATATGAAGTTTAAATAAATAAAATAATTAAATATGTCATTATCTTCGAGCGATGTATTGACAATACAAGCCAGTTGTTTAACACAAGTTACAAGATTCTCCGTCCGGTGTTCAGGTACACCATTAATTTCGACGTTGCTTTTTTGTAGATGTTGCTCAGTCTGGTTTAATCTGCTTGTGAGATCCTTCACAGTAGAAATAAGATAGTTATTGTCACTTTTGAGAATAATGTTAAACATAATAAAGAATAGCCTATGTTACCCGCTGAAATTATTGATTTCTAAGAGTGAAAGAATTTTTCAAATCAGTAACGTACATAGGTTTTTATTTTAAAAGTTGCAAACAAACAAACAAACATATAAAAAATCAAATCTTTCCTCTTTATAATATTAGTTAAGATATCAGGTTACACACAAATGGGTCTATGGACCTGGACCTTTAGATGAGGGAAAATCTGTAGAAAACCAAAAAGGACCCACAGTAGCCAGTAGGTACCTATTATGAGCGATGTCCTGAAAATTTGCTGTGAAAAAGGTGAGGGTTTGATCTGAACTGTCGCTCATGTCTAACTCAGAGTCCCTAGAATTGCTCCTGCAATGCTAGGGACTCTGCGAAGCCGCTGGCTACCGTAAAGGGAGTAGGATAGGTGAAGGGATTAAGGAGGGTGAGGAAAAGGAAAGAGGAAATTGGGCCTCCGGCGCTCTCATTCGCCGAACGAAACTTTTACTCTTACGTCGATCTTGTATAAGAGGGTAGTATTTTTCCGGTCGATCCGGCCCATGCATGCTAAAACCAGCGTGGATCTACTACCGTGTTGCTGTATATTTGATTAACGTTTATGAGTACCGTTTCTTTAAAATTCCAGTATCAAAGAAAATACTCTCCTTAAAAACAATGCGTACTTACCTAAGTTCACTATGCTACCTACTCGGTGGTGTACAGGTGTCGTCAATATAAATAGACTAGAGGTCCACCCTTGCTTCGCTTCGGTATAAAAAGTTTCATTTGATCTCACAACAAACTCCTACGGAAAATATCATAGCAATAGTGTTGCATTGCATCATTTAGATTAAAATATTGAAATTCTGAAAATAACTAGAAATAATAATGTTAAACATAATAAAACATAGCCTATGTTACCCGCTGAAATTATTGTTTTCTAAGAGTGAAAGAATTTTTCAAATCAGTAACGTACATAGATTTTTAGTTTAATCGTTGCAAACAAACAAACATAAAAAAAAATCAAATCTTTATATTAATTTAGATAGGGATTTCACCTTTGCGATGAACCAGCCAAATTAAAGCTGCTATGGGCGTGGTTTCGTAAATAGGTCCGTGCAGCTGGGAGAAATGGTGCATTGCATCATTCTACTTCATGACATTATAGTCAATGTCGTAAGATGAATGTAAAAAATATTTTCCAATCCTACTAATATTATAAATGCAAAAGTTTGTGTGTGTATGTTTGTTACCACTCAGCGCCCCACGCAGATAGATTTGGTACCGGAAACAGACATAGACTACTTTTTATTCCGAAAACCAGTCTAGTTCCCTAGGGATACAAAACATATTTTACGCGCAGGCGAAGTCGTGGGGTGCAGCTAGTTTATATAAAATGAATTTGCGTTCGCACATTATTGTTGCCACGTTTACATTTGTTTAGTCGCTGGGATTTGGTCTTAGTAAACCTGACTCAAGGGTATAAAGTCCTTGATACGCACTCAAGGACTAACAGAATGCCATGGAATAGAAGCAATTATAACTTTTTTATTACTTATATTATTATGTTTGTTTTTTTTTAGACACGAGTTTTTGTTCATCAAAATTCACGTAAAATTGAAATAATTATTACTTATCATGTATTAAAACTGATACACCGGTTTCATGTGATTTTTTTGTTTTATCTTTGTTTTTCTGTGTCTTCATTTGTTTTTGTTGTTGGGAGTGGCCTGTGTTCTGCAGTTAACGTTTTCAATTCTAACTAGAGATATTTCTTTATGACGAGCAGTAGGTACGACAGTATACCGACAGTCAGTTTATTTACTAGGCGCCTTAGTCCTCCTATCCTAATTATATCAGTGTAAATCGTTACACCATGGTTCCTAGACTATATTAAAAATAAATTAAATAACAAAAATATATCATTAATCAAACAATTACCGCATTAAAAGCTTAATGTTGAATGAGACTGAACACGCTCACTGAAAAGAACGGATTATTCTATCAGTCGACCACTACGAATGATAAAATGTTTTATCTCGTAATACTGATGATATTGAATGGGTGTTAAAACTATTAACAAGTGTTCGTTCGCCTATATCAAAATCCATATATGCAATGTATTTTTCAGTATCTACTCGTTCTCCATAAACACTAAAATGCCAATTTTGAAATTCTTTATTGCGTTCAATTTTAAACAAATTGGACGCAATAAAAATGTGATATACGTCTAAGTTTTTGAAGTTATACTTCTTTTGGCGCGATTGGGAAAAATGATGAGAGTGAATTTTTACGATGCGCACACACCGACAGAAAAAAGCAACACCCTGAAGTTAGTTGCGAACCTTTTACACCCTGAAGTTAGTTGCGAACCTTTGTGTATTGTATCAGTACAAATAATCAGTGTGAATAAATAAAAAATATATTGGCGTTTATATCAATTCAATTTTATTTATGACGGTGATAGATATTTTTTATTGATCATTTATCAGTAAAAATATTTATTTTGAATATTAGTGGTAAAAGTGGTTTTCATATAATGTTTTAAGTGCATTTATAGATTTGAGGTTAACTGTTATGTATGTATGCGTTGTGTTATTATTTGGTATTTTTGGATTGTTACGCTAAAGAAGTATAACTTCTTACCTGCGTACATGAGTACACACACTCTTTTTTTTATATTTAGGTTTAAAAATTTATTAATAAAAATTACATAAAAACCATAAATAATTTAGAACCGAAATTTAAAAAGCTGCTATTTTTTATATAGTTCTACGGATTTTTATTTAATTTTTATTCCAAAGATCAAAATATTTTTGATAAGTTAGATCAGCTCCATACCATTCTATAACTAAAATATTATATTTTTGCTGACTTTAATAAATTTGGAAAGGTTGTACCCACCTGACCGCGTGTACAACAAACACCCTGTACAGAACTACACCAGCAAATATTACAATTTTATTGCATTACCGCTAGTAGCCCATACAAAAATCGAAGCTGTTGGCAATTTCGTTTTTGTTCGATTCGGCGTTTTGAATTCTCACAAGTATTACGAAGCCTTAGATAGCAATAATAATAATATCTATATTGCTGTTATTATCGAACTGCAGAGCAAAGTACTCTTTCCATACCAAAGAATGAAAAATTATTTATTGTCAACAATACAGTTTGTGCAGTAGAATGCCATTAACAATTATATTTTTTTATAAGTATACACACTAAGCTCCCGCTTGCGACAATGAGGTCAGTTAGGTCGTGAAACAAGCCACTACACAGCGCTGATCTTCCGTTCACAGTTTATAATTTGAAATTAATAAAATTATTTACGGTTATCTATCAAAGATTGAAAGCGCTCTGACAGATGCCTGGACCTGACGCCTCAGTGCTGCCATCTCGTAGGCATTTTCACGTTCATAAGCAATATATTTTTTTAACCAAATGACATAAATGCTTTGAGTTTGAGATGATCATCTTTAATAGATATGATTAAATCACGTTCACGTTAGAAGACTGTAATTTTTAGTATACATGATGGCAGCAGCATTCCATGATAACACTGCCACCACTGTGATCGACAATCAATTTATGACAAAAACTAATCATAATAATAATAATAATAATACCAGCCTGTTTACTATCCCACTGCAGGGCAATGGCCTCTTCTCTAGAGAAGGTATGAGCATTAATCACCACGCTTGCTCAAGGCGGATTGGCAATTTCAGACTTTTTAAGTCCAGGTTTCCTCACGATGTTTTCCTTTACCGTCAGTCAGAAATGTCCATATAAAGTACATATGATTTGAAAAATCACATTGGTACTTGCCTGGATTCGAACCCACTACCTCGTGCTTACGAAGCGGGTGCCTTATCCACTGGACCATTTCGAACTAATCAGCTTGGGACTAAAATGTTAACATAAAGTATTCTAACTTACCTATTAATACAATAAGACTTATCCAAGGGTCTCTATGTGAAAAGGAGTTAACTAAGCTTGCGGTTTCGTTAAGCTGCTTACCCAACCGAAATTTCAATACCGTTCTTAGTATTATTGTACTTAAGCAGACAGGAGTTACATATATAAATAGTCACTATCGGGTATAAGTCGGGACAAGTTACCGCGAAACGTAGGCGCCCTTACATAAATTCCCAAAAAGCTAAAAAAATGGCATGAATGTTAAGGATACAATAGTATCTCTAATATTCGTAAATTTATTCAAAGATAAATGTGTACTTTGACTGGGCTATAAAATATATCTTAAGAGAAACATAACGTGTGAAAGATTTTACGGTAGTAGATATTCTTTCCTTGTTCCAGCATGAATGGAGGTACTGCCTCTAACAGTCCTTCCTTTCCTTATCCGTGTTATCAGTCTTACCACCAGTAGTAACAGAGACATTTTTGTTACTACTGGTGGTAAGACTGTACATACTGTTACACAAACTCACAATGGTAGTTTATTGTTTGTAGTTACAATAAACTGCTTATTGCATAATTAGTATCTTTAAAAAATCTCTGTCCTGACCCATAAAAGTCTACATAAGTTAGAAAAATATAATATGACTAGGTTGCCGCGACTCGTTTTCACCCACGTCTTTGCTTACTGCTCTGCTCCAGTCGCCAGCAGCGTGATGTTACATAGCCTATAACCTTTCTTAAGAACTGGGATACCATACACAAATTAATTTTTCAAATACGACTGGTAGTTCCAGAGATTAGCGCGTTTAATCAAAGAAAGAAACAAGCATACAAACAAACTACGCCGCTTTATTTAATAGTATAGCTAAATTAGGGTGAAGTCCTCGTTTTTTTTAAGATTAGTAATCATATCGTAAAAAGCATAAAAGTGTCCACGTAAAGCAGTAACGATAGAAGCTAAGCTAGTAAGATAGCTGCCTTTTTTACTCGTGTTATAACCTGGTGTGACTACGAATCCACAATGGAATACTCGTGTGATTAACATTGACCCATTTTATGTAGATCGTTCCACCTTCTAGCTATGTTTTAATATCTTATAATCACCAAGAGTTAATCTCCAGGTTCTGTCTGGGAGCAGAACATAAAGAAGAAGTAGTGAATGGATACATGGAGGTGTTCAACACACAAGCGGTGAAACTGGTGCAGAATTTGAAGGGCGATACTATGCATAAGTATCTTGCGCATACCACATTAGAGACTATTTGTCGTTAGTGTTGCTATAAAGAAGAACACAAAGATAAATATTAATATTCTCATTAAAAATAGTATATCCACTGAGTTTTGTAACACTTTAGCAAGCTATAACCTTAAACTGGGTATTAAAGAACCTACACGACTACTGAGTGAAACATGCATTGATATTTATTTTTTTTTTTTTTTTTATTTATTTATTTATTTCATAATAAAAGTACATTAACGGGTACCACTATAATCTAACGAGTATTTATACCAGTTTGATACTGCAATCGGAGAAACGTACCGTATACCCGTGCTAGGATTTAACCTGTATTACGGGTAGAGGGCAGTCTCAAACGACAGCACATAATAAGAAATAGCAGTACAGAAATCTGTCACCCTAAGACTAGGCAAGCCTGTTTGCTTAGGGGCCAGGTTAACTTAAATTAGAATATAAATATAATGTGTGCCAAAGAGTGTACTAAGAAGTGTATTTGTGTTGAGTGTTTGTGTGATTGGTGAAAATGTGAGTGGTTGGTGAAAAAGTTGTGATGTGTGTCAGGTGCCTAAGGAGTGTGTAGTGAGGGTGTAGATGTGTATTGTGTCGATTGGTGTTGCCGAAATATTGTGGGATTACAATTTTTTTTTTTTTTAATTAATTATTTTATAAGGTTTTCAGTGTCTAGATAATTTAGTGTCATGAGCCATGATTTGAGCTTGATTTTAGATTTGTAGTAATTTAAAGGATATAATTTTAATATTTTGTTAACTTTATTGTACAAATGGTTACTAATTACTTTGTTGTGTCGTTGAGCTAATGTTGTTTTGTGTTTAACAGGAGGGCAAACTTTATCTGAGCGCCGTTTGTTTCTAACCAAACTTGGGTTGTATACCAAAGACGTATGTTTTCTTAAAACCGTTTGTTGCACAAAGAGCTGTCTGACTGTAAGGACTTGAGTATCTCTATAAAGTGTTACTGTAGGATATCTAAATGGTTTTTAGACATAACTTTCAAAACAGCTCTCTGAGCCCTTTCAAGTGGTAAGAGTATAGTTTTGGCCGCTCCGCCCCAAGATGTGATGCAATAAGATATTATTGACTGTGCTAATGCACAGTAAGTCATAGTGAGCGTGTTTTTGTCTGCTGCATTACAGAGGAGCTTTAAAATATAAATGAGTTTTCTGACCCGATTTGTTAATAGTTCAATGTGGTGCTGCCATTTGAGAAACTGGTCTATACATACTCCAAGATATTTGATTTGTGTGTGTCTTAAGATAGAAATACAAGTACAGCTTGAGGTGAAATCAACGCAGGTATGTGCCTTTAAGAAATAAGAGTTTGGTTCAGGTACCAGGTTTCTATTGTGAGCGAAAGTTATAAAAGAGGTTTTATCGAGGTTAAGAGTAAGAAAATTGACCAACAGCCACTTCATAACCTTCGCCAGAGCAACCTCAGCGTGAGACTTTGTTTCCTCCCATGTATGACCGTTTATGAGTAGTGCTGCATCATCAGCATACGCGTAAAGTGTGCAGTTCATAGAGAATAGTTCGCAGAGCTCGTTTACATAAATGATGAAAAGGGTGGGGCCTAGTATGCTCCCTTGTGGGACTCCATAGTCCAATATCTGTTCCGAGCTTAAGTGATTACCAATCTTGACTACTTGAGTTCGGTTGGACAAGTAGTCTTTGAACAGCTTGAGAGCGACACCTCTGATACCTATTTTATCTAGCTTATCTACTAGAATGGGGACACAGACACTATCAAAGGCCTTGGAAAGGTCTAGGAAGATTCCAAGGCATTTATGTTTACTATCCAAATGTTCTACTACTTTGTTTATGAAAGTTAATACGGCATCTTCCGTTGACAAAGATTTTCGGAACCCGAATTGATTTTTGGAGATAATGTTTTTTGCCTGATAATTGCCTGCTTTGATAATTTTATATACAATGTAAAGAATTGCAAAACTAAGATAATTGAACTTGCACTTTCTGACCACACAGCCCAAATACTATCATGCCCGGTGAAAACAAGTTACTCTCTAAAATACTATTGAAAAGCGCGACTACAGTAAAGAAAATATATACAAATTTTGCGAGTATTTATTTTAGTGATTTATTTTGCCTACTGTACAATCTCTGTTTTCCTATAATACGCATCTTACAAACTATTAGAACAAGGCCAAAATGGATAAGCAAAGGCATTAGGAATTGCTGTAAACTTAAAAGAAAGCTTTTGTGGGAGTACCGTAAGAATCCAAAGAAGGTAAATAAAAGCAGATTTATGACCCTCTCGACTAGACTCAAAAAAATTATTAAACAAACCCAAAAATTACAAAATGCTCATTACATCAACTTAGCTTCAAACAAATGTATAGCAACGTCAAGTAAGCCGAAGAATGAAATTTCACACTTAAATATAGAGGGCAAGGAGGTTAGTAATCCAAAAGCAATCGTTGATCATTTTAATAACTTCTTTACTCACCAAGTTACTTCATTAGATACAGACAGTCCATTTGTAATCATTCCAAATTATTCTAAGTCAATATTTATGCCTCCTACTATACCCAACGATATAAATAGAATAATTCTAAATCTAAAAAGAACTAACAGCACTGGTTATGACGATACATCAGCAAAAATTTTAAAATGGGTTTCATGTAAATTATCGTACATACTCAGCCATATAATTAATTTATGCACATTACATGGTGTCTTTCCTGAAAAACTAAAGTTGACTATAATTAAACCTCTATTTAAAAAAAATGATAAGCATGACATGAGTTGCTATAGACCAATAGCACTTGTTCCTGTAACGTCAAAAATTTTTGAAAAAGTAATTTATGAAGCGATTTACAATTTTTTTGACACCAATAATCTATTTTGTTATGAGCAAGTTGGTTTCAGAAAAAAAATAAAATCATCAATTTGGCTATTTACGATTTTTTACAAACAGTAGCTACTAATATAGATAGAGGTAACCAACCATGTGCACTTTTTATGGACTTAACTAGGACTAAGGGCACAATAGATTGCTAAACAAGCTGTATGCCTATGGAGTTCGTAGGAATGTACTAAGCCTAATAAAATCCTACTTAAGTGACAGATTACAATCAACACAAATCACTAGAATATGTCCTTTAGTAAAAACGGAAACAAATTATGTGTCTGACTACAGCAAAGTTATGTTTGGTGTTCCACAGGGCAGCGTACTAGGCCCACTTTTATTTATTATTTATATAAATGATTTGCCCAAGGTGACTGAACATAAGTCAATACTATTTGCTGACGATAGTACAATTATCTTTAATGGTGCTAACCGAACCTGCTTACAACTTGACATAAACTCTACATTGACCAATATTATTAAATGGTTGACATCAAACAATTTAAAAATTAATCTCAGTAAAACTAATTATATGACATTTCGTAATAGAATAAACAAGTTAATTGATATGGACATTACTTACTATGACGTGAAAATTGAACAAGTAGAAGTAACCTAGTTTTTAGGTGTTCATCTGGATTCTACTTTGAATTGGAATACACATATCTAATCACTTTGTTCGAAAGTATACCAGTTTTCATATGCCCTGCGCGTTTTGTCTAATAAAGCAAGTACGTCGACGGTTCTAATGGCATATCACGATCATATTGCACCACTCTTAAGGTATGGAATTATGTTCTGGGGCAACGCTACAAATAAAGAAGCACCATTCATAGCCCAAAAAAGGTGCATAAGAGCTATTTGTAATTTAAAACAAACAGATAGTTGTAGACCCTATTTCTTAAAGCTCAAAGTACTACTTACCCTTTCATGTATATACATTTTGGAAGTAGTGATGTTTGTCAGAATAAACATAAACATGTTTGAAAAGTTAAATAGTCGTAGGCATAAGTTAAGAATACACATTCCAAAGAATAAAACCAGGCTTTTGAACAATAGTATACTCTGCATGATTCCACGTATTTACAACAAACTACCAATTTCGATACTGGAAATTACTGATGTGTACTTGTTTAAAAACAAAGTAAAACACTTATATATACTTATACTTAACCAAGGGGTACTACACTATTAAGGAATATTTAACAGATAAGCATTTGTAATTACTATGACTGTGTAATGATGATACTTAATAATGTCTTAATGAATATGTAATGTTATCTTATTTTTTGTTTATATAATTATCCACCTCTGACATACTTTCACGCTTTGGTTGACAAATTAAATTAATTGTGAAAATTCTGTTTAGTGCTGTGTGTAAGTTCATAAATTAATCTATTGACATTGACATAATCACAATTGACATATCTTATTCTCCTTTTAACGTTTTGTATATTAATTTTATTCTCAATGTGACATTAATCATAATCATAAAATAAAATTGTATTGTATTTCATAAATTTATTAAGATTTAATCAGGTGAATGAACTTACTTTTATTATATTTGCATGCTATTCAGACGAATATGGTGATACTACTATTATATAAAACAACTTACATGTACCCATCTCACGCAAATAAATGGTTTTGATTTGATTTTGATTTGATTTGATTTTGATAAACTCTTTACGTTCTTCTTCTTCTTTTCGAGTCGACGGTACTTACATATTTTTTTAATATCACTTTTTTAATTTACTAAACATAAAAATACCGCCTAAAACCCAGGGTGTTCCTTCAGACTCGAATGGCTCGCGCATTCATCTGCACCCCGGTGCCTCCTTACGAGAGGCGTACGTGGAGTGGTCTGGGATGCTAACATCTTGGGATAGTAGTCAGTTACATTTTCTTGAAAAGTCCTGGCGTCCCTCTACGCGTAAAGGTTGTTAGTGTGAATCTCACCTGGTTAATTCCTCATCACCAACAGCAAGCGATTTGGCTGAATAATACATCTGGATGTACGTACATCGTGAAGATGAACCAAGGATGTACTACAACCCTGATAACATCACGGATTGTTCAGAAAATCTAAGACGAACTACTTACTCTGTTTGTATTCTTTCAACTTCTTCAAACAGATGCATTTGTAAAACACTTTTATTCATCTCATTATACCTAAAATATATTAAACAACAGATGTAATGTATTGGATTGACATAAGCTAACGCCAACGCTTATGTCAATCTCATACATTTTTTATCTATTCTATGAATAGAATAGAAATGTTTGACACTTGTCTAGGGCTTCTAGGTAGTTACAATTGTACTAGAGCACAACAGCTGTGAATGATGAACCAGTTATTTTTACAAACATTAATGAAATAATTTTTACAGTACATTCAAATCACTCAAAATGTTAGAACTTGCGTCTACTTTTGAAAACTTTCCGTGTTACTTAATTTGCTAAGGGTAGATGATATTATGTACCTTACATACAGGCACTTACTAAAAGATAATCGACAAAAAGAACGACCTTTGTTTGAGGCATGTTTAACTGAAAATTCATATCGACTCAGTCATTTGAAATCTGTTTTGATGTAGTATTGTGCTATTTAAAATTTAGTACAGTGGTGGCATAAATACTGACCATATTGGATAAAGATACCGTGGAAGAAAAAAGAAAAGTAAAGAGGACCGAGGAGGTAATTATGCCTTTGGAGCACTGATTTTCACACTTACGTCGTTATTTTATGTACATCTACAGTCGATCCGCCGCGCCCTGTTTATGCTAAAGGATCTACTTACTGGATACAGTAAAATGTTTGCTAGCTATACAGTATACAAAACGATTTATTGAAGGTTTAAGTTACCTATACCTGCTAATAGTCTATGCAGATGAACCGAGATTACATGATGGAACTAAATTATGATTCAGAGGAGTTAATCAAAATTTTACTATTTGTTGTCTCGATACCATTCATTTAGAATAATGTTCTGTATACATCTAAGCTCGAGACAGAACAGCGTTTTGTTTTGATTCAATTCGTGTTTGTAGCTTAGAATCCATTAACTGTTTTTTGATTTGCGATTGAAGCCTTATTATTAAGGATGAATTTACTATGGCAAACTGTAAAGCGGTAAAAGCATTGGAACAGATATTACGTTATATCAGACAAAACCAACTCATACGTGGCTATCACAGTCATACTATTTTGTGTTGATTTTCGGCAGACTGTGCTTTTTATTCCTACCACGTGGATTAAAGCTGATGAAATTAAATAGTGTTTTAAGAGGCCCACAGTCTGTGGCACTTCAAAATTCCTTTGCATTTTATGGGCTCCGAGCCCATACGCCAAGCAAGATTTGCCATTTAATGGTAGAGCCCGAATTGAAACCAACGACAATGCACGTATCTACAGAACCAAGAAAAAGTTGTCTTGCACGGCACCTTACTTTACATACATTAATAAAACCGTGCCGTACAGTTGCCCACTTTGCCTGATGATAAGCAGACAGTGGGATTAAAAGCGGTAGCCGCCAAAGGTCATCATTTCGGTAGGTAGGTAGATGGTCTCCACTATGGCGGCTTTTGCTTTTTTATAATTGATGCAGGACCTCATATCATCTGTCCATGAAGACGCAATGGAGTTAGACAGTTACGAAAACTCTAGACTATCACAAATGGAAGACACTGTTCCAACAGCTATTGTCTCCAACTGCTCGCACGGTGGCCTCCAATATAGCGGCTTCATGACATGCTTTTCCCTGTCTCACTTAAAAGACCTGAGTCTTTTAAGTGGGACAGGGAAAAGCATGATCCTGAGATCACAATTAAAAGGACACATGACCTGGTAAATAATTTGAAAATCTGCTCACAGAATGAGGCCTATTAAGTGAAATATTGGTAACATTGTATTCTGTAGGAAGACAGAAGGAGGAAGGAAGATTTTTTGGCAGAGAACTGTGTTTTTTTAGGCATTCAACTCGACCAAGTTTTCAAAACCCCATCTGGAAATGAGATGTCAGAAGACCCGGCCAAGCCCAGCGACAAGTTCTTTTACCACACTTTCTTTATGTATCTAGAAGGATATATTCTATCCAGTTTATTGGGATATTGGTTAGGATTTCTAAATTAAATATGTTTTCTTGATAAAAGTACTTTTATTATCAGTGCACATTACAAGGCAAGAATGCAAAGAATAATCTTTTAACTAGTCAAGCTAGACAACACTTGACGAATATTAGAAAAACATACTAAATTATATGTGGTCAGTATTAAAATGTTCCCTATTTTAACACAGTTGAATATTAAAATTTCTACGCACTGTAATTTTATTAAGGCTGCAGAAAATAATATTAGAATAATTACACCCTTACCGAACGTCAAAGAGGACGAAGTCGCGGGCAGAGCTAGTATGGAATATTTGTGCTCGATAAAGGTCAACAGGCTTCTGGCTTCTATTACATTCGACCTATCGTAGCTGACGAAACATAGGTATTATTTCTTTCCACCCCTTCAGGGAAAGAGTTAGAAATACACAGAAAAGTTATGTACAAATTGAGAGTTATTCCGGTCTGATCCAGATCTGATCCCCTAGGGAATCGGTTTATTTTGATTTTATTTTCGTTGACACCACCGTTTCAAGATAATCGGATGATTGTAACTTTATGTATAGAATCCTTCACAGTACCAAAAGGCACAATTGGCGCTATCAATATCTGGGGCGCTGATCGATCAGCTCGCATTTGGGGTGAAGATGCGACTTTGTTCCGTCCTGAACGATGGCTGAAAGACCTGCCTCCTGGCAATCGTGCGGCGTTTCTGGCCTTTAGCTATGGCAGGCGGTCTTGTATAGGTAAAGTCAAATGATTTAAATATATATATATGCATAATAGCTTATGGCATATTAAATAATATCAATATATATTATCACACACCGTCCATCTAGTCCCAAGCTAAGCAGAGATTGTGTTATGGGATTATGATGATATCTAGTATCATCATAATCCACAGCATACCTGTCTTTGTTTCTACCAAACTTCACGCTCTTGTCCTAGTCTCATCCATGTCCGCCCATCACTCTGCCGACACTCCTCGTCCCATTTCTTGGATGCCACTCGGTAGTAGTAGTAGTTTAGACGATTTTTTTTGAATGACTTAACTAGCTCCTTTGGGATCCGGTCGCCACCGGGTATGGCCAGTGGTATGGTAGGTCTGCAGTGCTCTTTGGTGGTGAGAGAGTGAGAGAGCGTGCAACTGTTGTACAAAGATTTTATGGGTTCGGTTCCCATAAAGTACGATGACGATACGACTTATGAAATCCTCATAAATTATCTCGACCCCAGACGCATTTATAAGATACGAGTACTACGTAACATTTATTAAAAATAATATAATATAATATAATATATATATTTTGACTGGCCTGTTGGTCTAGTGGTTAGTGACCCTGACTGCTAAGCCGGAGGTCGTGGGTTCGATTCCCACCCAGGACAAACCTTTGTGTGATGAGCATGATTGTTTGTTCTGTGTCTGGGTGTAATTTATCTATAATATGTATGTATATACAAAAAAAAAAGTATATAAGTAGTATATCAGTTGTTTAGTACTCATAACACAAGCAAATATAATTGCTTAATTTGGGGCTAGATGGCGCTGTGTGAATGTGGTAGAATATTATATTATTATATTATTATTATATTATTATAATAATAATAAAAAAATAACACTTAAATCCCATAACCCTAATTACTAAAAAAAAGATTTATATCAAGTAATCTTACAATTGATCTCGAATTACACACAATATGTCATATTAGTTTCGAAGAAATTACATATATGATAATACCTGTAATATTGATACCATTACTTGCTGTTATTATGTATTAAAGTTAATTGAAACTGCACAGTTGTAATTGTAAACTATTAGAAATCAAGAATATCAACGTTGAAGGACTGTTATCTAATTATTTTTACATTTTATCTTGCTTTGTTCCTTTTTAATCCGTAAAATCACGCAAGAGCCCTTTCGGAAGATCAGCGCTTAAGCCAGTCTAACTAACTGGCTTAAGCATATAGCTGAGAAAGTTTTGTTTGTAATGCATGTTTAAATTATTTTAATAATATATATATACATTTTGATTTGAAAAGAGTCGGTTAAAAATCCTAAGGTGCAAAATGGACATATTTTAGGCCTACTAGGAATATAACTGTACGAAAATATCAGTAGGGCTGTAATATTTTTCGACGTAAAATTATCGTAATCAGTCTGCCATATGATGGTGGTCAAAATCATTTTGAAAGCGTTTACGTGTCATGAGTGGCAACGTCGTTATTTAGTGTTATATTTCGTGGTTTTTATGATGTTATAGCTCCCTAGAGCTAACAGGTGCATGTTGTGTCGTGTATAACCTCTCGACCTCCTCTTTAACCTCTGGCTTAAACGAGATGATCCGGCCTCTAAGCCGGCGCTCTGAGACCTCTAGCACGTTATGTGTTAAATTGGCGAAGGTCGCGAGTCAAAGACTTGGCAATCCGTCTGTTGAGCCGCCGATAGTCGCTAGCTTCCTCTGAGGAAGGACTACCCTACGCTTTTCGTCCATAAGTTTGAGGGTCTGGACTGTGATCTTTTTCGGCCCTTTACTGCGGTGTGCTTCAAAGATGTTAGACTTTACTGAACGGGCAGTTTCCACAAACCTGTTGCTGTCCATGTCTACGAAATCGCCGAGGCCCCACACTCAACTCGTTACCTAACACTCGGTAACATGGGAGACTTTAGTCTGCACATGACAACAGTGTATTGGGTTCTAGAAGCATGTATAACTCTTGAAATTTATAATGTCCTCATACATAGCCTCGACTTCATCGTCGGGATATGTCGAAGTGCGAGCATAAATCTGTATGACCTTAAGCGAATACCAACACTAAGTTATGCTACTCTATATTTTACCATGTTGTTTACGAGGGACCGGTGGACGATAAACGGGATGACTGGGGACTAAGGGCCATAAATGACATTGATTATAATGAGACATGAGTGCCACTGTAATATAAATTTACACTGGCACTCATGTCCTATGACCCTATTTTGGCTCTTCCTTCATCTGCAAATGAATCATGTTTAGACACGATTATGACAAATCGGCATGCATTTTTGCGTTAGTAAACATCTTTTTAATTTTACATTAGTTATTAATGTAAAATTTACGCTTACGATGCTTAAGCCTAAGAGTGAAATATTGTATGCCGTGTTACCGAATTTATAATATTAACATTAGTATTCGCGGCTAGAAAGCGTGAGCCAATGCAACTAGCGACTACACCGAAAACTAGACGGATGCGAGAATGCCATTCCATTACTAGGCGCACTCTTTTGTCTATGCGCTTGTCTTTGCTCGCTCTGGCAAATCCACGCTTGCCACGGACAAGCTGTCAACGTTCCACCAATCAGCAACACTACTTTTCAGCAAACTACAATAAAGAAAAAGTTTAACAAGAAACCTTCGAGAAGATTCTACTTCCACTTCCATCATTACGCTTGCACTCGCTAGCAACTTATTATCGGACGCATACCTACTACTTGTGTAAACTACTTTAACCAATAAATGGTTAGTTTTTGTTAAACATTTTTGTTTTTTCTTTTATTCTAAGCGCAAACAACTAGCTTTGAAATGATAAGTACCTTTCGTTCCCTTTATCTGAAATATTATGTAATTGGATTGATTTTTCACTATTGTTTATAGTAAATATTATTTTTATTAATGACTAGCTGCGTCCCACGGCTTCGCCCGCGCGTGAAATATGGTTGGTTTCAAATAAAATCAAATCAATCATTTATTCACAAGAATGTAGTAACAAAAAGAGGTGGTAGAAATTAACATAACAGGAACCTATTACATTCTGTCATAACAACGGCTTGTGAATTGCGAACGACTTAATAATTACCAATATTAAATCTAATAACTTTAGATAATACAATAGTTTTTTTTTAATAGGTTGTATGTTTGGATCCCTCGGGAACCAGACTGATTTTCGGGATAAAAAGCCTATGTCCGTCTCCATCACCAAATCTATCTACATACCAATTTTCATCGAAATCGGTTTAGCTGTAAGAAACACAAACAAACACACACACAGACATATACAATCACAATACATACAATACAAAGTTATATGCAATCAGGTTCCTAATTACGATTAAAAGTTTATTATGGTCGCATGTAACCTTATAAACCCTTAATTAAAGTAATCATACTAAGTACATGAAGTAGTTAGGTACTGCAATAGAGCAATCGTGATTGCAAGTACAATAGTAATCAAAATGTTTAACTACTTTTAACAATTGTTTTATATTATCTGTTTTTATGATTATTCTACTGAATGTAATCGTAAACTCCCAACTAGTCCGCTACCTAGAGGGTCACTCGTTTATTAGTGACCGTCAATATGGCTTCAGGTCAAAATGGTCTACGGGTGACCTTCTAGCATATATCACGCACCAATGTGGTGAGGCTATGTACAGGCATTGACATAACTAAAGCCTTCGATAGAGTCTGGCACCATTCGCTTCTGTCCAAGCTTCCAGCATATGGTCTGCCACCCCAGCTGTGCAACTGGATTGCCGCATTAGAGTCCTTTGTGACGGCTCGGGCTCCCAACTATTTGCAGGTCAACGCTGGGTTGCCCCAGGGGCAGGAGCCACTAAGACCCTTGAGCCTTTACAGCTGCGAAAAGACATCCCCTCAATGGCCGTCTTCTATCGTCTTTACCACGGAGAATGTTCTGAAGAGCTCTTTGAATTAATACCGTCCTCTCCCTTTTTATCCAAAACGACACGTGCAGGACTAAAGTGCGACCCTTTCCCAATGGAATCTAAAGAGTCTCGTACCAAACGGTTTAGCACTTCATACTTTTGTCGCTCAATTAAAGCCTGGAACTTTTTTCAATTAAAGCCTTTACCAGCGCATGTGTTCCCATCTAACTTTAATCCTGGGTCTTTTAAATGTGGCGCGAAAAAGCATCTCACTAAGCCGCCATAGTGGAGGCCACCATACCAGTAGTTTGACTTTTGGACAATCTTCGTATCGATATTAGTGCAATGAAATAACAAGACATACTTTGCTTAAACTACCCGTTGCATCTGTGGATAGTATGCCACGGTGTGCTTACTTTAGGTACTTATAGAGTGTAGGTACCATTACATTCATCATATACTGTCACATAATTTTTTTATTGAGTGACAATCACAAAATTTAGTTAACCACTTAATAGTAGGTACTTGAAAACTCAGGTATCTATCTCATTCAACAGCTATCGCAATAGCTTAAACACCTGGATTGATATATACTAACTATAACTAATACTTAGTCATAACTCATGAGTGTTATGAGTCTTAAGGTACAAGATTACTACGCTATAAGACTACTTAGTCTTACTTAGTTAGACTCGGCTACCACAGTTATGTAACATTGTACTGAGACAATTGGAACAACCTTACACAGGCACACATTTTTTTATTTATTCACCAATATTCCCAACTTGATGGAGGTCAAACTAAAATTTACGTTACCGAATTAAAAAATTCTTTCACCTTTAGAAATCAATAAATGAAGCGGGTAACATAGACTATATTTTATTATGTTTAGCTCACCCATTTAGCAATTTTTTTAATTTCACAATATTTGTAACTTTGCAATACAAACAGCAAAAGTAAATTTGCCGTACAGCTATTTTAATTGTTTAATTTGGGGCTAGATGGCGCTGTGTAAATGTGGTAGGTACTTAATATTGCAATCAAATTTTAAAATGTGTTCACATTTATATAAACGCATCATTATAAACATGTAATCATAGTTTTACAAACATAATTAAATAAAAATTTCACCGCATTGACCAAATTGCATTTATAACTTTGTAAAATGTTGCATATTAATTGACCTAACTTTTTTGTTGGTAAACCGGTTTTAATGAAACAAACACATAATGTTAAATGATGTTTCTGAGATTTATAGACAGATTTCTAAAAAATCTTTTTATGTTCCTGTCTGCTATGTATAGTGTCTAATCACTTGCAGATATTCACCGTGTAACACACATTAATAAACAATTTTGTGATATTTTTAAGAATGATACCCGGTTTTTTGGGTAAAAGGTTATTTTTGTATAGCCTACAGGGGCAGACGAGCCAACAGTCCACCTGACGGTAAGTGGTAACTGTCGCTCATGAACTTCAGCAATGCCAGGGGCTCTGTGAAGCCGCTGCCTACCGTAATATTATTGCTCTCTTTAAACCTCGTTTGAGGAATGACATGTGATAGCGCTCGGAAAACACGGCAGCTGGCAGTTCGTTCCAGAGCCTGCACGTACGTGGGCGAAATGAACGCTGGAAACGAACCGTGCTAGACGAGATCGTGTCCAAGTAGTATGAATGAGTGGTGCGATGATAAAAAGAAGATAATGGTGCCAAGTCAAACAATTTCTCAGAGCACTCCCCGTGCTCCGATACCATGATGGTTAATGCTGGCGTACCACAAGACTCAGTGCTCTCCCGATCACTGTTTATTCTACATATCAATGTCATGTTAACCATTGAGAACATGCATTGCTATGCAGATGACAGCTAGGGTGACGCGCGGTACACTAGCCAACAGAATGTCCCTCGGAGCGCCGTGCATGAGAGACGGTTACAACTTGTGTCTGAAGTTGAGGGCTCTCTCGGGCGAGCTCTCGAATGAGATGAGAATAACTTAGTTCATTTCAATCCCAAGAAGACACAATTATGCGAGTTCACTGCGAAAAAGGACCTCTATGTTAAAGCGCCTCAGTTCCAAAAAGTTTCTCTCCGTATCTCCGATGACATTGGGATCCTCGGCATTCAAATATCCAGCAAGGTAAAATTTGAGATTAATTTGGAAGACAAAGCCAAACTGACGGACAAAAAAAACAACACAATTACTACAAAAGGAGCTTTACGAGTTACTAAAGAAAGGTGGTTTTCTTATACGAAAAAGGGCCACCAATGAACCTAGTGCTATCAAGGACGTAGGTCCTTTTTAGCTAGCGGGAAAGCGTTGCCGTCGTCCTCTGCCAATTGTTGGAGCGTTCGCATTGCAATAAAAGGTGCCACTTTCGTGCCATAGGTTTGTGTGCATAACTGTATTTCTTTCAATGGTTCTCGTACAGAGTCCCTCAAATATTTTTTTGAAGAGGCTCTTGATCTTCATGTATTATAATTTGACGACACATTTTCTCTATGTCCGCCATTAAAACGTATTTATAGCTTCGCCATTTAATAATGATAGATAAAATGTCCTTTTGTAGATTAGGTCCCTTTTCCATCAAGTCGTTTAGGCTGTAACCGGTGCCTGTTTTATTGATACTTTAAAAGCCGCTCGAAGTTTAGTTGTTGTTGAGCTATTTCTTAATACACCATGATGTGGAAAATACGCCTGTACGCGGTTCTCGGAGGTTCTCACTGCTGTCATGTGACCAATTCAATGTCTTTTTGAATAAAATCTTTGTATAACCGTGCAAAATGTTCTTGCTTGGCCATTTTCTTTTCCGATTCAAGAAATTGTGCCACAGCTGACGTTTTCAAGTTACCAAGCTTTTCTTCATAACACGCTTTCAATGGCATCTTTACAACATATCGCCCATTGCTTAAGCGATATGTTGTTTCCTTGTAGTAATTTTCACAGTATTCGTCTTCCTGTGTTGGTGGGGGATGTGACAAAATTGCCTTAGTCTCCCACAACTGTGATATGTTGTCTATCTCTGTCAGAGTAACGATACAGTTAAACTGCCTAGTGACCTCGCACAGTATTTAACCCAACTTAGTTTGCTGGGCCTTCGATGAGCCTACGTCCTCAGATCCCTTCATGTTCCGTCTACGTCTTCATACCTAGCTGTAAAAATTAAATAGCACAAACCTTTTTTAAAATTTGATGAGACATAAAATACAAGGCATAAATAAATTTTGTAAGCGATTGTATAACAATTATTATTCAAAGTATAAGTTATCCACTCGTTTAGATTAGAGTAATTTATATAATTGCCTAGGTACTACATCTTAGATATATAGGTACATGAGAAATCTAAGAGTTAGTCTTTTGTTTCTCTCAGTCGCTACAACGACGTTGGAAACGTAAGTAATGAGGAATTTCAAGTTATGTATATTATTATTTAATATTTACTGACCTGTTGGCCTAGTGGTTAGTGACACTGACTGCTAAGCTGGAGGTCGTGGGTTCGATTCCCATCCAGGACAAATCTTTGTGTGATGAGCATGATTGTTTCTTCTGTGTCTGGGTGTAATTTATCTATAATATGTATGTATTTATAAAAAAAAATTATATAAGTAGTATATCAGTTGTTTAGTACCCATAACACAAGCAAATATAACTGCTTAGGGCAAGATTCACAGACCGCACTTTGACTTTACTTTGATGCAAAGATCTACTTTGTACCAAAAATATGTTTGAATATGAAGTTGAAAGTAATCTTCGGCAATACAAAGCTTACTTTGCGAAGGTGCCTTTGCTGTAAAGTAAAGTCACGATTGTGAATCTGGGCCTAAGAAACATATTTTTGGTACAAAGTAGATCTTTGCATCAAAGTAAAGTCAAAGTGCGGTCTGTGAATCTTGCCCTTAGTTTGGGGCTATTTGGCGCTGTGTGAATGTGGTAGAATATTATTATTATTATTATTATTTGCAGTGTATTAACATTAATATTTGTTGTATTATAGTTTGCACCACTATGAATAAAAGCATGTAATGTGAACTACTCCAGTAGAAAGAGACTTGAAAATCCAAAATTTATTTGCAATATAATTTTACCAGTAGTAAATTGTGTAGTACCAAGCTCATCAAACAATTTTTCAAACACTGTTTTCTGTGAAAGTATCAAACTGCGTTAACATTGTAACAAAATAACTGGATAGAACCACTTACATATGAGCAAACAGAGGCACTTTTGCAATAAACCTAAAACTATCTAAGCTATTTATACTTTTTTAATATTCACTCACCTGCATACACACTTTCCTAAGTACTTTTTTTTATTTTATTTTTTGTTAAAAGTTCAAAAGTTATAATGGAAGAGCCCAGTTTCCTAACACACGCATGTTGAAACTTTGATACCGACGCGAAGTGAGGCCGGACAAATAGTACTGTAAAGTCACTAGGTTTCCACCGTGGCGTTTCACCCGCGTCTTTGCTTACTGCTCTGCTCCCGTCGCCAGTAGCGTGACGTTATATAGCCTATAACCTTCCTTGAGAAAAGAATTTTCAAATCTGACTGGTAGTTCCAGGTATTAGCGCGTTCAAACAAACAAACAAACTCTTCCGCTTTATATATTAGTATAGATAAGCTGCCTAAGATACAGAGTGTAATAGGTTTTGTCTAGCAGGAGTAAGTATTTTTAATTTAATAATTAAGCTGTTTTATTTAGCTAATATTATTATAGTTCCATTTATTGTCCAGTAAATCTAAAACCAAGAGAGTTTAAAGCAAAAAGATTTCAAATGTATTCGATGATTCTAAAAGTTTTGACGAGTATACAGAAATATGAAGTTGACGAGTAAATAGTAAAAATGAGAATTTTGCATCGTTTGACCAATATGCAGTTTTCGTCAAAACTGTGTCGTAAACCATCAAAATATCAGGGCTGCTTGTCATTTATTAACATGGCTTGCCGCATCAAGTCGAGATGGTTTCTTTTGCATGACTCGCACATTATGTAATATTCTAATATCCTTACAGAATGCAACTATGGCAGTTCGTGGGAATACTGACACTAAGTATTATATGGCTGCTATGGTTGCGGGAACGGCGTAAACGAAGGAAGTTTGCAGGACTGCCTACCTTTCCGCTACTGCCCCTTATTAGAAACCTTCATCAAGCCGCCACCGGTGATGGCAAAGGTATTGGTTTAATATTTTACGGCGTTCTAAAATTATCTATAGATACAAACATACATAATTGCACGCCTGATTGCCTCTCATTATGGGGATAAGCAGACACTAAGTACGCCATTTGCTGCGATTCAAAGATACTTCCTTTGGCTCTTCAATATTAATTAATCTTTAATCTGCTATTGCAGTAAATAAATACTTTTTCTTTATTTCATTTCGTCTGTCATGCGGCAAAAATCAATTGTAGGTAGTCTCGGATGATCATAAGGTTTTCAGGTAAAAGATATTATATATATAGAATACTCAAACTCAAACTCAATGCATATATTTTATTTTGATCATAAATTATCAGATGCTTACGAAAAGTCAAAATTACATTAAGTCAGCTAATTCACCTACAGCCAGTTCGCTGACGAGGTAGAGCTGTGAGAAAAACTGGCAAGAAACTCACGCCACACTCTTCAATTTCAATCCTGGCGATTGAAATTGAAGACACAGACACAGATAACAACAGATTTTGTATGAGTTACAATTTTAACACTTAACGCATCCACAATATAGCCAAAAGGTAATGTTCAAATTTTACATTCTAAGTTTATCTAAGACTCTCGTTAGAAGCGAAATAAGTGATTCTGATGAATCTGACACAATCATTACATCATCGACATAACAGAAGACCTTGTGTTCAAACTCTGGGTCGTAGAATAGAATATCCACCAGCTTTTGTTGAGTGGCTGGTGCATTTGTTAAGCCAAAGGGCATACCTTAAATTGGAAGCTACCTCGTGAAGGAATATAAAAAGCAGTCTTACATCTATCCTCTTCTTTTATCAAAACCTGCCAAAATCTTTTAGAGAGATCGATACTGCTAAGATACTTAGCATCCATAAGATTGTCTAGTATCTCTGAAATATAAGGCCGGCTTTATGCATCGTTTCTAGTAACAGTATTGTGTTTTCTGCTGTCAAGACAGAACAGTAAATCACCGATCTTTTTAGGAGTAAGAAGCGTAGCGCGACGACTATGGGCTCTCACATGGCTGAACAACATTGTCTTTGAGCATCTCCTGTAACTGTTGAACTAGCACTATTTGCTTTTCTGGTAACTTTCGATAATAGAGTTGACGTATGGGGGCAGCATTCCCAGTGTCAATAGAATGTGTAATTAGCGAAGTACGCCCTAAACCACGCTCTTCGTATTATTTTATATTATATTATTTTATCAGCTGTACGTTTCTGATAATCTGTCAGATGTTCGTAGGAACACAGGGTACTGGGCTTACAAATAGGGAACGTACTAGGACATGTCGAATCTAAACCTAATATTAAATTCGTAGTGGTATTAGGTACCATGTGCACCTTAAGTACATGGGTTTGACCTTTCAATTTCATTAGGTGGGCAATTAGTGCAATAGATTTAAGATGTTCTCCACCAGTAGAAACGAAATGGAGCTGTGTAATGGCCTGTAGTTTAAAACCCATACCTAGCAGTTATAAATGTGAGCCGCTAAGATTGTGACCTAAAATCCTGTGTCCAACAGTCCCACTAGTGACAGTAGCGATATAAGTGTGCTGTGTGTACCGTGTTTTATTATAAATAAATTTGTCGATTGAGGCGACCGAACTAAATGCAAAATAGTTATTTATAAATTTTACCCATTTCTGTCAGTCTTTAATCTGGGTCACTGCAAACGGGCCTAACTAGTTTTTTGAGCGATAAACGTTTTTATTAAGTTACGTTTATTTTACCGCTTAAAAAGAGAAATCTTTCCTGGCTATAGGTCCCAAAGAATGATCATTAGATCTACACCTGGGACAGTATACACGTTTTGATGAGTAGTCACCTCAGCTACATCCATATTACATTTCGAGTACGTGTTACGATATTTATTATTTTCATTAGTAATAGGATAAGTATTTTTAGAAGAATGTTGAGTGTTAGTATAGAGCTTTAGTTGATTATTTTTATTTTTATTATATTTATATGCAAATTCAGAAGACAGTGTCCTGCTAGACACAGTAGGTGTTTCGCAAAATTTAGAGAACCGAGCGTTGATATTCTCATGTTTCTCCAGATATACTTATTATGTTATTCTATAGTTTTAACGCAAGGTGATGACGCTAGTGTGTTTGCATAACATGGTCGGATATTGAGCAAGAATATTTCAAGCTTGTCTTCTTCAGAGAAAGTCTTTTTTAGTCGCAAGAACATACTGTGCATGATTGACAAGTAAATTGTTATATTTTATTGTTCTTGTTCATGACCTGATTTTAGCAGCAAGTTTATAGTCTTAGTCGTTACTACTGAAGTCTTGTTTAAGGAGATTACGTAACTCAGGCAATGTTATATTATCCTTGTTGTAGGCGATACCAATGTAGTGCGTCGTCGGTATGTCTTTAGATTGTACAAACTCTTTTACACGTTGGATAAAAGCTTGTACACAATTTCTTTTTCACCGACTTGGTATTACATAGATCTCACAACTTTTTACGGTAGAATTTGCGAGTCTTATTTATTTTACGAGTTGTTTTTGATGGCATATTATCTATCTAACTAATGTATCACGCCATCAAGGAGCTACAGCTAGTAGTGAAAGTAAAAAAGACTCATAGGTTTAATAATAATAATAATACCAGCCTGTTTACTGTCCCACTGCAGGGCAAAGGCCTCTTCCCATATAGGGAAGGAATGAGCATAAATCACCACGCTTGCTCAAGGCGGATTGGCAATTTCAGACTTTTAAGTCCAGGTTTCCTCACGATGTTTTCTTTCACCGTCAGTCAGAAATGTCTAAGATAAACTTAGAAAGTACATATGATTTGAAAAATCACATTGGTACTTGCCCGGATTTGAACCCACTACCTCGTGTTTACGAATCGGGTGCCTTATACAAAGGGCCATTTCGACTCGCGTTAATCATATTTAATATGTTTAAAACTTGCAGCGCTATTTCGCATCTTACAACGTATAACGGCAATGTGTGAGGAAAATGGAGACTGTCGGTTCGTAGGATGGGTTGGACCTTGGCCGATATTTGGTAAGTACATTACAGTTAAGCATTACTTACTAGCGACCATTTCTGCTTCGCACGTAAGCACTAACATGTCGATAAAATATTCTAAATTGTTTAATTTTCAGCACTTCTCTAAAATTATATAAATAATTATTATGATAAATTTATTTAGATTAAGTGTATTTGATTTATTGTTTAGACTTATTGCATGGTATTTTTATTTTTTATTATTGACATTAGTGTATTGTTAATTTAATTTCCTATCATATTTAAATTCATATTATTATATCTTGTACCCCATACTTCTAACCTACCTACCCTATAACTTGTACTATTCTTTTTTTTCAAATGCTGTGCTTAACCGTAATCGGATATCAAATTTACATGTTATCTTCTGTATTTTATTTTTCTCTGTTAAATTTGTAATTTGTTATCTGTAGTTGTGTCTAATAAATAAATAAATAATATACACGTACGCACGTACTACTTAGGCGATCCACATACTGCCTCGCACTACGCGACGGATTCGCGTGTACGCACGTTGCTGCAGAACTCGGTGTGTCAGATCGTTTGGCTCTGTACCCACGCGCGAAGATGCGTGTTTCTCCGCATGTAGGCGCGTTATCTGCAACACTGCGCGTTAATGCGTTTTCAGTGTGTTGCACCACGCGTGATTTCTATACAAAAAGAGTTACAAACAGTTTTATCTTTATCTTATCTTTAACACAAGAACAAGCACGCCCGCACCACACTGCGTAATGAGAGGCAGTGTGAGGATCGTCTTTTAAACTTTTAGAAGAAATGTTCTAAACGTAAGTGATTTAAGAAAAGTTGGCAGAGAAACTAACATGAAAAACATCGCCTTTGTTGTATAATATCTAGAGAAACAACATTACATAGGTACTTAGGTACCAACATTGTGGATCGCTAATTAACAAATAATGTTTAATTGTTAAAGACTTTATAAATCTAGCTTTGTTACAGTGACATACGATCCCGAAGATGTTAAAACAATAACCAACACTTTCATAGAGAAGTCATATTTTTATAGATTTGCAAAAATATACCTTGGAAATGGACTAGTCACTGCACCAGGTATGAACCTACTTCATATTTTTAATGGTTTGACTAAGACATTTTAAATGTCCAAGAAAATATTAACAGATTTAAATTAAAAAACCGGTCAAACGGTTTTTCTAATACTATTTTTAACTTACTAGTACCAAAAGTCTCTGAGCTAGGCCGCAGGCGTACGGATGGACGGTCATAGCGAAACTATAAGGGTTTCTTGTTGACGACGGAATCCTAAAAGGAGATTATTAATTCGCATTGCAATTGCATTTGCACAATATTATAATTTTTGAAAGTCCTCGCGATATTTTTTCTTCTAGCTATGTTTTAATATTTTATAATCACCAAGAATTAATCAACAGTTTCGATCTGGAAGCAGAACATAAAGAAGTTGGCGGGCACCTTCAGTTTGTCTGTAGTGGATGGATACATGGAGGTGTTTAACACACAAGCGGTGAAACTGGTGCAGAGTTTGAAGGGTGAAGGGAAGGAATCTTTCGATATTATGCATAAGTATCTCGCGTATACCACGTTGGAGACTATTTGTCGTAAGTGTTGCTATGGTTTATCTTTGCGTTCTTCTTCTTCTTTTCGAGACGACGGTACATATTCTTTAATATCACTTTTTTTTAATGCTCAATCGTTATTTATTACATTTACTGCATCAAATCCTATATCTCAATTCTTAGTCTTGTGTAAGAATTTAGACACGAGTCATAAAATTCGAAATTCATTGAACTATATTTAAATTACATTAATTGAATTAATATTAGTTACGACTTTTTTCAAGTTTATTTAAAAAGATGAACAAAAAATAATCTTAAGCAACAATCCTACTGACTTACATAGGTACTAGACTCAATCTTGATACCTAAAGCAGACGTCTTTTAAAAAACTGGAAGTAACTATCTTCATCAACAGAAACTGCGCTAGGAGTATCAAAGATATCAGATAGCATGGTGACAACAGAGTACTACGAGGCGTTCCACCGAATTCTAGAGTTGTTCGTCATTAGAGGAATGAACCCGTTTCTATATCCAGAGTTCATATATAAGATGACATCCGGGTATAAGGAGACTAATAAATGTGCGGCTCTGCTACATAATGTTTCTGAAACTGTGAGTAAGAACTATTTAAGAATCGCTACTAACTAGACACTAGTAGCACTTTGCTTGTTTCAACATGAATGGACCAGTTGGTCACAAGTAATTACCCTTTCTTGACTAAATGGTGTAAGTATTTAATATCCTTACAATTGCGTTTGTTTGCTAAAACTCAACGTCTTGAGTCATCCTTTTTCCCTCCATTCTGTTGTCTCTTTCCGGTTGGCAATTGCGCAGTTCTGTTTTTAGAATGGTTCTTACAATGCTTAAAAATACAGACATTCTTTAAGCTACTTACACTCATTTAACAATCGTATTGTGTGAGCCGTTCCAAGCTTACGCAACGTGTGCTAACTAAAAACATTTAATTCTTTAGTATAATAAGAATCTTAAATGTAAAGACAATCTTTTAATGAACTGATATATCAACAGGTCTTAAAAAAGAGGGTACATGAACGAGAGACGTTAAAGAAATCTGGTAATGTAGAAAAAGTAGATATCAGTAAGTTATCATTATTATCTATTTTATATTGTTTTACCTGTTAAAAAAAACAAGAACATTCCATGACCAAACTTGTGTGATCTATAAATATTTGTTCGAGTCTTGGAGTATATACTTTAAGTTCATTAATTGTATGTCTGAAAAGTCCCCCGTGATAGATACAGGTATTAAAAAAATATATTGTAACCAAGTATCTAATGTTGTGCTGTCGCGTTGTTCATTTTGTAATATGTGGTGTGCAATAAAGACGATTCTATTCTATTCAATTTAAATGATTTCTAATCTTTTAGATGGAACGGAATCAAAATTCAAGCCATTCCTGGATATTCTCCTAGACTTGAAAGACATTGACCCTAGTTTCACAGAGCAACAAATTAAATCAGAGGTGAATACAATAATAGCAGGAGGGCAGGAGACGGTCGCGACAACAATGTTATTCATACTTCTCATGATTGGAAGCAAGTCTAGGGTGCAAAATAAACTGTATGCTGAGTAAGAACCTGAACTTCTTTCTTAATGATAAAATTAACTGTGGTAAAGTTACTATGGAAAATTTCCCTGTAGTAGAAATCAATTTTCTCAGGTGCTTCTACGTTATTATATTTGCTGAATGGCAACATTCAGCACAGACTTATTACCTATAGTAAAAAATATCAATAGCCTCTAATTAATGACTTATAGTTATAATGACCTATTATGTCACCCACTACCCTAGTGGGTTTCGTTCATATAGGGGCCTTTGAGTTTAACGGAACAACCCTGCTCTTTAACAAAACCCAAGAGAATCAAAAAGCAAGCAAGAAATTTAAAAATACTTAACCACCAAATTAAATTTAAACGACTGAACAGATTTCAATGAAAAAGATGGTATGTAGAAAGATTAGGTGCCGGAGACGGACATAGGCTACTTTTGAATTAGGAAAAAGCTCCGACTTACATTTATTAAACACAGCAATTTCCGATAAAATAATAAATGTTTCATAATAAGTAAATAAATGTTCAGTAGTGGTGCCGTTAATGACGTGATAATTCAGAGACTGCTTTTTAAGGATGAGGAGTATATTTGGGGACAGCATTCGTCCAGTTACAAAGGAGGATTTATCTGAGATGAAGTATCTGGAAGCTGTAATTAATGAGACGTTGCGTATGTTTCCACCTGTACCAGGCGTCACGCGTCATGCTGACCGAGATCTGAAATTGAGTAAGTGATATTTAGATTAGATATTATGTTCATACCTATTTCATTTACGTAACAGTTACTTGAGTATTAGATGTATGACACTAGTGGAAATTGATTAAAATTGAATAGATCACTTGGGTAACACGCAGAGGTATCAGGTTCCTGATACTAATATAATATAAGTCGACGACCGTGGCTTGCACCCGCCGACTATATCTGGCTGCGACTCCGTTATGCCTAATATTCGTATTAGGCATCGTGATGTCCGTGCGGAACTAAGGTCGCTCGATGTTCGGAAAGCCAGCGGACCGGATGGTATTCCAGCGGTGGTTCTTAAGAAATGCGCAGCGGAGTTGTCTCCTGCATTGACGCGCCTATTCCGCCTATCTTATTCCTCGGGAATTGTGCCGAAGGCTTGGAGAGAGGCGAATGTTCAACCCATTCCCAAAAAAGGGGATAGGTCCGAGCCAGGCAACTATCGACCCATAGCTGTCACTTCAGTTCTCTGCAAGGTGCTTGAGCGGATAATAAACTCCCAACTAGTCCGCTACCTAGAGGGTCACTCATTAATTAGTGACCGACAATATGGCTTTAGGTCAAAACGGTCTACGGGTGACCTTCTAGCGTATATCACGCACCAATGGGGTGAAGCTATGGACAGGCATGGCGAGTCCTTGGCCATCGGCCTTGACATAACCAAAGCCTTCGATAGAGTCTGGCACCGTTCGCTTCTGTCTAAGCTTCCAGCATATGGTCTGCCACCCCAGCTGTGCAACTGGATTGCCGCATTCCTGCGTGAGCGCCGCATTAGAGTCCTTTGTGACGGATCGGCCTCCAATTATTTGCAGGTCAACGCTGGGGTGCCTCAGGGGTCCGTCCTGTCGCCCACTCTGTGTCTTCTGCATGTCAATGACATGTTGTCCCTTGGCAACATTCATTGCTATGCAGATGATAGTACAGTGCATGGGCGATATCTCGGACATCCTGCGGCTAAACAGACTGACATCGAGGCAAAACGCCTAGAACTTGTCGCTGAGCTCGACCAAGTATTATACCGCATTTCTAAATGGGGTTGTGAGAATTTGGTCGAGTTCAATGCCAAGAAAACACAGGTGTGCGCGTTCTCTGCAAAAAAATCTCCGTTCCTTCCCCTTCCCTCTCTTCAGAACACAGCGTTACCACTACAGGATAGCCTAAGTATCCTGGCTATGGACATCAGCCGAGATCTCAACCCCAAGAACTACATCGAGTGCGTCATTAAAACCGCCTCCTGTAAACTCGGAGTCCTGAACAGGGTGAGGTGGTACTACACGCCCGAGCAGCTCTGTCTTCTTTATAAGACACAGGTTCGTTCCTGCGTGGAGTACTGCTCTCATCTTTGGGATGGCTCCGCACAGTACTTACTGGATGCACTCGATAGGTTGCAGCGGCGAGCAGTCCGTATCATCGGA
This sequence comes from Parascotia fuliginaria, assembly GCA_963082885.1. Classification (NCBI taxonomy): domain Eukaryota; kingdom Metazoa; phylum Arthropoda; class Insecta; order Lepidoptera; family Erebidae; genus Parascotia; species Parascotia fuliginaria. Next base: position 15,597,774 of record OY720187.1, read on the forward strand.
AGCCCGGAGGCTACTAAGACCCTTGAGCCTTTACAGCTGCGAAGAGACATCGCCTCAATGGCCGTCTTCTATCGCCTTTACCATGGAGAGTGTTCTGAAGAGCTCTTTGAATTAATCCCACCCTCTCCCTTTTTGTCCAGAACAACACGTGCGGGACTAAAGTGCCACCCTTTCACAGTGGAATCTAAAGGGTCTCGAACCAAACGGTTCAGCACTTCATACTTTTGTCGCTCAATTAAAGCCTGGAACTCTTTGCCAGCGCATGTGTTCCCATCTAATTTTGATCCTGGGTCTTTTAAGCGGGGCGTGAAAAAGCATCTCACTAAGCCGCCATAGTGGAGGCCACCATACCAGTAGTTTGGCTTTTGGAATGGTGTCCGCCACTTCTGGATTCCACTTACTGCTTACCATCAGGCAGATTGGAGTCACTTTGGTAGGCTAATATAAAAAAAAAAAAAAAAAAAATTCCAGATTGAATAAAAGTGAAATTTAGATTTTGTATTAAAATCTCTAGTATTAAGCCTTTATCTATCTATACATATAATAAAAATGTAACCGATAGCTGTCTGTACATGGAAGATATATGAGAAAAAAATTTATTGGGACCTTTATCAACGCAAATAGAACCCAAAACAATGATTGTTACAATTTTTGTCTGTTTGTCTGTTTGTCTGTGCGTTTGTTCACGCTAATCTCAGAAACGGCTTATCCGATTTAGATGTGGGTTTCACTAATACATTGTGGTAAGCTTCACTTAACATTTAGTGTTTGTTTCATGTCAATCGGTTCATAAATAAAAAAGTTATGCCAGTTTAAAGAATTACGTTGAACATTTGTTAATTTACTACGAAACCTGATAGAAACAGAGACTTTAACAGGTTACGGAATCTGATAGCGTTTTTATTTTTCGGATTCCTCTCATTCTAAATAATCTTCCGTTTAGTTTTAAATGAGTCCAGTTTCCAGTGAGCCTATGTTTCGCGATGACAATTAATAAAGCCCAAGGTCAGACACAACTAAAAGTTGTGGGTGTGGATCTAAGTATTAGCTGTTTTTCGCACGGTCAGCTTTATGTGGATCTATCACATGTTAGCATTCCTAGCAGCTTGTATGCTTTGATCCCCGATGGCTATACGTCTAATCCATACATCTATACACCCATACATATTATATAAGGCTTTGTCCTGACTGACTGACTGACCTAACAGACAACGCACAGCCTTAACTGCTGGTCGTAGTGACTTGAAATTTGGAGGGAGTGTTTGTCTAAATGTCTAGAGGTTGTACTAAGAAAGGGTTTTTTTTAATTAAATTCCTAAGTGTGTGAAAAGGGATGAAAACGATTGTATGAATCTTCTTCATTTTTTAACTTACAGTTTTGAAATTTTGTTTTGGAATACTTCTATTTAAATAAAAAATATCCTTATAATTTTATTTTAACAGGAGTGCATTTAGAAGGGTGAAATTAGGGATGACATATTCTATACAAAGATCTTTAGTTTTTGAAGCTAGCGACTTGATTGAGAGGAAGGAGGAAGGGAGGGGAAAGTGAGAGGGAAGTGAGAGGTAAGTGATGGCGAAGTGAGGGGGGAATGAAAAGGAAGTGTGGGGGAAATGCGGGAGAAGTGAGGGGAAAGTCAGGAAGAAGTCAGCGTGGAAGTCAGGGGAAAGACAGGGAGAAGTGAGGGAAAAGTGAGAGGAATGTTAGAAGAAAGTGAGAGGAAAGTGAGGGGAAGTGAGGGGAAAGTGACGGAGAAGTGACAGGGAAGTGAGGGGGAAGTGAGGAGAAAGTGAGGGGCAAGTGAGGGGGAAGTGAGAGGGAAGTGAGGAGGGAGTGAGAGGGTAGTGAGGGGGAAGTGAGGGAAGTGAGAGGAAAGTGAGGCGGAGTGAGGGTGAATGAGGGAAAAATGAGGGGGAAGTGAGGGAGACGGGAGAAGAAGGGAGGGGGAAGGGACGAGGAAAGTAAGGAGTTCTCGAATGGTGGAAAAAGGGAGAGGAAGGGATAGGAAGCGATAGGAAAGGAGAGAAAGGGGTAAAGGAAGGAGAAGGAAGGGATAAGAGAGGGGAAAGCGAGGAGGCAAGGTAGAGGGAAGTGGAGGAAAGGGCAAGAGATGCTGGAGGAGGTGAAGAGGTGAAGGGGGAGGGGAGGAGAGAAAGGAGGAAACTGTGGAGAGTGGAGAAAAAGAGCGATAGGTAAGAAGGGGAAGGGGAAAGTTATTGTAGTGAAAATATGCCTTTGTGTATTGTATATTGTTTTTACGAGGGATGTCTTTAGGTAGGTGAAAGAGGATTTGAAAGAAAGAAAGAAAGAAAGAAAGAAACATTTATTTGGTGCAAAGTAATACATTTGAAAAACTAATTTTATAGATAATTATGTATAAACAGGAAGTTTTATTTAGGTATATTCATCACACATTATACAAAACAAGTGATACCTCGTTTTTGCACCAAACGGGTGTCCAGTTCAGCATGTGCTAGGCCTATGTAATCAGGACCTAGCGCTGGTTTTCAACTGGAGCCCAGAAGTAGTGACACACAACACCAACATAGGTGTGTGTGTGTGTGTGGTGTGTGTGTGTGTGTGTGTGTGCGCGCGCGTGTGTGTGTGTAGGGGTGTGTGTGTGTGTGTGTGTGTGCGCGCGTATGTGTGTGTGTGTGTGTGTGTGTGTGTGTGTGTTTTAATAGGTATAAGATAATTGTATAAAATTGATTATGAATTAACTAATTATTAAAAAGTCATTACTTACATTATAGTATCATAGTGTAAAAAAAAAAAAAAAAAAAAAAACTCATAAAATTGAAATATTAGCATTTATATTTTCTAGCTTCCGTTGCGCATCCAAAAGATATTGCCGTAAAGATTTTTTAAAGTTTATTGTGGACTTTATGTTTCTTATTGGTGGGGGTAGGTTATTCCAAATTTTGGACGCTGCGTAACGGAAGCTGCCCTTGAAGGATGCAGATTTATGTGGATGGATCGCGAGTTGTTTCGAACATTGTCTAGCCCCAGCCTCGCGACTGCCAGTTACCCATCTAAACTTGTCGTGTAGGTATTGCGGTTGCCTAAACCTGATCACACCAAAAAGGAGGCATGCCACATGCAACTTATATCTTAACTTCATTTTAAGTAACGAATGGGCATTCAGAAATGGCGTGACATGACCTCTGGCCGGTACCGAAAAGCAAAACCGCGCACAGGCATTTTGCACTCGTTGGATGAGGCGATCAGTTCGGGCAAGCAAACGCGGGCCATAGACAACATCTGCATAATTTAGCTTAGATAACACTAGTGATTCTACCAATTGTACCCTCATTTCCTCAGATATATACGGTCTTATTCTGTACAAAACTTTGAGTCGATAGAAGCAGTTTTGGACTGACTGTGCTACATGTTCTTCAAACCTTAAACTTGAATCTAAATAAAGTCCAAGATTACGAGCAGCATACACCCTATCTATTGGCTCACCCATAAGAGTGAGATTAAATGTTGTTGGTAGCTTACTAATCTGACATTTGGTACCAAATATTATATATTTTGTTTTAAGTGGGTTTAAAACTAGGCAGTTCGTTTTTGACCATTCTTCTATCCTGTTAAGATCATCATTAAGTTCGCTAATAGCTCTTCTGTATTCATTTGGCTTAAATGACAAATATACCTGCACATCATCAGCGTATATATGATATTTTGAATTTTTAAAACAGTGAACAATATCCGTGCAGTATAATATAAACAGAATAGGGCCTAAAATTGAGCCCTGTGGTACGCCTCTATTTAGGGTGTCAGTAGGCGAACTTATACAGGAACCATCACTAAGCTTAAGTTCTACAAACTGCTTTCGGTTATCTAGGTAACTGTGAAACCAGGACACGGATTTTTGGTCGAATCCATAATGGCGAAGCTTAGACAACAATAGACCCGTATGTATCGAATCGAAGGCACGTGAAAAATCCAGTAGCACCAGCAGTGTACACATGCCTTCATCTTGTGCCTTTAATATATTGTCCGTTACATCTAGTAGTGCCGTAGAGGTGCTATGTTTTCTTCTGAACCCAGACTGTAGTTGTGGCAGAATCTGTTGTTTCTCCAAATATTCGGTCAGTTGATTACCTACAACCTTCTCCAGAACTTTAGAACAACATGGCAGGATGCTGATCGGTCGAAGATCTTTTGCCACAGCAGGGTTTGTCTTTTTTGGCAAAGGACGGACAACAGCGGTTTTCCAAATGACAGGAAATGTGGACGTTTCTATTGACCAGTTAATTATTTCAGTTAGGTATGGTAATGTATAAGGCAAGGTTAAAATAAGCATGTTAAGGGATATGTTGTCAAACCCTTCGGCATTCGACTTTAGCTGCATAATGAGCCGTGCAACAGTGTTTTGTGTAACAGGTGCGATAGTAAAAGTTGTAGCGTAAGGGTGTGTATAAAATTCAAAATATGTCATGGTTGAAATGCTAGTGGTCGCGTTGCCAGGTATATCAAGAAAGTGGTTATTTATAAGTGTTGGATCTGTAAAATGGTGGAGAAGATCTTTACTGTGATTTTGCCAAAAAACAGTGGTTTTTAAATTGTGCCATAATGATGCGGGGTTATTGATTTTATTGTTAATATAGTGTTTATAATAGGCGGATTTTTCTTTATATAAGGAAGAGGTTACAAGAGACTTGAGTTGTTTGTAGTACTCCTTTTTCGACTCAGACCTTTCGCACCGATAGTTGGCAAGTGCGTCATCTCGCAACCTCATCATTAGTTTTATAGTATCAGTTATCCAGGGATAAGAAGGTTCCTTAATGAGGCTGCGTTTCTGTGGTGCATGAACATCAAACACTGCGAGAACATTACTATTGAAGGTGTTAACCATAGAGTCCACCGTGCTTGCAGTAATAAAGTCGCTCCAGTTTAATTTTGATAAATCTGATAGTATGTCGTCTCTATTTACATCTTTTATAGGTCTGTACGTCACAAAGAATGGCTTACACTTATCTTTCCTGATGTTAAGCTCACAAATAATTACAGAGTGGCCACATACAGTTCTGAAAGGAATCACATCTATTTTCCTAGCACGGAGATCAGTGCATACTAAGTCAATAAGGCTTTCACTGTTATCTGTGTTATGAGTAGGAGTAGTCACTAATTGTTTCAGGCTCAGGCAGCTCAGCGTGTTAATTACCTTTTGAGATTTTTCATTTTGCTGCATCATATTCACGTTAAAGTCGCCTAGCAATATAATATTATCACAGCGGCTCAACACACCTATAGTATCGGTAACGGCATCAAGAAACAGCTCTAAGTTTAGCCATGGTGGTCTATATGCAGTGCCCACTGCGATTTTTTTACTGTTTACATTGAGTGTCAACCACATTTGTTCAACAGAATCGTACCTAGGGTCTTTAGGGTGTGCCCAGACGCGAGCATTTAACCCGCGTCTAACATAAAACCCTACACCGCCACCACGACCGGCGCGTACACTGATCGGGCGCGGCGTTTGTCGCAGCTGGTACCCAGGAACAACAGGAGCGCGCCCCTCCTCTCCCAAACGCAGCCATGTCTCATTGATGGCAAAAATGTCCATACAGCCGTCGTCACCTCTGTGATTTTCAAATAATGCTATAAAATCATCATGGTACGTTCCCAATGAGCCTGCATTGTGAAAACCAACTTTCAAAAACTTATCAGTAGTCATGTCTGACGATAATGTGACAAACTTGCGATACTATATTATTGTATATTAATTTACTATTTAAATAAATAGGGTAACTGTTTAATGGATTAAAATTACTAAATAATAGCAATCGTTTAATAACAAGTATATAATTTATATTTAAAGAGTAGTGGTTAATTAAAAGTAATGTTTTGTATGATATATATGTGCGTTTGTTTTGTTGACGTCTGGTGTTATTGATGGTGTAATGTGTAAGTGTGACAGGAGTTTTAAGTACCTGTGTAGTTGGCGTAGCTGCGTGATGACGATGAGTTACAAAGTGAGTCACACGGACTATTATTATCTTTGCGAGGTACAAAAATATACAGAATTTCTGCTTGCTGTACAAATAATAAATAAATACATAATATAGTAACATTTCACAACAGTATAATGAGGTGTGCATGGGAGTAGAATACAGAACGAATATTAATAACCTTAAGTAACCACATTGAAATGTGTAAGCATTTAAAAGTGCAGAAATAACAATTTTGTAAGGTACTATGGACAAACAGAGCTCGAGCCAAAAATCTTCGTAAGGTCTTTATCTATACGTATACGTTCTACCAATTTACCATCATCCTTACGTGCAAGGATTTTACCATCACGCGTCCATATATACTTCCACTGATGCTGTAGAGCAGCTCGTCTCGCCTGGTAGAACAGGCGCCTGTTAGTCGGGGTTAGGCGCTCATTGATATAGATGCGGCGTGGCGCCGGCGGGCCGCGGCCAGCCTCGACCACGTCCGCCGACGTTATGGTGCGTCGCACGCGCGCCTCGCGCAGTAAACAGTCGCGAGTCGTGCGCCGCGCAAACCTCACGGCGATGGGACGGTGGGGATTAGCAGTTGCGGTGCCGGCGTTGTTTACATCGACTCGGTTGCGTCGAGTCGACCCGACGCGTTCGACATGAACTATGTCCTTAGGATCGATGTCGATGCCCATTTTGGCAGACAGTAATTTCACCAAATGTAGTGGGCTTTCTTCCTTGTATTCTGGTATTCCGACTATCTCGATGTCATTTAGTAGCGTATCCTGATCGCGTTCATTAATCTGACATTTTAATTCTGCAATAGTGTCTTCCAAAACGTCAATTTTCTCAGGTACAATTCGCTCGAATTTTGTTTCGAGTGCGGTTATTCTCGAGTCCATTACATTTAAGCCCTCATTCACAGCTGATTTAAAGTCTGTACTCTCCTCTCTATAATCATGAAACTCAGCCCTTAAGGCACTTAACTCATTTCTGATAGCACGAATTTCCAAAGCCAAGTCGATTTTAAGTTCCTCGGTCTTATTGTTAGAGGTGTCGTGGGAGTTTACGGAACTGGGACTTACTCGTTGCTCCGGAGTACAGAACTTTGTTGTTCCTTCAGGGGGACTGAGGGAGTTATTTTTACATCCCGGACCAATCCATTTGTTACTTACTGTACTTTTTTCGGGTAAATTGGTACAACCACGGTGGTACGTCATTGAGCATCTGCTGCATTTGACGCCAGTATTTGCTGTCATAAATTTGGCACATCCGCCACATTTAACCATTTTTATGTATTTAATTTACGAAATTATTTGTTTTTTTTTTTTTTTTTTTTTTTCTTTAAACCTGAGCCGATAGTCGATTTTTTTACGTGCGCCGTGCGTTAGATATTAATACGCGGGGTCAGAGCGTAGTACGGAGATAGACTTAAAGATGGCGCTGTACAAACAAAAAGGTATTTTGGCAATTTCTTTTATTTATGAGCGACTAGAACACCATTATGATTGACAGTTTTTTTGCAATTCCTCACACACTATACCGTTATCACACTGGATGTTAATAGTTCACTGAGTTTACACTTTTCTTTTATTTTTTATGCTATAGGGTAGGTTTATATCTTGAACATGAGTAAGTTTTAGTTATTTGTGTTTAACTAATTTAATATTGAGTACTGACACTGAATAACAATGTATAAAACGCCACACACTGAGATTAATACTATGGTACCAAACTAGCTATTAAAAACTTTAGTTGTGATTTTTAAAACTGATTATTTATTATTGGGTGCTTAAAGTTTATGAAGAAGGGTACGCCTCCCTATTTGTATCCTATTTGTATAAATGGGAGATTAAAAATAGTATGAAAAACAGTATTTAAACAATATAAAAATGTCTATTGGAAAAAAAACGATATTCACGCGAGCGAAGCCGCGGGCAAAAGCTATCTATATACATAAAAGCAAATGGTCACTCACTCACTCATCACGAAATCTCAGAAACAACAAGTGCTAGGAATCTCAAACTTTGCATGGTCGTTCCTATTAGGATATAGGTGCTCACTTAGACGGAATTTTGCAAAATCCATCCCCTAAGGGGGTATAAAGGAGTGGCAAAGTTTGTATGAAACTTCTATAGTTTTTACCAAATTACTAGAAAATATTCTTTTTTTAATATTCAGAAGCCACCCTTATTAAGTGGGCAAATAAGAGACGCAAGTTTGTGTGAAAGTGGTTTGTCAGTTTTAGCGGTAGCTGGTTTAAACTGGATTTGCTATAGAGATGGATAATACTGATATTTATTACTGATACAATGTACGATTGCTATAAAATCAGGCACGCAATATTCTCATAGAGGCACACCCATCTGAATTTTCACGCGAACGAAGTCGCGAGCAGCAGCTAGTCTATAATATAAAAATGAATCGCTAAAGGTGTTGTTAAGCGCAAATCTCGAGAGCAGTTTTTTTATAATATTCCTTGAAGTACGAGGGAACCATCCTCGTACTTCGGACTTACGGACTTACTTACGGAGAGAAAAATTAAAAAAATTGCCCGAAACAAAAACACTTTTACAAAATTATCTTTTTTTTTTGTAGACCCGTTCTACTCGTGTTAGAAAATTATTATAAGGTGCCATACCTCTTTACCCTTTCTTTACCATGGTCGGTGTAATTCAACCGAAACGTCGGTTATAGAGGTATGGCACCATAAAATAATTTTCTAACACGAGTAGACCCGTTTCATAAATAAAGTTATGTGTACAAATCGTGTGAGTTTAAAATATTTAAAATTATCTTTGTTTATCCCAAAATGTTTAAAAAATGTTCTCCCGTACGAAGCCGCTGGTACTATTAATAAATGTTTGCTGGCTATACAAGAACGATTTATTATCTATAGGCTATGCAAATGAACCAAGATTATACGATGGAACTAGATTATGATTTAGTAGAATTGATTAAAATTTTATTAACTGCTGTCTCGAGATACATCTAAGCTCGTTTTGTTTCGATTCGATTCGTGTTCGTAACGTAGAATCCTTTAACTGTTTTTGGCTTCGCGATTGAAGTAGTGCCATGAGAATAAGAAATTTATGGCAAGCGCATTCCGATAACACATTTACATATTATTTAAAATAATAATAATAATAATAATAATAATATTCTACCACATTCACACAACGCCATCTAGCCCCAAATTAAGCAATTATATTTCCTTGTGTTATGGGTACTAAACAACTGATATACTACTTATATACATTTTTTTTTTTGTAAATACATACATATTATAGATAAATTACACCCAGACACAGAACAAACAATCATGCTCATCACACAAAGATTTGTCCTGGGTGGGAATCGAACCCACGACCTCCAGCTTAGCAGTCAGGGTCACTAACCACTAGACCAACAGGCCAGTCAAATCAGCAAAGTAAAATCAGCAAGTATTAAGCTAAAATTGTGGATGTTACCTTAATATACAATTAATGTATATCCAAATATTAATAAATATCCCTGTAATAATATATAATGACCTGCGCAAACTCAGCGTGAATCAACTGTTATTTTAAAGTGGTTCTGCTGGAGAGTATACTCTGTAGCGTAACCACATTGCATTGTGTATTTCTGAGAAACTAACGATATACAATTTTTGATATTTCGCTACAAAAATATAGACATTATTTATATTATATCCTGTAATTTTTATATAACATAGTCAAAGTGGTTCTGCCAGGGAGTATGACACATTTGCTTGTGTTATGGGTACTAAACAACTAATAAACTACTTATATACTTTTTTTTTGTAAATACATACATGTTATAGATAAATTACACCCAGACACAGTACACACAATCATGCTCATCACACAAAGGTTTGTCCTGGGTGGGAATCGAACCCACGAACTCCAGCTTAGCAGTCAGGGTCACTAACCACTAGATCAACAAGCCAGTCGACTATGGCGGCTTTTGCTTTTTTATTATTGATGCAGAACCTCCTATCATCTGTCCATGAAGACACAATGGAGTTAGAAAGTTACAAAAACTCCTGGCTTTCAAGGTAGACACTATTCCAATAGCAATAATAGAATATCTGTTCGCGGGCTGAGGCCTTTCAAATAAAACATTGGTAACATTATGTTCTGTAGAAAGACAGAAGTAGAAAGAGAGATTTCTTAGCAGATAACGAGCACATCTGTGTTTATTTAGGCATTAAACTCTTAAAACCCCATCTAGAAATGATATGACAGAAAACCCGGCCAAGCCTAGCGACAAGTTCTTTTACACACTTTCTTTATGTATCTAGAAGGATATACTTATTAACTATCCAGTTGAATATTTAAAATTTCTGAGCACTGTAACTTTATTAAGGCTGCAGAAAACAATGTTAGAATAATTACACCCTTACCGAACGTCAACGCGGACGGAGTCGCGGGCAGAGCTAGTATAGAATAATTGGGCTCGATAAAGATCCTCAGGCTTCTGGATTCTTACATTTGATCTATCCTAGCTGACGAAACGTAGGTATTATTTTCATCCCTTCAGGGAAAAAGTTAGAAATACACAAAAAAGTTATGTACAAATTGACACCACCGTTTCAAGATTATCAGATGATTGTAACTTTATTTATAGAATCCTTCACAGTACCAAAAGGCACAATTTGCGGCATCAATATTTGGGGCGCTGGTCGATCAGCTCGCATTTGGGGTGAAGATGCGACTCTGTTCCGTCCTGAACGATGGCTGGAAGACCAGCTTCCTGGAAATCCTGCGGCATTTCTGGCATTTAGCTATGGCAGGCGGTCTTGTATAGGTAAGGTCAAATCATTTAAATAGGTCCTTAATAGCGTATGGCATATTAAATAATATCAATATATATTCCTAGTATCATCATAACCCTCTCTTTGTTTCTACAAAACTCCACGCTTTTGTCCTAGTCTCATCCATTTTTAGTCTGCAACAGCTGTGGTATCATCTGCCCATCTCGCTGCTAGATGGCCGACACTCCTCAATCTATTTCTTAGACGCCACTTGGTAGTAGAGAAGTATAGACGATTGCAAAATGGACATATTTTAGGCCTACTAAGAATATAACTGTACGAAAATACCAGTAGGACTGTAATATTAATCGACGTAAATATAGTCAAAATCATTTAACACAGGACGGTAACGTCATTTGATAAGAATAAAACTTTCCATTGCCAATTTAAATCCATGCGAATATGACAACCCCCAAATGTAACGTTTGAAGCAAGCCTTTATTAAACAGCAAACATCTTACGCCTCAATTGATGACGATGATAAATTTTTAGAATCCTACAAACTGTAAAAACAAAGTTACTGTTTTCAGGTAAAAAATATGCAATGTCAATAATTAAAACAATATTAGCACATTGTATCCGAGAGCTGGAGTTTGTGTCTCAGGCCGACCACTTGGAGTTCAAGATGGACATCGCTCTAAGAGTTACTAGTGGTCATCTTATACAAGTGCGAAGAAGAAACGAAAAATAAAGATTGCTTGCATATTGTTTTATATAATAAAAGGTTTATTTGTTTGTTTTATTATTATTTATTGAGATTACAATCCAAGACTAATCACAGGGTATTAAGATATAAATCAAAACTTCACTGTTGTTGTGTCTGTCATTTGCAAGAAGGTGTGCAACAAGGAAAAATAATCAAAATTATTAGTCTTTAAATGGGCATTTATTTTTTATTTTAACATTACAAAATAGCTAGTGCAATTAGATATCGTTTCATTAAACGTTTACTACAATAATTATAATATTAACTATACTTATATGAATAGGTAATTATTTAAGAAGAGAAGAGAAAAAGAGACTGCTCTTAGCGAATATTGTAAAACTTCTATATTTTCTGTATTGTCTCGTCTAATGTCATTGTAAACATTTGATTTGTGTTAAGAATATACATTTATCTATCTACTTTTAAAAATGTATCATAACAAATACATTTTAGGATTAAACCAGGTTTTGAACATATATCTAGGAATCAAAAAAATTTCTTTTTGTGCTAAATATAACATTATTAAACATTTCTGATTATTTAGAATAATTTAAATAGTAGACCTAAGTGCTGTGTATGCGGAATAAATCCCCCTCATAACGGTCATCAAGCAAGTAAAACTTAACGTTGCGATTCCTCCCGCAGACAAGTTCATTGTTCTTTGAGAACTTTGAAGCATAATCTGTACCATCTTCATATTATTCTTGTCAAAGTTCTCCCATTGACAGTCATACACAGCTTGCTCGAAGGTAGCACTAGCATCTATTACTCGTTGACCAGCTAAGCAATCAATCGATACTTGCATTAAAGAGAACGGTAACTGCACAATTGTGTTCTCCAATTTTCCTAGCAATTCCGATATTAATCCCAAAACGAGTAAAAAGAAACCAATCATAATAGATCCTCTAAAAATATCTTCTACTTTTCGAAAAAGGTTTTGTATTAGCGCATGACGGACTACTATCTCCTTTAAACGGTTGTTTATAAAGCTGTTTATCATTATTTTAATTTCGGGTTCATGTTCATTTACTTCGTCACTTTGTAGAACGGCTTCTGCGTGTTTGATTGCGTCAGGCCATAGATTTAGGACTTCTTCGCTAAGTGCCAGCATCTGGGCCTCAGTGTAACCAGCTATTACGATGAGGTAGGCTGTGACGCAAGCAGGTACGTAGCAGATGTAGTGGACGCCAATACCCATCATTGTCCATGCTATTTGGTAGTTCGGTGATTCAAACATAGGTTCCAAGCCTGTTAAATACATTACATTACATCAGCTTATTAAATATTTGAGGCAAATCAGAAAGTTTACCTGTCTAGCACAATCCACAAGCGTTTCTTCCACTAAATACAAGGTATCTTATAATGATTTGTCTGTGACCAATTTTATTGTTAACGATTGAACTTTTGATTAACAATTGAATGATTTGGATGAACGTGTTCATCTTGTATCTCTAAATCGAGTAAAGAAATACTAATACTTGATGCATAATATACGAGTAGCAGCAATACAAAAGGAAATACTTAAATCATACTCTTTTTAAAAAAGGTAATTGTATTGAAAACTCTTTACTTGTATGCCACTTTAAAAAATACCAAATATATTTACCATAAATAACATATAAGTTCTCTGGCAAGTTTCTGCCAGGGAAAAGCAACGGTGTCAGAAGATAGATGTTTCCATTATTGAACACCACCATCCAGTAGACGATAGCTCGCATCTTGACGTGCCTGAGTGCCTTCAGAAGGTTTACGTGGAAGCGACTGCCCGGTACCGTCTGAGCATCGCATTCTAAGTAATCGTCAGAGAGCTGTCGAATCTGTTTACTGTCAACAACCAATAAAGCTTTTAGGTAATCGCCCTTTAGATAAAGGGCGACTATCAAAAAGCAAAGAAAGGTTACCAAATTGGTAACCTCTCTTTAGCTAGTAACCTCGTATGAGGCATCTTACTGCACCCAGAAAAGAGATAGGATAGTTCCATATTTTACGTTTGAGACGGTACTTACAACAATTTTTTCATGAATCAACCTGCCAAGAGTGTATCTACATAATATTGTAAGCTACCCGAGCTGGTCTGAGTGTGTCTGGCTAAGTGAATCCAAATCTATCAAAATTTTAAAATAATTTGGTCGTGATAAAACCTGCGATGCCGATGCCGTCTCTATTATTAAATGTCACCATTTTAGTTACGATGCAATTTAAGATCGAAAGACCTCGTACGTAATGGTTTTGTTTTATTGCCCTCATGATGGTTAGTGGTAACTGTCGCTCATGGACGACTCAGAGACTCTGCGAAGACGCTGCCTACCGTAAAGGGAATGGGAGGTGAAAAGATGGAGTAAGCTGAGGAAAAAGGAAAGGAGGGAAATTGGGCTCCGGTACTCTCACTTACTGAACGAAACGCAGTAGTACGGATACTACTACTCTTACGTCGATTTTCTATGAGACGGTAGTATTTCAACTGCTCTCTATATACTTTCTAAAATATTATTTTTAATAAAATACCAGCCTGATGCTGTGTTATTGCAGGGCATCTCTCTTTTTATTTACAGAAGGCAAGAGTGTTGATCAGCACGCTTGCTTATGGCGTCTTTTCACTAGACGACATGTTGCGGAGACATTTCACCAAAAATTTACGTGCTTTTTAGTACAATATTTTGTTCACACTACCCAGTATTAAATAGTACGACTCCCGAGCGACAAAGCCTCTGGCATTTTCAAACTCTTTACTTACATATAAATAAACATATAGTAAAGCTTGATAGGTCCAATTTCGCTGGTAATTCCGAGCGAGAGCACGACCATAGCCGCGACCCTATCACCCGTCTCCGCACACCGGACGAACACGAACCAGATCATGTCGATCAAGAACACGTAGAAGTAGCACACGGTCATCACCAGCGTTAGTATGTAGTAGTAGATTGGTATACCTAAGAAAATTAAGTTAGTTATATTTTACCGCACGGAAGTTGTCTGACATCTCTTTGGTTATATAAATAAGCATCATGGATCTAAATGAATATTCGGGATTCTATTTGACTGGACGCGTGGTATTTGTCTGTAGCTCTACTAGCAAGCATGCGTCTTGCGGTGACAGCTAATATTTAGGTCTCAGACTAAACACCAGGAGCGCTTTTCATTTTTTATTGTGTGGCGGGCAACCAGTGGAAAAGTTTTTTTGTTTGTTTGAACGCGCTAATCTCTGGAACTACCAGTCGGATATAACATTACGCTGCTGACGACGGAGGCAGAGCATTTGCAAAGACGAGGGTGAAACCACGCCGCGGGCAGCTGGTGCATGGTAAAATGACGATGAATTGACACTACGTTGTGCGACCAAAATGGTGTGCGTTACGATTGCTCCGCCAAGTTATCCAACCAGAAAAAAACTTTGACCACAATTTTGTCGGAATTTGTCGAAATCGAAGTGCACAAACAAAAAAATGGTCGAAGTAGAAATAAAGAAGTTATAAGGGTTTTAAGTTGGCCGCGCCAACGTAACATGTACGATTGCGCGGCCATGGAGATCTCAGCAACTGTTTGGGTTAGAGATCTAATTCTTTTTGCCAATTGAAGACTGAATTTATCGAAAATTGTCGAAAAAAGAATTAGAAGTCCTTGGTTAATATATTACGAAATATTTACGACTGAATGTTATGGCCGCGCAATCGCAACGTTGTTGATTCTTTATTGTTGATTATTTCTGTAAAACTTAAGATTTATACATTAAAACTATTACAAGAAGAAAGGTCTTAATTTGTCGAAACTAATAAAAGCAATAAATACTATGTCAGTTTAGTGAAACTGACGAAATCAACCCAAAACAGAAAGTACGTGGCCGCGCAGTCGAAACGTTACTTTGCGCGCTGATATCTCATTATCTGTAATTGCTGGGATTTCGGCGTTAACATCAAATGGTTCGTCATATTAACCTCAGGAGAATGACATATCGCTTTATCCTCAGAATAGTTTACATTGCGTGTTATCTCAAAAATTATATTATCTCATACAATGTTCGAGTAGGGTAACCATACTTTCGATTTGATTTGACAATTTGAGTTGTGCGACCAAAATGATTTCTCTTACGGTGACAGTAATAATTAAGTTGTCATATTAAACACCAGAAGCGCTATTCAGTTGTCATATAATTATTTTACGCAGTCACCAATACCTTAAGATAAATTCTAAGGCTGGATTAATAGATATAGACACGAGTCATTGTAACAAAAAACTTGTTTTTTTACGTTTCTAAAGTATCAACTTACCCCTACGTTTAACGCTGGAATGTTAGAAGCTGTGACAGATTGACAATTTTTTACACAGACATGCTGAAATGAATGGTGCGTATGCTCTACACATGTAAACTTCACTATACAAACCAGCACAATTGATACAATAGCTATTTTTTTATATAAGCTTAACCAAGTGTTTACATTCTGCATAATGATCAGTACCATCACATCATAAAGCAGTATTATTTTAATATTACCTTGTGTTTTGTCTTTTTCTATCGTACCATTAAAAACAAGGATAGAGACAAAGTAAGGTTATTAAAAGATTGCTATATAAGGTAGTGGTACCCTGTACCTAGGATTCAGTTAGTATTGGACTCGTTCAAAAACTTTTTATTTATATAGTGCACAGTCCGCCATAGTGGAGGCCATCATACAGCAGATTTCTACTGTTAGCTTACCAACAGACAGAATTAAGTCTTTCTTTCATTTTCCAAAGAACGAAAAAAGCCCACAAAATACACACATTTTTATACCATTGCAAAATGAAAATAAAAGTGTATTTATTCATATAGGTTAATTAAATTAACACTTATGAACGTAAAAAATTACAAAATGTCAGCCAATTAACCTACATCTATCATCACCATATCATCCGAAAGTCGTCCACTGCTGGACATAGGCCTTCCCCAATTTTCGCCAAATAGGGGGGCCGGTCATGAGCCACACTCATCCTACTATACAACTACATCAATAAAGCCTTACATATTGTAGGACTAAGAAAACACGAAGTAAAAACTAGTGTGAGTTCATCTTTAGAACCTCTTAGGTCCCGTGCAGTGAGGTTTCAGCAAAACTTTCTCCTTCGTACAATAATATTGTGAAATGATCCCCGTCGAGGTTTTCTCGAGAGACTACAACATGGAGTTCTTCATGAAAGGAGTTACAAGGTTTTTAACAGGGTCGTTTTTATTTCATTTAATTTGATACCTTACTATACCTTTTTTATATTTGCTCTCTATGTTGAGCCCAAGTACTCTCAGAGTAACAGCGACATTCCACAACATCGTTGGTAGATCACAGTAGTCTAGCGTGAACTTACGCATCTGCTGCCATATCTTTGTTAACATCTTGGATGAATGGGTTAAACTGACCTGACAAATAAAAATCGTGAGTCAAGACATGACAAGTGAAAACTGTCGACATAAGATGGTCGTTATAGGTCTCTTTTCATTCTTTTGCGTAAAGAGTTTTTATAAATCTGATTATTTTTACGTGTTCTTTTCCTAAATTAGTAAAGTCCAAAGTCATAATAAAAGATACTCGATTTTGAATCTGCAAACTTGTGTTTAGGCCGCTATTGCCAGTCAACAACCACGGCTGTGTTGCTTTTTAAAATACTTTTATTACATATTTTATAATACTAATAATATTAACTTACAGGCCGTTTTCTCTTTATATAAGGTTTATATAAAAATGCTTTACTTTAAGACAGTTCAGGTTTCCTGAACAGTTATTCCTTTGCCCGTTACGAACTCAATGTAAGTAAGACTAATTTTATTTTCTATGCAATGTAATATTTAATAAGAGTCTAGCAACCATGTCACAGTAAAATTGGTAGAGATTAGTAATACTAGAACTATTTATTTTATTTATTTATTTATTGCACACAGAAAGGTACATACATAGAAAATATATAGATACAAATTATATACAAATCATTATGTCATCAATCATCAATCGGTCAGCAGTTGATCTTATAAAAGGTATGTCTGCGCTCTCTCTTTTCTACTTTCTTTACAAATGGCCAATAAATCCGAGCTATTACTACACATCGTCACTTTTTCGAATCTGCGATCTTCAAGCACTTTAGTTCCTCTAAAGACTTATTACTTCTATAATGAATTTTAAGAATAAACAAAAACCGGCTTCAAAACTATAATAATAATAAATAATAAAGTTATATAGAAATAGATTAGACGTCGAAGAACAACATAGGCTATCTTTTATCATGAAAATTTAAAGGGGTTGAAATAGGGGATAAAAGTTTCTTTGAAAATTCGTCAATGTAAACAGAGATATAACCGTAATAGTAACAGTTATTCTTACTATTATTTAGTCATTATTATTATTACCCCATTTACTACAATGTCCGCCACTTAAACCTACCTCGTAAATAATAATTAGCAAATGTGAAGACACTAAATACACACTGTTGTATGTAATTATGTCTTTAACAGTTCTAGGCGTCATACATATGGCTGTTGACTACTTTTCCCAAATGTAATAATTATGTGTTAACTTGGTAATAATGGTAGGTATTTTTAATTATTTTCTTTTTGTCATTTAGTTTTAGTTGGATCGTTCCGATGGGTGAAACTTAGTCAGAAGCATGAGATTTTTACGGTATGAGATCCACGCTATTTTCAACAAGAATGAGCCGGATCGACCGGGGAAGTACTACCCTCTCATAGAAGATCGACGTAAGAGTAATAGTATCCGTGCTGCTGCGTTTCGTTCGGTGAGTGAGAGTGCCGAAGGATCCATTTCCTCCCTTTCATCATTCCTCACTTCCCTCATTCCCTTCCTGTACCCAATTCCCAGCCGCCATAGTATATATATCCATATCAGCAATCTAAGGCAATAGCTTTGGTGTCCACCACTTCTGGATTCCACTGACTGCTTACCATCAAGCGGGGTGGAGTCACTTTATGTAGGCTTATATAAAAAAAATGCTTTGTAAAAAAAAAAAACGATTTACTTTTAAAGTTCTCAGAATTTTGCTTAATTTTTTGAGCAAATTAACAGCTGTTCTGATTTATATATCTGCAGGGTCAAGTACGCTAGCTGCGGTCAGCCAATGGATGTATGACCTTCTCAAGTACGCGAAGTGTTTGTTACATAGCGTCTCCGAAGTTACACTCCAAACTAAATGGTTTTGAGACCACAAACATTTTTAATAGCATCCTTTGGACGGAATATTCCTATTTATTAAAATATGATAAGTTAGAGTGACACCAGCAGAGCCGAGCATATAAATCAACTTGCAGATGCCTTCAATAAGAAAAGATACTTTTGTCTGCAGTAGGATAATAACAGGTTTCATTATAATGCATAATTTACTTCCTCTCCCCCTCTCTCTCTTTTATTTCCCTCGCCCTCTTTCTCGCCCTCATCCCTACCCTCCCTCTCTTTCTCTTTTCTTTCTTTCTCCCTATTTCTCTTCTCCCTCTGTTTCTTTTCTTTCTTTCTCCCCCTCTCTTTCCCTCCCTTCCTCTCTCACTCTCTTTTCCCCACCTCCCTATTTTCTCCCTCGCTCCCCCCTCCTCTCTCTCTATCTCCTTCTTCGTTTCCGCTCTAAATGGTTACAATCTTTACTAAGGTCGCCATTTGTAGTACGATCTTTGGCGACGTGGATGGTTTTGTAGATTTTAGAAATTCGTCTCCACAGTAAAGTGCGATTTGCCTCTTACGACACCCACGGGGAGATATGTGATCATTCCATATTACTTATAAGACTGATGTCACACGAAAATTTTGCTTTATATTTATGTCCTTTCTTGTATTTAAAAGCACATGCATTGTGGTGCAAGGTGTAATATCATATTATTACACCTTTACATTTTTAAACATTTCAACCAACCAATTTGCCTGCCAAACTGCAACCTTATTCATACTACTCACCGTGGAAGTGTTTCTCTCTCGAGGGTAGGCGCAGCAGTAGGTAAACAAAAAAGGTATATCATAAATAGTAAAATTACAAACAAAAAAATACTTAATTTATATCAAATTTGCAAAATAATATAGGTTATGAAATGATACATTTCAATTCGTTCTGTACTCGTGAACGTAGAAAAGTTAATTCAGTGTTGGTTTGAAGCTATCTACTAAAGTAAACAGTGTTGTTCTGTATCTCGATTAAATCAATGTTTGAGCATGACAGAAATGCAATTGTATGTTTATCTAATCGATACAAGTGATTAAAAGAGCTTTCATTGAAGTTTGATTACATTCTTATATATTAAAACTTCTTTTAGTTATTTCGCACGGCCGTCACGCATACGACACTTTTTTAAATTACTTCTGTACTTGTGTTATTTTATAATAAGTATATTCCATCGCTTCATTCTTCAGATATAACATTAACAACGTAGTCCTTCTACCCTACTTCGCACGATAAAAATTCTATATTTTTATTAACAAATTTTTTCGTTAGGTACCGTCGTTACACGGTCTTGACAAACTTCATTCTTCATTCGTGCGAGGCAACGATAGCACTTACTTTGCGTTTGTTTTATCTAATTTAAAAAGTAACGTTTAAAATATGCCTAAACGTAGTACAAATAAAAGTCCACAACGGTTCAGAAGACTCCTACTCAAGCAATCAGTCGACAGTCGTACGACCTCGCTACCAGGAAAACTGGTCAGGGCCTTCGCGTTACCTCTCGAACAGGGGGGGGCGCGGAGGCCAGAGAAGACAAGTTCCTGCTGCACGCAAAGCCCCGCCAGCGAGACAAACGAGATCCACGAACCCGAGCAAAGCTCAAGCTCAGCCTCAACAATAGAACAGGTACACGCTGGACGAATTAGTCATTATTATACACATTGGCTAGATATAACTAGTAATGACACCGTTTTAAGTTGGATTCGTGATGGTTTTTCTATACCGTTTGAAAAACCACCAATACAAACTAGGATACCCTGTATTCATCTTTCCGAGAAAGAAAAGCACGATATGGCTTTAGCTATTACTAAATTACTTGATTTAGGTGCGATATCACTATGTTTACCGACGGAGGACCAATTCATTTCTAGTATTTTTCTTGCTCCTAAATCAAACGGTGAAAAACGTTTTATTTTAAATTTAAAACCACTAAACAAGTTCTTATCAAAATTTCATTTTAAAATGGAAGATTACAGAACTGCATCCAAATTAATCCCGTTAAATGGATACATGGCTAGTATAGATTTAAAAGAATCATATCTTTTATTTCCTATTACAAAATGTCACCGTCAATATTTACGTTTTCAATTTGAGGGTAGTACAGGTCAAATAGTAACTTATGAATTTACTGCAATGCCGTATGGGCTGTCTATAGCGCTTAGAACTTTTACTAAGATTATGAAGGAGGTGATCTCTCATCTCAGGCGCCAGGGTTACAAATCAGTGCAATATCTAGACGATATTTTATGTATTGGAGGTACTTATGACGAATGTCTTAATAATATAAGAACCACATCAAAATTATTAGAATTTCTTGGTTTCGTTATCAATTATAATAAAAGTTCATTATAACCACAACAAAGTTGTAAATTTTTGGGTTTCATGTATAATTCTATAGATTTATAATATCTCTGCCAGATAAAGAACGCAAACATATAGCTGTTTTATTGCAGAAGTTTTCACGATTATCCCGTTGCACTGTTCGTGAACTTGCTCAATTATTTGGTGTTCTTACCGCTGCTTGACCTGCAGCTAAATACGGATGGGTTTGTACCAAAATTTTAGAGAGACAAAAATATCTTGCACTTAGAATAAATACCTAATAACTTTGATAGAAACATTAATTTACCTAATATAATTTTAGATAAAAAAATATTTTCACAACATTCAATTCGATAAAAATCCATGAATATGCATTAGAGATATTCACAGACGCATCTAGGACAGGCTGGGGTGCTTATTGCAATGAGCAACGTGTAAATGGTCCATGGAAACGATCTAAACAAGAATTCCACATTAATTACTTGGAGCTCTTAGCAGTTTTCCTTGCATTGAAATGGTTTGCTCGTGATTATTTTGATTGTAATATATTGTTGCGAATCGATAACACAACAGCAATCAGTTATATAAATCGATAGGGGTATATACAATTTCCACACTTAAACGATTTATCCCGATCAATCTGGCAATGGTGCGAGAAGCAAAAAATCTGGCTGTTTGCATCTTACATAAATACATATGATAATGTTATAGCTGACGAAGAATCAAGAAAAATTTATACAGATATAGAATGGGAGTTATCTAATGCAGCTTTTTTGTTAATAACTCAAGAACTAGGCCAACCAGAGATTGATTTATTTGCCTCTCGCACTAATGCGAAATGTAAAACATTATGTATCTTGGCGACCAGACCCGGACGCCATGACCGTAAACGTTTTTACAATTTCTTGGCGTAAAAGTTTCTTTTATGCCTTTCCCCCATTTGCCTTAATATTAAAATGCTTACAAAAGATTATTTTAGATAAAGCTGAGGGTATTCTTGTTTTTCCTATGTGGCCAACACAAGCTTGGTACCCTCAATTACAAAGTATTTAGTCATCACCCGCTCCACAAGTCGCTTACACTGGGTGCCGCGACGCTCTCCGGCTCTCGTTTGCTCGGCGAAGGACACCATCATCGGCTTTAGAACTTATGCTAGCCTCACTATCTAGCAATACTATACAACAATACAATGTAACTTTTAAGCTGTGGTGGCAATTCTGTACAACAAATAATATTAGCGTATTTGAGGCATCAATTCCACGGGTCATATCCTTCCTCATCGAGCAATTTGAGAAAGGAGCATCTTATGGATCCCTGAAAAGCCATCGATCTGCCCAGTCGCTACTTCTCGGAAGTAGTATTGGAGCAGACGATTGCATAAAAAGGCTGTTAAAAGGAGCTTATAAGCTAAGACCCTGTGCACCCAAATATACTAGTACTTGGGACCCTCAGGTCATTCGTAATGTAATTTCTAACTGGTTTCCTAACAAAGATCTTACAATAGAAAAAATTACAAAAAAATTGGCGATTTTATTAGCCATTTGTACAGCTCACCGGGTTCAAACCCTTTCGTTAATCAAAACTTCTAATATAAAGATATCCCCGAGTGGTATTGAAATAGTAATTACAGATATAATTAAAACTTCAGCGCCTGGTCGCGAGCCACCTATTTTACCTCTTCCTTATTTTTTTGATAGTCCAAGCATTTGCCCGGCCACAACCTTAGTAGATTATCTTACTGTAACCGAAGTAATCAGACCTCAGTCGGTAACTAACCTATTCCTAACATTTAGAAAACCGCATAGAAATGTCACCGCGCAATCCATCAGCCGCTGGATAAAACAAATGTTGTCGGCGAGTGGCGTGGACGTGGTTTAGTGCACGCAGCACGTGCCACGCCGCCACGTTCACGGCGCATCGCGCTGGCCTCTCGGTAGACGCCATACGGAAGGCAGCTGGTTGAACAGCAACCTCTCACATTTTTGCAAAATATTATTGTCGGCCCATAATAGAAAATCAGTCGTTTGCAAGATTTGTTTGTTTTCCATTGAATAAAAGCTAGATTATATGACCTCTTTCAATAATTAATTAAAACATTATGTAACCATCTTGTTTTTTTTTCAGTTAAATTGATGAAACAATAATTGATAAATATTAAAGCTTTTGTGTTATTGACATAATAAACAAGTTAATTCTATTAAGAATTCTTTAATTTAATTACAAAGTTACAATAACAAAAACTTCATCTCTAAACATATACGTTGTTAATGTTATATCTGAAGAATGAAGCGATGGAATATAATATATGATCAAACGAACTTCAAAACTGAAGTTTTTTTTTTTTTTTCCTACACAAAGTTTGATCGATATTATATTATTCGCTTCATTCGAAGATATAAACTCCCACCCACCCAAAACCTTAGTACTGAGTTTTTGTTATAAAGCCTTTATTTCTCTCAAAGAATGAAAGTTTGTCAAGACCGTGTAACGACGGTACTTAACGAAAAAAATTGTTAATAAAAATATAGAAATTTTATCGTGCGAAGTTGCCTTGTAGGGTAGAAGGACTACGTTGTTAATGTTTTATCTTCGAATGAAGCGAATAATATATTATCGATCGAACTTCACTTTCGAAGTTCGTTTGATCATATTATATAATATTATTTATTTTCCTTCCCCAGAGATGTCTTGAATATAAAAATACAGTTAGGTTACTGATCCTTTGTGGGACACTGGTATCCGTACTAGGAAAACCTGTCGCTCAGATTACCAGTGCGCCTGTTGTGCTGTTTTAAAATACCATCAGAAAGTAATTATTACTTCAAACCGCTCTCAAATAAAATTGAATATTTTTATGTATGTGTTTTTTTTAATAGGCAATATAGATAGGCATACCTTTCATACTTAATCCAGTATAACCTTGTCGTTCAATATTACCAGGAGATGCGATACTAACGTAAATCTTCAATGTATTATCCAACGTTTAACTTACATACTGACTAATAACACGTTAAAGTCTAGTGTCCAAATACGAATACTTAGTCGTATATTAAATGCTAGGGTACCTACGTTAAATCTAGTTTAATTAACAGAGATCCAGCCAGACAGCTGGTATTTAAATAGAATTCTTTAAGCATTTGTTTAGAGGCGAAATTGTTCGAACTGTACCTAATCTAGGTATACTTGTTTATTGTTCTGTAATATTAATAAACAATTTCTACTGATTATTCGTAAAGAAAGGTAAGAATTATTTTTTTTTATTTATTAACCTCTCCCTGATACAATTAGTTGGCTAATTGTTTATTTCTTTTTCACTTAAGTTTGAAGAATGTAGGAATACTATTTTAAATTAGTTAATTCATCATTAAGTTTAGGTGTAACAGCTTTAACGAAAAATGAACACTTTAGAAAAATATTTATATAGGAATATAAATACTTTGATTTAACTATAGTCTGCACATGCACAAAACTACACATGAATAAACTCTTAGTTTTTACAGCAATACGAAAATACATAGTTTGAAAACAATAGATTCGTAGAATAAATACATTTATATGTGTAAGTATCTATATTTTGTTTTATTTACAGTTAACTTTTTCGTTAGTAATGTGGAGGTAGCACACCTTATACCTCCAACCAAAGGGAGGATCCTCCGACCAGGCTAGGTGATCGTGTCTGGCGGGCTATTGCCCGACAGTTGGAAGTCGGAACTTGTATAAATAGTTAGTTGGAGTGAGAATGTTAATATCGCGATCTAAGCTTCTATACATCTTGTATGGGAGAGGTCTATATTTGTTGACAGCGCCATCTTTGATGTCTATGCTGTAAACTCGTAGTCGTCGTCTTCACTTGGATTTTCTCTGTGTGTCATAATTGGCCAGATAGATGACGCCACAGTAATACTACCTAGTAATAATACCCCGTTCGATGGTATCGTACTGCAGGGTAGGGTCTTTTTTCATACAGAGAAGACAAAAGACAGACAGCCTCTGTGGTTCGGTGGTACTGTGTACGGATTACCACGCAGAGGTCTCGGGTTCGATCCCTGGGTCGAATAAAGTGATAATGGGTTTTTCCGTCGAAAAATTCTCAGTATTAGCCCGGAGTCTGGAATTGTGCCCGATAAATGGCAACAGGCTCGCCCCTGTTACTGTTGGGTGGTTAAAACACCTCTGCCTTCCCCTTCGGGGATAAAAGACGTGAAGCTATGTATGTATGTAGAAAGCAGAAGTATTGATCATTACTACCCTTTCTATGGTGCAAATAAAAAATAGGTATTCATCATAAATACCAGCCTATTGTTATCCCACTTCAGGAAAACTGCCTGCTTTAGAACACTTCTCCTACTACTTTAATAATTAGTAGTACCTATAAGGTACTCGTGAGCGCCGCCGAACCCCGTCGAAAAAAAATCATAGAAAAGATTAGATTTTTTTTAAGTAAGTCTGAACTAAAACGCCTTTTTGCTATCCAAATTTGTTCAAAGGCACCTCCCTGGCAGTCAGATGCACCTCCTTAAAGTAACCCTGGCGGCACGCATGTACTAGATATGAAACCAAGTCTGACAGCCGAGACTCCTCGTCTATCTTCCTTGTTGCTTCACTTCTTCTAGGTCGGCAACGGCTTAGTGGCTCTGACTCTACCATAGTTGTTCAGGCAATCACCTAGTGGATACGCTTAAAAATTTGGTACTGTTCAAATATTTGCAAGACCCGGCATTAGATTAGATGTTTAGAAATATTTAGTGTACGGTACAGAAAAAAGAAATCCTGAATCTTGAGACACGCTATATTTAAACTACTTAATATCGTCGTTGTCACATTATCACAATGGTAATCGTATATGGTGTAATAATTATTGTAATTGGTAGTAATTAACCGTTTTAATTATTATTAAATAAATGAATAAATAAATAAATAAATAAATTAATTAATTAATAAATAAATCACAAATCGATAAGTATTTTTTACGAAAACGCCGTAGATAATTTGATCTTGACGTTATCTTACTATCACTAATTCTAAAGATTATTTTATAGCATTGATTAAAAGATAGATATTTCAATATTTTTATTTTGTAAACAATATACCTACTTTACTGTGATAAGTACGTCATTATTTTAATTACCTACATTCTCTTTTTGTACCCGTAATTGTTAAGAAGACAATTATTCTTTTTTAATAATTTCATCTAGTTATTTCTTGTAATTTTTTTTTTGTCTATTTCATTGTCGACCTCAACGTCGTATACGCCGAGTAAATAGATCTGTTGACTTGCATCAAACAGCTGAAGTTTATCACGGCTATACCACCAGCAGCTAACGCCATGGTCTTCTGAGAACACAGCACCATCGTATGTATTATCTTCATGTTTTTCTTGTCGTATTTCTCCCACTGGCATTCGTAAACAGCCTTTTCGAACTTGATACTAGCGTCCACCAGTCTTTGTCCGGTGAAACAGTCCATGAACACCTGCATCAAAGCGAATGGCATTTCTATCCAGGTGTTCTCTAAGCCACCTAGGAGTTCCACTATAAGCCCTATACCTAGAAGGAAGAATTCAAAGCCAATAGCACTGCTGAAAACTTGGTCCACTTGTCGTAAAAGACGTAGGTTTTTACCGTGACTCTTTATAATAATTTTGAGATGTTCTTCAATGTATTTATTCATTATTTTACTTTTAACTTTTTCTTCTGTGTTATCCTCTTCTAAGGCGCTGCCAGTCGGTTTGTATTTAAAGTAGTGTTCTTCAGCGTCATCCCAGAGTCGGTTGAGTTCGTCAGTGAGGGCTAACATTTGCGCTTCGATGTAGCCCGTGAACACGATGAGTAGTGCGGATATGTTAGCAGGCAGGTAGCACGTGAAAATCACTCCGGCAGACGTGAGTAAGAACGCTATCTGGTAGTTTGGCGTTTCTAACATTGGTTCGAGTCCTGTGAAAAAAACCAACGTATAGGTACCTATATGGTTAGAGAGCTGGACACGCATCACAACGATTAAGGTGGCGCAAGAATTGGTTTGCGGAAAAATCTAGGGGAGGCTTTAGACTAACCAAAACAGTATGTACATACAAAATATCTAGCAATTTATCATTTTATTTTTATTTTGTAAATAGTCTGTTATTGTTTATTAAAGTATCCTGTTAGTAGTAGGTACCTACTTAAAAAGGTAGTGTAGTTGCCAAGGATATGAGTGAGTGCGGGGTTTCCGAGGACGATATCGGCGATACAGCGAGGTGGAAGAGAAGGACAAGGAAGACTGACCCCGCCGGCACCGCCATGTTGGATACACAGTCCGGAAGAGAGAGTTACCCCCAGTTCCTGAAAGGCTGATCAACGAAAAATTAACTAATCACCTGCTAAATCACATGTGAAGTACCAGTTGGGTTGCTACAAGCATGAATAATTAGTTTAAATTAAACTAATTATCCATGCTTTTAGGTACTTTACATAAGATTTAACAGGTGATTAGTAAATTTTTCGTTGATCAGTCTTTCAGAAACTGGGGGAGAGTATTTAAAACTTAGTTATTTATTTGACGTATAATAATACCAGCCTGTTTTACTGACCCACTGCAGGGCAAAGGCCTCTTCTCGTATAGAGAAGGTATGAGCATAATCACCACGCTTGCTCAAGGCGTATTGGCAATTTCAGACTTTTAAGTCCAGGTTTCCTCACGATGTTTTCCTTCACCGTCAGTCAGAAATGTCCAAGATAAACTTAGAAAGTACATATGACTTGAAAAATCACATTGGTACTTGCCCGGATTCGAGCCCACTACCTCGTGTTTACGAAGGGGTGCCTTATCCACTGGACCATTTCGACGTTATGACGTATAGTCTTATAATAATATGGACTTTAGAAATATCGAAAAATATAGCGGCAAATGGTGAAGTTTGCAATATATATGTAATTGCTTATACTAATAGTTATTAAAACCAGTTGGACGCGTTTTTTTATTCGCTGCCCGCAGTGCATGTAACCCATTCTGATAGGGTCCGCTGCGTACGCACGCAAATTTCACTTCGAGTTTGCCATCCTATGACGTAGTAGTTGTAGTGCTGTGCAAGGTGCAAGCCGATTACAATATACCTACAAACTTGTCATTGTGTTTTACCAATACTTAGTACTAACTTACTTTGCAAAAAACCGTTACTACATCGTAAAATATTATTGTCACTTGCACTGCTTTTCGCTACATGTCGCAATATGTTAAAATGCGATATGAACCAGTGGCGTAGCGTGGGTATCGGCTGCCCGGGGCGGAAGACAATTTTGCCGCCCTCTTAATTAGGTATTTCACTTTAATGTACCTATACTATACATTTTAAATACATTAATTCTAGAGAACTTTTTGGCAAGAACAGTCATCATTATTTAGCATTATACAGGTTAGATTTTAAATAAAAAAGTTTATTTGTTTTACGATCACGTTTATTAATACAAAGTTCTTACTTCAACCATTGATATAACAGGTACATAAGTATTATCATGTCGATCGTCGTAATTTTAAGTAGGTATTTGTACCTTCTACTTAAAATTAGGGTTCACCTCGACGATTGACATGATTAAGTAATTAGCGAATAGAAGAAAATCAATCTTTAATTAGAATTAGGATGATACTATTAAGTAATATTTATATCTTTATTGAAAAATATTATGAATAGGTACTTTTTAGAGTTAAAAAAATGTAGAATCCGACGTCTCAAAACAACACTTTTCACATATTTAAGTAAAGCCCCTTCACTTGCTCTAATATTTTCCAAATTAGTTTTTCTCTAATTACGGTAAGCAGTCCCACTTTCTTTATTACTCTTTTCATTTTTGATACTAAAATAAATAAATATTGTATGATAAAAGTTAGAGTTACAAAATAAACTATCGAACAATTCAAAGACTAGATATATTTTATAGCACATCTATCTATGATAGGCAAAAATCTGAAAACCGAAAACTGAAAAATATTTGTTCGGAATCCTGGGTATGCGAGTGTAAAACTCGGACATGGCCGGATTTTCATAACATAAAGCTTGAACAACATATCAGACTGTCCAACATGCAATTAAATAAATAAAATATTTAATACTCACACAGTTGAACACACGTAGCGGAAAATTTCAAATTTCCACAAAGTTATCCAATAATTTCATTATTCATTCATTTAACATTCATTCACTACACGTACTTATTTGCACAAAAATCATAGTTACGAATCAGTGTGAACTAAACAACTGAAGATCCATGACTAAAATTTCTTGGAATTGTCAAAGCATCACGTACTTTCTTAGAGGGACGTAATAAACAATATTGAACCTAGTACTTATTTATTATGATGTAATAAAATATAAGTCATTCCTGCCGATTTTAAGCCATAAATAATCAAGCACGAAATCAAATACGAGAAATCCCCGCAAGTCAGTATAGGCGGTGTTGCCATTCGCTACAAAATATCATTCACAGAAAGCGGATTCCCCGAATTCGTCACAGAATAAGTAATAAAAATTTCGTGCACTTTTCTATCGGTCCGAATTTATAGTTACGTTAAAAATATGAAATGGTTTAAATATTTACTAAATATATTTTATTATCTAATGTGAAATTTTGCCGCCCCCTAAAAAGTGCCGCCCGGGGCGGGCCGCCCCCCCCCCCCGCCCCCACTACACTACGCCACTGATATGAACTATTGTAAACTCTATCGCAGGCTTCTGCGTTACGAATAGAGACATTTTTAGTTGATGTATCTTGCTAGAACCAGTAAAAATATTTTCTTTTTATAAACACATTAGGTACATTTCTAATGTAACCAAAAATCAAGGATTGTGACGGCCTCTGTTGTTCGGTGGTACAGTCTATGGACTACCACGCAGAGGTCACGGGTTCGATTCCCGCTCAGTGCAAATATATGTGTGCATGAACATGTGTATTTGCATTGGTTTGGGTGTTTCTATGTATAATATGTATGTATTTACAAAAAAAAAATTTAAGTATGTATATCCGCATTCTAGAACCCATAACTCAAGCTATAATATGTGCTTACTTTGGGTCTAGATGGCGTTGTGTGTAGTTGTTGAAAATATTATATAATATTGTGGACATTTCAATGAGGGTTTTCTAAAATGGTGCCCATGAGGTGGCAGCACTGAGACGTCAGGTCCAGGCACCTGTCAAAGCGCCTATCTTTAATAGAAAACCGTGAACGATTCTATTGATTTCAAACTGTAAATTAATTTTGATTTTGAATTTTTGTGAATAGAAGAACTTTCATCTAAGTGGCGCTAACTGGTAGACAAAATTTTATAAAAACCCTCATTGCTATTGTGTCAAACTATCTTTGACACATTGGTCTTTAGCCGCCATATTGGGGGTAAGGTGGTTACACGCAAGCAACATTCGCTGGTCAAGTTTCAGGTATTAATTATTTAAATAACTAAAATACTTCAAAATAAAACTGTATTTTTATTATTTCAAACGTTTTCAGATAAAGTAGAAATTACCCAACTTTCATTAGTATCGCCATTCGTGAATTTAATATTATTCAGTAAGTTTAACACTCCGATACGAAAATTCATGTATTGTTGGTCATCTAACATTTCAACGTCAGGTACTAATGACATTAAGAAGTCTTTAATCGCTGATGTGTTTGGCTCACTGTCTTTTGACTTCCCTGGTAACATACGATTTTGATAAACTGAAGTTACTTTAGGTCTTTTTTCTTCTGTTGTTTCTTTTTTTATTTCAATAGTTATTTCTTCTTCTGCAATAACTTCTTCAGTAGTATCTTCTAGTGCTTGTACCTCGTTTGAACTGTTGGAATCATTGTCAGAAGCTTCTTCCCGGTCACTGCTTTTTGGTTTGCTTTTGCGTCGGTCCAAAAACGCCAATGTATTGAAGTAAGTACAATGTCTTCTCTTTCTTACATAGCCTGTTGGACTGTTCTTTTGTTCTTTTATATATTTCTTTTTTTCTTTTAAATAATAATCTCTAATGTTTCGCCATTTTTTCGTCATCACTGTTACTGGAACAAAGATCAAAGTATTTATATTAAAAATCTTGCTTCTTGTTTAATAATTACAATTTATTTATACCTGCACAAACAAGAGTAAAGGTGTGATACCTTCGGTCTATATCTATAATATAAAATGACCCCGTCTCTCGCCGTGAGTTTCATAAGATGAATAGGAGGACAGTTAATAATTTAAGAATTAACCATTTTTTGTAATCATTACGCCTTTGTACAGGATAGGCAGAAAAGTGGTAAATGTAAGCTCCA
Source organism: Parascotia fuliginaria (assembly GCA_963082885.1). Taxonomy (NCBI): domain Eukaryota; kingdom Metazoa; phylum Arthropoda; class Insecta; order Lepidoptera; family Erebidae; genus Parascotia; species Parascotia fuliginaria. The sequence continues at coordinate 15,629,015 of OY720187.1, forward strand.
TATTATAGCCATATACCATTTTATATGTAAACTAGCTGTTGACCACAGCTCCATCCGCATGAATGTCGGTAATCCCATTTTTCATACAAACTTTCTACCCCTTTAAGCCATATTGCGCGATAAAAGATATTTTAAAAGTTAGTCCCCAAGGTCTATTCTATCTCCATGTCAAATTGCATCAAAATCGGTTAAGTAGTTTTGGCGTGAAAGTGTTACAGACATACAGACAGAGTTACTTTCAAATGTATAATATTAGTATGTATTAACCTACTCGACACTCAATAATGTCCTAGTAGAAAAATACCACATTTTGATCGATTCGGGCATCGAACCCAATTCAAGAGAAGATTCAAGGCTACGAAACATCAAAAGAAAGCTTGTTGTAAATTTTATTAATAAGTCAATTTTTGCCCGACTGCCGCAGTCAAGGAGGGTAATGTTATTCGACCCTATTTATGTTAGTATATATGTCTATTTCTTTGGCACGCTCTACTCGACAATCTAAATGTCATAATGGATTTTAACATATGAGGTGTCATTAGATTCGTATTAATTGGGGGTGACATAGGTTACATAATATTTCAATGTAGCGTCAGCACGAGAAAAATGGATTTCTTTCTTTTCACTTTGTTTTAGGCAGATAGGCTTTTTGTTTTTTAATAATATATTGCTTGTTTTAATAATTGTTGTTTTAATAATATATTACCCTGTTAAACGAGTATATGTACCAACTTAGCTACTTTTCCTTATTGAAATTACAGGTAAATATTATCAAAATAATATCAATTTATAATACATACGAGAAAGAACACACAAGCTGACATCCAACTCTTTTTTTGCTTCATCATCACTAAATATAAAACAAAGTTTCTGCCCACTGTTTGTCTGTCTGTCTCTATATATGCTTAGATCTTTAAAACTACGCAACGGATTTTAATGCGGGTTTAGATAGAGTGATTCAAGAGGAAGGTTTTTGTGTATATAACATGCATAAAACACCGATAATTTTAGAGGTTTCTAATGTGATATCGTAAATAAACACGTTTTTATGCGCTTACATTGCAAATGCTGGCTGAACCCTACAAGATAGATCAAAACAATGTACTAAAGTATTGTACACTTTAAAAAGGTCTACAAGAAAGTCCGCCATGGTATATGCCTATCTCTTAGGAATAACCCACAATAGCCATTTTTAATTCTTTACTTTTTACGAGAAATAATGGCTTATTTACGAAGCGATTTTAAGCAATATGGCATTAACCCTTATCCAATTAAGTACATTTAATACATTGTGCATTTAATATAGATCCATGTGGCCCTTTACAGCATTTAATTTAAATTAATATTTTCGAAGATATTACAGATTTAATATGCAGCGACATAGCGGTTGCGGCGGTACCGGTCGAGGGGATGGGAGGGGTTGCGCAAAAAAACATGTTTGTATTGTCTATTGACAAAAACGCTGTGTACGTATAGATATATATTATCTCTGATCATGTCATAATCGACCTAATAATAAATTAAACCTAGTTATCTGTTATAAAAACATATTAATATATCATGACTAATCATGAGTCAATATAATCATGAGTCCGCAAAAACACTATTGAACACCTACTACCGTACGTGGTACTACGGAAGCGGAAAAATAATAATATCACTTTCCATAGTTCGTTTCTTTTACATGTTTAAAATACGAATATGGTACGAGTACCTACTAATTTATAACTAGCCGTGTTTTGAAATATTTTTACTAATAAAAAAGACACGAAGAAAAATAAATAAACCAGTTGATATTAATTTGACCTTGGAACACTCTTTTGCAAAATAGCAACACTATGTACTTTTAGAAACATAAAATCCAGGTTTATCAATAAAATCTTACCTTTCTCATCTTTATTGCAATGTTTAGGATTATTACTCCAGTCGTCGAACATGATTTGACCAATTTCTTCCCAGTTAGCTCTTCTTTCCAGCACATTGCTATAATCTGGGTGACTTTTATTCCATAAACATTCCCTTGGTTTCACTGCGTCAATGAATTTTTCCGAATCAAACATTATGGATGCGGCCATGTGACGCGGTAACGTCTCGCTAACGAAACTCTTTATCGAACACTGCGCGGAGGGGAATGCGAGTATCGCGGAATGCGATGTTGCCGGCTCGCTCCGTTCCGTCGAAGCGGCAACGTAATTTCCGTACGCAGACGGCCGCGCGGCCGAATCGTTAATCTATGAATGTTCTCCTTGTCTGTGTAGGTAACGTGTCTGTGTGAGTGACCCTATTCATTGGCATTGGTTTGCATGCAGCGCGTTGTTTTTGTTTGAGTTTTTATTTCGTTAATACTTTGGTTGAGTGCAATAAATGATGATAACAATATAGTAGTCAGTTATTGTTTAATTAGAAATATTATATTTATCAAATCAAGACAAATCTAATTGTATTATTAGCTAGTAAGTAATAAATGAACGAAAATGGAATCTAGTACAAAATTCACGAAAAAAGTGTCGCAAGTTATAGTATAAACAAAGTAATATACCAATTTTAAACCATAATTTTTGACATTACAGCAGCATCGATCCCGCTAATGAAGACTGGCGCAATTATAGTATTGATTTAGCATTTTGGCATTATTTTTGTATACGGATTGGATATTATGGACTTGTGACATTTTACTGACGTTTGAAGAATGATGGTAAGAAGACGTTTGTTCTGTGAGTGTAAAGAGTGATGATGGCTATATCCAGCAGTGGATCTCTTTCATCTAAAATGATGATGTAGATGATACATAATGACTTACCGAAAAGCACAAACCTATCCTCCATGAAGTGCCTGCCTGGTAATATGATAGGCTTTGCAATATACACCACGCCGTTTCCAATAATCACCAACCAGAATATCATGGCTCGTTTCTTCACGTTCCGTAAGGTGACCATCAGGTTGTTGGCGAACCGACTTCCAGGCACGACGGTCGCGTCAATTTCCAATGTATCTTCTACCATCTGCCTTATTTCGTTGCTGAAAGAAAAAAAAAAACGTATAAGACAACCAACTTTATAAGTTAATCTTGGACATTTCTGACTGACGGTGAAGGAAAGCCAATCCGCTTGAGCAAGCGTGGTAATTAATGCTCATTTTCTCTATGTGAAGAGGCCTTTTCTCTGCAGTGGATCCACAGAAAAGTAAGAAAGTAAACAGGCTAGTATTTTATAAATTTATATTTTATTTTATTATAGAAGACAACTGAGTGTACGGCTGTACGGTTCACTTGGAAGATTTTTACTACATATACTACCGCAGATGTAGTATTAAGTTCCAACGGGCCTCGTATAAAGGTGGGTATAGGGGTGCAGAGGCTTATAATTGATCGATCGCCGCCTACTTATACTATCTCATTAACAGTATGTTTATAAAGACCCCTACAACAGTGGTAGTTTGGTTTTTGGAATGGTGTCCACCACTTCTGGATTCCACTATCTGCCTATCAGGCAGAGTGGATTTACTTTGGTAAGATAAAAAGAAAGTAGTCTGTAGTAGTCACCTTCTGCCGGTTTCTGTTTAGGTTAAACTATACTTACATGTTTAAAAACATGCACACCAGCTTAACGGGTCCGATTTCGCTGGAGACTCCGAGCGACAGGATAATGAGTGCGCTCAGAAGATCGCCGGTCTCATGGCATCGAATGAACACGAACCAGAACATCGATATCAGGTACACGAAGAAGTAGCACACCGCTACGATCACGAGTGCTAGGTAAGTAAACATGGAGATCGCTGAAAGAAGGTTATAGTCGTTTAAGTTAAAAAAAACTACTTTAGGTATAATATGAAAACAGTTTATTTTAGTTTGATTGAGTCTACCGAAGAAAAGTATAACCATAGCCACTAGTATCACTACGGTTTGTTACTGTTCAAAGAAAAACCGACTTGAACTTTGTGAACAATTTTTTTTTATATTATTGCCTACCAAAGTGACTCCACTCCGCCTGATGGTAAGCAGTCAGTGGAATCCAGAAGTGGCGGCCACTATACCAAAAGCCATCTTCTTAAACTGCTGGTATGGTGGCCTCCACTATGGCGGCCGGGAATGGGGTTAGGGGAAGGAAATGAGGGAGGTGAGGAAATAGGAAAGGGAGGAAATTGGGCCTCCGATGCTCGCACTCAACGAACGAAATGCAAGTCTCTTAAGTCGATCTTCTATGAGAGGGTAGTACTTCCCCGGAAGATCCGGCCCATTCATGCTGAAATCAGCGTGGATCTACTACCGTAAACTAAGTTTATTTTAGTTAAATTTAAAGTTTATTTTAATAATTTAGAGTCTTTACCGAAGAAAGAGTATGCCATAGCCACACTCACTACGCTCGTCACGCGCTTGACCAAAGTACAAGCAGGGCAATAAGTATGTCTTCTAAATCGTGTTTTAGGATACATAAAGAATTCGGAGACCGGTAGTAACTAGCATACGGTCCACCTAATGGTAAGTGGCAACCTTAACCAGTCCTATGGACATGTCTATGTTCTCTAAGTACTAAAGCTGTTGCCGGCGCTCGCACTAACCGAACAAAATAAATACCTACTTTATACAGATATACTATGAGAGGATAAATTCCCAGTCGATCCGGTTAGTAGTAGCTACTAGTAAAAAATACATAATTAAAAAACAAAAACCCGACTGTCTAAAATAAACTGAAAAGAAAGAAATCCATTTTATTTTCGTGCCGACGCTACATTGCAAAATTATTTAATGTCGATGTAAAGGTAAAAACTCATTATATGATACTTTTGCCAAATAAGGCACTATTTTTTAGGCAAAAATCATTAAAAGTGTAAGTTTCTTTGTTATGCCTCAACCCAAACCGAAAGAATTTATTAAACTACAAAAAAAATATTTCGTTTAAAGAAAAAGCCTGACAAAAAGATGTGAATTTTTTCTTTATTAAAATATATACCCTTTGTCACTCCCATAATTAATACGAATCTAATGACCTCTCGTTTGTTAAAATTCATTAAGTCATTTAGGCTGTAGAGCATGCCATAGTAATTGACATGATACATACATGCATACGCTCGAAAAACATTCAAAAGTCAAAGATATTTATTCATTTAGGTTAATTGAATTAACACTTATAATTTGACGCAACAAAAGCACCATACAAAAAGAAATATTAGTATTACTAAATAACCAACTATAATATTATTTTATCAAGATAAAAAAAATAAAAATTCAATTATTTAGTTTCAACTAAATAGTATGGTATCTACCCTGCTTGACTTCTGCAGTTGGGCAAAAACTGCCTACACTTACGTGTTTTATTCCTGCTGTCTATATTCAACGTCACTGCTCGCAGCAACACAGCCACGTTCCACAACATGGTTGGCAGATCACAATGCTGCAGTCCAAACTTCTTCACTGTTGACCACATAGTTTAATCGTATCGGTATTTACTGATACGGCTTCTCAAATACCGCTAGAATCAATATTGGTTATTTGAGTATCAATATGTGTGCAAAAGTCGCCATGACGTATGTTTGAAAGCCCGCCTATATACCTAATATACTCAAGCTTGTAGGCTCTAGCAAGTACTAAAGTGACCTTTTTAAAACGATAAACTGCCTAAGTTGGTTTTGGACAATACTGACTCACGTAAAAGGATAATATCGTTAGGCAACTTGGACATATGGAGTCTGAATTGGTCAATCCGTCTTGAGCAAGTGCTGATATCGCATAACTTCTCTGTTCTCTGTGTGAGAATAGGTCATCACCTTAAGCTCAAGAGCTGCATGTGCATTTTTACCATAATTTTTAGACAGAGTTACCAGGTATAAAAGCTTCGAAAATATTTATTTAAATATAATTGCGTTGCTATTGTTATAAATTAAATAGTAATCGTAATTAAATAGAATGTTTAACAACATACCTATAATTATATTGATAATACATAGCATCTAGAAAACAAAACTACATACAATTTTATGCAATTTCACACCCTGACACCTCACAGTGACCGCTCAGTATAATGCTGTCGCACTTAAATAGCTGCAGGCACCTATTACCACGATCGTTTGGTAGAAGTGCATTAGTTCACGGCTTTTTAAAACATTAACAAAAACTAATGGACATTGATGCTGTAACTCGGACGCTGAATGTCGAAGAAGAAAATTAGACGGTAAGTAGTCAAATTTCAAAGTAACATTACAAAGTTTAACAAAGATTGCTTTATGTTTTATTTTGTTGAGAAAAAATTGAATTGCAAAAGTGTAAAGATGAGATCAGACCGCCCACAGGCCGTCATACACCTATCTAATTGGTGAATGATTTTAACGTTTATTGTGTACAGTGTACAGTTAATAAATATTAGTTAAAATAATCCACAAGATAAATCTTCTAAAAGTTTATCTTAGATTATTAGTATATGTACCTACGAGTATAACAAAGCTCACAATACTTCTACTAACCAGCTATAAACTAAAACTTTTAAAATGATGCGATTGCTGGCCATGCTACTTTTTATTTAATCAGAATAATAATAATTTCAATTTGAAAACAGAACAACTCAAATTAAACGAATTCGCCCGTCTGTTGCTCTTTTTACATTATTACGAAATTTACTCCCATCTAGAAGGTTGAATTTTTAGATACTATAATTTTTGAAACTTTTTGTAAAGATAAAGAGGACTATAATATTAAGTACTTTCAGTTTAGCGTTTTTTCTTTTGAAGAAAATAGAATTTCGGGAAACATTTCGTATTTTTCTGGATAACTTTCCAAGGGATTTTTATTACAATGCTTTGTATTCGTTTTAAAAAGTTTAAATAAGTCAGTAATATTTTTATTGATAAATAGGTAGGTAAAAATGAAAGCTGCTTAAAAGCCGTTGGTGTAACTTACACCCATGTAACTTATAGTTAATATACTTCGCAGGATTGCCAACAACAACAGTGTAACCCTCTACAACAGAGCTTGACGATAAACCACAGATAATACTTAGACGTCCGAGGTAGATACTATTAATCCTATTCGAGCTATTCTGGACGCAGCTCATTGCTGAATACCTACATTTCTAGTGGTTGATCACCGTGATTAAAAGATAATCTAAGAGTACCTACCTAACCAGTAAGAACAAATAAATCGACAATCCTGGAAACAAAATTAATAAACTTTACAATAATATTAAGCACTATTACCACGTAAGCGGCAATATATTCACTAAAGGGCTGGAGTAACCAGTATCGACATTGTAAGTACATTAATTTTATAGTTGAATTTAGCGATACCTCTTAATATATAATTGAATTAATTGCTCAAATCATTAGTAAGTCTGTCGAAAACTGATGTCTTATAGCCAAGGAGATAGTGACAAATATTTTGAAGTTCTTCGAGCTACTTCCTTATAACTTATTGCAATTGAAGGCATTACAAGCCAATCAAGTAACAGAATACTTAAAGAAAGGGGTCCTTCCCTTTCTTTATTCTTATCAAACACACAAAAGATCACAGTCATATTAATACTATCTACATACTAGTGTTTTATTGAAAACAAAATTATTTTGCTCTACCTGATAATAAACAGTCAGTAGGAGCCAAAAACAAACCTGCTGTCATAGTGGCTCCAATTATGATGGCTTTACTAAAACCTTTTTATTTATTTATTTATAAACTGACTTTATTTATAAATTGACTGGCCTGTTGGTCTAGTGGTTAGTGACCCTGACTGCTAAGCCGGAGGTCGTGGGTTCGATTCCCACCCAGGACAAATCTTTGTGTGATGAGCATGATTGTTTGTTCTGTGTCTGGGTGTAATTTATCTATAATATGTATGTATTTACAAAAAAAAAATGTATATAAGTAGTATATCAGTTGTTTAGTACCCATAACACAAGCAAATATAATTGCTTAATTTGGGGCTAGATGGCGTTGTGTGAATGTGGTATAAAAAAATAAAAAATAAAAAAATAAAAAAAATAAAAAATAATTAAAAATAAATAAACTGTTTTGCACAAAACAATGATGCACAAAGGCGGACTTATACCAGTCAACCTTTAGGTGATGCGGAGACAAAATTTGGTAGATGCACTCAGTGTACTAATTCTTGGAATTGAAAAAAGATATAGTTATACATATTAATGTAACTAGCTAAATAAAAAATTGAATATAAATATATACATAATATAGCCTATAAGAAAATAAAGACAGTGGCTAGTGATTTGCCATAAAGCTGATGTACTTTAGCTTTGAAGGTATTACGATTTGTGGACCTCTTGATTTCGAGAGGTTGTGCATTCCAGAGAAGAATAGATTGAAATCGAAATAAGAGTGAACTATACAAGAGCTATGAGAAGGACAAAGAAGAAAAAGGTTGTTAGATAAAGGAAGATTTTAGTTCTCATTTCATTTTAGGTTTAAAAAACCCGAGAGTAAATTTGAAGGATACAGAAGCTGCTACTGAGTTCTAGGTTTTAATTAAACGACAAAATTATGAAGTGTTGAACTGTTTGGTTTGTACAGAAAGTATCGAATTATTTAAGTTACAAGCTGAAGCCCAGAAAAAGAACAAATCTAATCTAAAGCAGAGCTCCCTGCCTATTACTGTAAACGTAGGCTGAATAACATCGCTACCTTCGCCAAAGGTGCACATTATAAATTAATAATAATACTTTGCCTACACTGTCATTACCAATTACTTACAAAAATAAGTAGTGGCTTACATTATAATATAATAGATAATAATGATATTAATATTAATTTAATTATAGGTTATTATTCATTTTTGATATCAATACTTTTATTTTATTAAACGTATCTAATTAAAATAATTACAGGTATCTTGTACAATATTTATTTAACCGTTTTTGTTAATGAATATTTAATAATATTTATACCTAAGTCGAAATGGCCCAGTGGATAAGGCACCCGCTTCGTAAACACGAGCAAGTACTAATGTGATTTTTCAAATCATAATATGTACATTCTAAGTTTATCTTGGACATTTCTGACTGACGGTGAAGGAAAACATCGTGAGGAAACCTGAACTTAAAGTTTGAAATTGCCAATCCGCCACCACGCATGCTCAAGCAAGCGTGGTGATTAATGCTCATGCCTTTTCTACAGGAGAAGAGTTCTTTGCCCTGCAGTAAGACAATAAACAAGCTGGTATTATTATTAGTTTACCTGTATTAGTTAATACTGTTTGGACCTCCTACAATATGTCACTATACCACCTCAGCTGGTATATATAAAGATATATACCAGCTGGATAGTAAGTAAAGGAATACCGAGTAATGGCAGAGCTACCTGCGTGACTCTAATTATCAATTATAACCAACTCCTTGAAAAAAATGTTACCCAGCCAGCTGTCACATACAGATTTCTTGCTAAAATTTTAATGAAACTTTACATTACCTGTACCTACTAAAGAACACAACCATATAATTGTACCTAGGCAATGTACATATTTACTGCAAACAGTCAGGTTTGTGGTCATTTCACGTTCAATGTGTTTCACAAGATCCCTAATAAATGGACTCAATTAAGGTTGACTGAGATGTGCAGCCTGTTTCAGTTCTGTTCAGCCATTCTGTGTTGCTATTTTGATGTGACAAGAATTGGTATGTAAAAACTTTATTTCGACATGTTGTAGATAGGTACTTTAAAAATTTGGTACTTAATTACTACTTACTGTCTTCCCGGCCTCGCCTAGGAAAACTCGATTTGTATAAAACGATACTGATAAATCCTGACAGCCAGAAGTTATAGTGTTACATGTAAATCGTATTTTTTCCCGACTGCCGAAGTCAAGGAGGGTAATGTTTTTCGAGCGTTTGTATGTATGTATGTCTATTTCTTTGGCCCGCTCTACAGCCTAAATATCTTGATAGATTTTAACTTATGAGGTGTCATTAGATTCGTATTGATTGTGGGAGTTACATAGGGTTTATTTCTTATCGCTTTGTTTTAGGCAGGCGAGCTTTTTATTTTTTTAATAATATATGATTTTTAAAAACATCGAATTATTATATTAGCTAACAGCATCTCTAAACCGCAGTATTTGTGGGTAGCTTGCTAATCAATTAAGTACCTTATTGTAATAATCTTCTGATTTTACATTTTTTTAAACAACATGTACAATACCAAACAAACATATTGGAACGATTTCTTATAGGTATCGGACTCAAAGTTATGTTACTAATTATCTATTGACTGTAATGTAATGACTGCAATATAAATTTGAATCAATTTGAAATGTATTACATTATGATATTATTTAATGCAGTGGCGTGCATATAGGCAGAACAGAAAAGCACTGCCTACCTTAATCACAATCACAATTTTAGCAACATAATTATATACTTATTTTGCAGCTTAAACACATCATGAACAATAATTTACAAATTAAACGAATTTTCATTTAAGTTTTTCAACCTTTCACATTGTTTCACTACACCAAACTTCATCAAAGCGTCACTTGTATTATTTTTAAATCCCGCGCCTTCTCTTGATCTTTGCTATTGGCTAATGGGTGTGGTAATGTCAGCTGTCACAGCCAATAGGAAAGTTTGCGCTCCGTTCCGTTTTATTTTATTATATGAAACAAATTATTGTTAGATTACGGTAGTAGATCCACGCTGATTGCAGCATGAATGGGCCGGATCGTCCGGGAAGTACTACCCTCTCATAGAAGATCGACTTAAGAGTAGTAGTATCCGTACTACTGCGTTTCGTTCGGTGAGTGAGAGCGCCGGAGGCCCAATTTCCCCCCTATCCTCTTTTCTCACCTCCCTCATTCCCTTCCCCTAACCCCATTCCCAGCCGCCATAGTGGTGGCCACTATACCAGCAGTTTAAGACGATGGCTTTTGGTATAGTGGCCGCCACTTCTGGATTCCACTGACTGCTCTTACCATCAGGCGGGGTGGAGTCACTTTGGTAGGCTATAATAAAAAATAAAAAAAAAAAAGATTATATTACTATTTAAATAATAACTATATTATTATAATTATATTACAGATTTATATATTTAAACATTTTATAAGAACATTATTATATTTACTTATTTATTTTAAGTATTTTGTTTTAATCTACACAAATTGTATCTACGATTGTTATCTACGTCAGGGTATTCTTTGATCAATTCGTGGTCTTGTCTTAACAGAATACCATCCATCTTGGCTCTAACAGAATAACAGCCCTGCTTTGTGTTTGCAAAGTGGCACAAAGCTGAGTTAGGGCCATTTTGTATCTCACTAAGTTTGTTACTTTTATTTTTATTTATTACAATGTATTGTTGATATGTTCTGTAAGCTAACTTGTTGAGAACAAATAAATGTTTTTCTTTCTTTCTTTTCTTTCTTTAATGCCTACCCTGTCAAAAATCTCTGTGCACGCCACTGATTTAATGTAATACATTTCAAATTGTTTTACTGTCCGTGTTCATCACTGTAATATGTAAGTAGGTTGGTTTTAGCAGAATATCAGCGTTACCTGTTCTATGAAGAGGTAGCAAGAAGCTGATCTAGGGCATTTTTGTCTCTCACCTAATTTTAGTAAATGTATTTTCTTTCTTTCTTTCTTTCATAATTTTACAAGCTGACACATACAAATGTGAGTATGCCTACTAAAAGCAAAATGTGATATAATTTTAATTAATATACCAATCTTGTGATTCACATATAAATCGAAAAAATATATTTCTTTTTAAAATAAACGCAAACTCCAAACTAAAACGAATATATTTATTTGTGCATGTGAAAATTAACTTCACGAGACTTCAAGTAACAGTGAAGGCGCGGCCAACCTCAAGTTAAATATTATCTAAATACTAACTTTAAAAAAATGCTACATTTTCCACAAACTTGGCGCATGGCAACACTAATACTGCAGGACAGTCTCGCAAGGGGCTTACTAGCAAATTGCTCATAGCGTGTGCACCGCACCGGTTCAGGAGCTCGCCTTGTTAAACGCTGGCTTTAGGCTGTTTAAGTTCAGACAACTAATAGACTTGGGTTACACTGTAAGCCTTTGTATCAGAGGTTCCAATTGTTTTTGTGCTATGTTTCTATGCGAATGTTCCCTTACCTGATGGATCCCTACTTTTTGATGGACATGTGTCGTTAACTACTGACTAAAATATGGCTCAAAAAAAAGTATTTACCACCTTGAACCATACGTAATCTACTCTATGACGAAATCAGCAATTTATCTCTAATCGAATAAAATACAAGTTGAAATGTATATATCTGCTTATGTATCTTCTTCTGATAATAACGATGATTGTAATTTTATCCTGTAGGTATTTGGATAGCGCGTCCAGTATTTTTTTTACTTTGTACGAAAGTAGATCACTAACCGAAGAACGCTAGATATAACTTTCTCAATTATTATTTCTTGATAAAGTGTACAGTTTGCATATTTTAAAAGTTACATGGTATAATATTGTAGATTTCATCTCAGACTAGATACAGATTGTCACATAGAGTATCGAACCAGTCAGCTAGAAATGACTTAAGTTAGGCAACAAGCATGTTTACAATTACCTTGTGGCTAAGAGATGCTATCAAAGTGTAGGGGATTTTTGAGGGATTTTATTAATAAAACTCTGTGTGTACTTCTGTATTTTATTTATACTAAATAAATATAAGTTTGTTTAGTGTAAACACTAACTTTTGCCTGTGTTTACAAGGCCTTTTGGCGAAATATTCCCTGTATGTCAAGTCCCTTTTCGTCAAGCCTTTGTGCCGATTATGATATACTCGTGTAATAAAGTCTATTGTTCTAATAACAATAGATTCTAAGACTTGACGTATAGGGAACATACCCCTTTGGCTATGGTCAAAGTGTAGGTAGTAGGTATGTGTCGAGAACTAACACATCATCACACATTTTTCTCCGAAGGTGTAGGCAGAGGTAGATACCTAACAGCAGGCACGTTTCAGCAGCATGTTGGCTACCATGTAACAGGGTCTGTGTTTCATTTATCAAATAATATTTTGTAGATTATTTTGGATTGAATTGATCATTGATTGAAAATATCACTTGACAAAGGTCACCAATCCGTCTACTAAGAGGGGTAACTATAACAAATACCTGACTTCGAAAGAGGCCTGTGTCCCGTAGCCTTATAATACAATGTGATGATAATCAGCATTTTTACCAAAATACAAACTCTAACCATCTGAAGTTACCTTCACACCAATGTCACCTGCCTGTAATTCAATACAATAGGAAGATATATTATTTATAGTAGAAGATATGCTGCCTGCTTACACTTACTAGTATTTAACTATATGTATGCGTATTATTTATGTTTAATGTATCGAGATGTTGTGGCTAACATATCATTGTTAAACCCACGTTGGTTTGTGTGGTATGACACTATCACCTTTGTATTATATTGTTGAAATTAAAAAAAACTAATTATATTCAAGCACAAATGCTAACTCTCATGAAGGCAACTTAGAAAAATTGCATAATGACGTTCCCTATTAAATATACCAATTGTATAGGTAGTAATTATAAGTTCAAAATGACCGATTTAATCTATGAATTGCCTCGCAATGTATAGAATGAGTTCAGTTACCTATAACGTTTCGTAGAAGACAAATCGATTGCTCATCATAATGTTGAGACATATCCAGACGATTATACGAATACCTACACTCGTAGCACCTTTGTAATAAATATGACACAGACAGCATAAAATTGAGATATTTTTTTTGTATATGGAAGCTTGAGTACTAGAATAATGCTTAATATTACCGTGTGATTGTCGCAATATTTGAGTGAAATTTAATAAAAATATTGTATGCGAGACCAGCAAAAGGATAGCGCTCCTAGTGTTTCCTCTCGAAACGAAATTCTCTAACTTGACAGCTACAACTGCCATTTCAAAAAAAGATCGCTGTAACAACATAATTAACGCATACGAAAACGTACCTTAATCTATCTAACTTAAGACGTTTAATAAATAATCTAAGAGCTGAAACACATACACACTTAATGTGTTTCGGCTCTTAGTGACAGGGAAGGTTGATGCCTGATTTGATAAAGATTAATCACACCATTAAAGTAGTTCGAGCGTAATCCTACTTAATCCAACTCTACAAATCACAAAATTCCAAACTTATTTCATTACCCTTTTCAGGCATACCCTTACTATCCATAATATTGACCGTAACATAATATACATCTACGTGTACATAGTGTCCATGCTGTGGTTTATATTCTGGCACAGACAGGACCTCAGCGATCTACCTGTCCTCTTCATTAGCTTCTCATTGATAGTCACCAGCTCAGTGTCTGTTATCAAACTGTATTTTATAATGATTCATAGGTATTCTATTGCTTGTAAAAAGCTTATTTCTCATAAAAAGCTTATAACTGAGAGGCTTAAATCAACACTGTATGTATTTCACTATCTACCAACTACTGACAGTATTGTATTATGTAAGTATTCTATAATTGTAATTCTAAGGAAAACAAAAAGTAGCCATCAATCATTTATTTGCGTAGAATACAGTTGATAACAGGTATAACAATGGTGCAAAGTGCAAGCTATATTCTGCCTGTATTAAGCATGCAAATATTTATTATTATAAAGTAGGCACTTATTCTTATCATTTTAATATTTGAAACATTTAACATACATTTTATTGTCAGCAGAATGTCAAGGTATATTAATATATAGCATATTTATTATTATTAGAATTATCTAACATTATATCAATTTAGTCAATTTACATTATTTCAGATTACATGTGATATTTTAGTATGTCAAATAAGAATATGTCAGATTATATTGTCAACTTACATTACAATAACAATTTAAGAAATTTTAGAAATAGTGAGTTTTATGTTAGCAATTAGTTTTATGTTGCATAAACTCTTGTATTGTATAAAAGCACTTATCCACTAGCCATTTTCTTAATTTAATTTTGAAGTATTTAAATGGTAGTTCTCTTAAATTCTTAGGCAGTTTATTAAAGACTACATACACATGTGATAAACATTTTTTTATTTAAAGTTGTTCTAGTAGTTGGATCTCGAACCTACGCAACTTCGGCCTTAACCACTGGGTCATCAGTCATCACAGCTGTTACTACGTCATTGTAATGACTATGTACTTTTTCTTGAAGGTGTGTTGACATGCATAGAAACATACAGGGATGTGGTGTGGCAGTGCTGCTTTGAATTTAAACACATTGTGTATACTTTTTATTTTTTTTTGTGTGTGGCAAGACGACCAAACAGTCCACGTGATGGTAAGTAGTAACTGTCGCACATGGACGACTCAGAGTCCCTGGCATTGCAGGAGCAATGCTAGTAAGACTCTGCGAAGCCGCTACCTACCGTGAAGGGAGTGAGGTAGTCGAAAGGATTGAGGGAGGTGAGGAAAATGGAAGGGAGGAAAATTGGGCCTCCAGCACTCCCACTCTCAACAAAACGCAATAGTATGGACACTATTACTCTTACATCGATCTTCTATGAGAGGGTAGTATGTACTTCCTCGATGGAAAGTTTTAAGTTACGTGTAGCTTCACTTAAAATAGGTGATAAATTTAAGTCCATATATCAGAAATGTTGAGTACTTTCATATGGTAAGTAAAGTAGGTACTTAATTTGAAAACCGATTAACTAAATAAATAAATTAATAAATTTGTTTAATTTTAAAAATACTCATATTAATATTAATATTTTCTAGTTATTGTTAGGTTTTATGTATTCGTAGTTTTAAAAATAATTACTTGGTTTTCTCTTAGTTTAAGTTTTGTTTAATGTGAAAAAGTTTATATGTAGGTACTTATTCATTTGCAAGTTGTGTTTGCTTCAATGTGGTTGTACATTAGCCTTAGATTCTTAAGTATATATTTTAGAGTATGTAATAATGTTACAACTGTAAGCAATCCTTAAATAAATAATAAATAAATAAAATCGAATCGAAGAGTAGGTAGAATACTTTGAGTTTTTAACCTTACCTGGCCAAATGGTAATAAAATGGCCTTTACTACTGTGTCTTTTGTAAATAACATGATCTTCTTTCAACTTCTTTATTTATTTTTTCTTCTTTCGTGTCAACAGTTCTGCAGTCAAATTCTGACAAAGTAATGATTTTTTCTTACAATTGGCAACACCTTAGGTAAATATAGCTATTCTACAGAATAATGCAGTAAAACTCCAACAAGGCGTAATTATTGGTGGTGCAATGGAAACAATGTGTCAACTGCAAGTGTTGATTGTTACTTCTCAAACAACTGAAGACAGATTGATTATATACCTAAAACATTCATTACATTTTTTTATATAAATATTTTAACAGCATTACTGCATATAAGAAGGAAGTAAAGAGGCTCGCTATAAATTCTTTATAAAGTTCTGCCTTTATTCTTTACTTTATTTAATATACAAGAAAAAGTAAAATAAGTGTTTAGGGTCGATAACTATTTAAGAGCTTTTTCTTGGAGGTTCACAACTAAATTCTATTTTTTTTCTATTGTTATTACACAGGTGAGTATTCTAACTGCCTGTACTCGGCCTTTAAAGTTAGCACAAGTAGAATTCGTCGCAATAAACGTTCTTGGGAACTAAATGGTGAGGTAAGTAACATGCGGTGAGGGTTACGGGACCGATATTGGCAAGATGCGCTAAATTCTGTGGAAACTAACTTTAGAGCAGTTGAATTAAAACTCGACTGTTTTTTTTTTTTTATATTAGCCTACCAAAGTGACTCCACCCTGCCTGATGGTAAGCAGTCTGTGGAATCCAGAAGTGGTGGCCACCATACCAAAAGCCATAGTCTTAAACTGCTGGTATGGTGGCCTCCACTATGGCGGCTGGGAAAGGGGGTTAGGGGAAGGGAATGAGGGAGGTAAGGAAAGGGGAAAGGGAGGAAGTTGGGCCTCCGGCGCTCTCACTCACCGAGCGAAACGCAGTATTACGGATACTACTACTCTTACGTCGATTTTCTATGAGAGGGTAGTACTTCCCCGGACGATCCCGCCCATTCATGCTGAAACCAGCGTGGATCTACTACTGTATGAATGGATAAATAAAGAAAATAACAAATTCTGAATCGGTAAGAAAATAACAAATTTTTTTTGGAGCATCTGTGCACACATAAGTAGAGTTACAAACTAGCTTTCTATTTTATATATTTACTGTGTTTCTTTATGTTTGTATCTTGTTTTGTGAGCCAATAAATCAATAAATAAATAAATAAATTGTTTTCTAGCAATGTTTCTATAATGACCACTTACCTTCGAGTAAGCCGCATGCTTGTTTGTCAAAAATAAAACACCAAAAATTATTTAATTACCAGAAAGCACGGTTGACAAGATCTTATAGTAAGTCATAGCACATCGTGTTTCGCTGGTCCATTGGCATGCAAATTATATACTTAGGTAAGTATATAACAGTTTGATGTCGCCAAATTTTATAAAACAGAAAAAATCCTTAGAGTGAGTGACTTAAGTTTTAGTAAGAATTAAAGTTAGGAACACTTTAATTACTTGAACACACTAATCTTTAAACAATATTTATGCAGGTCTATAATTTATTTTGTATTTTCTTTGTCTCTTTACCAGCAACAATGTTAGGTGTATATTTCGAAAAACTTCGCAAGTTTGGACTGGATTACTGCGACTTGCCTACCATGTTGTCGAACGTAGGCATACTGTTGAGGGTATTGACAGTGACTATTGAAAAAAACATAAGTAAGTAAATGAAATTTAATTTAAAAATATCCTTGTGGTGATTCCACTATCTGGCAACCCTTTAGTCACTTCTTTTTTTTTTTATATATATATTAGCCTACCAAAGTGACTCCAGCCCGCCTGATGGTAGGCAGTCAGTGGAATCCAGAAGTGGTGGCCACCATACCAAAAGCTATCGTCTTAAACTGCTGGTATGGTGGCCTCCACTATGGCGGCTGGGAATGGGGTTAGGGAAGGGAATGAGAGAGGTGAGGAAAGAGGAAAGGGGGGAAATTGCCTCCGGCACTCTCACTCACCGAACGAAACGCAGTAGTAAGGATACTACTACTCTTAAGTCGATCTTCTATGAGAGGGTAGTAGGTACTTCCTCGGACAATCCGGTCCATTCATGCTGAAACCAGCGTGGATTTTTGACGTCCTTGGAAATGATGTGGTTTCATATCTCGACCAGAGTCCACACGGCCAAATTTTTCCTGCTTTTATAATTTTTTTTGTAATGATGAACTAAATAAGTAGGTTTGACTTTGATTTAAAACGTACAAAGCTGAAACCAAAACATGCCACAATAAGGGTGGAAAAACCTTGGAACCATTCCACAACCATGTTTTCGAAGTACCTATCTAAGCATGTAGTAGGTATTTACTACCTCGAAAACCTCGAAATAGTTCACCATTTTGTACGTTTTAATAGACTTCTTATCATGCTTAGCAAATTTATATCAAGCGTCCATTAACTGGACTGGCAGCAACTAGCGCAAAATAGAGATAGCTGGAAGGAGGGACGGGAGACCTTTGCCTTGCAGTGGGACACGACGGGCTTATATTAATAATAATAATCAAGCATCAATAATTAAGTTTTTTATATCTCTTCTTTCTCAGCCATCCCATTCTACTTCTACATAAGCACAATAGTGATGGCGTTTTGTTTCTTCTACGTGTTCCTGTTCTCTACGGTATGGCTGGTGTTCTGTCGCTTGAGCCTCACTGAAGACTTCGTGGCAGCCATGATTGCGCTCTCGTTAGGTCTCACCAGCGAAATAGGGATAGTCAAGCTGATATATCTGTGCTGTCATATGTAAGTTGAAGTGTTGTTACATATATACATAGCATCACGCCTTTTATCCCCGAAGAGGTGGGCAGAGGTGTTTAACCAACCACGTTTCGCAATTATTATTTTTTTTGCTTTCATGTAACAGGCGGCTAGCCTTTTGCCATATATCGGCCACAATTCTAGACTCCGGGCTAATACTGAGAATTTTTATTTATTTATTTATTTATAACTTTATGCACAAAATTGTACAATGGTGGGCTTAATGCCAAAGGCATTTTCTACCAGCCAACCTTTGGGTGATGCAGAGATAAACGAAGTAGGTGCAAGTTAACTTCAAAGGAACAGATAAATATGACTATTACCTATACTTATACAAAAATTCATATTATACTTATTACACATACATACAATACATACACACATACAAATATAAATACACCTATAAATATTATATATATATATATATATATATATACAATATATACATGTTACTGATGTGATGACTCTGCCAATCTGTCGAAGAGAATATCCCGTACCTTTTGTTTGAACTTAAAGCGATCAGTAACCATCCTGACTTCAAGAGGGAGCGCATTCCAGAGTAAGACAGATTGTATAAAGAAGGAAGAATGTACAAAATCAGAAGTATGAGAAGGACATGCTAGAAGAAGATTATTAGAAGAGCGAAGATTTCTGTCATGAAATGAACACAAAGGTTGGAATTGTGGAGATAAATAACTGGGAAGTGTGGGAGAGTGTAAGAAAGAAAATAAGGTAGTAAGAGCGCGCTGATTTCGGCGCTGCCGTATGGGTAACCATTTTAGGTCTGAGCGATAGGAAGAAATATGATCATATTTACGAAGATTAAAAATGAATCGAATGCAGTTATTGAGAAGTCGGTCATACTTATTGAGCAGATCTGCATTCAGGTCAAAATAACATACATCACCATAATCAATTAAAGGAAAAATTAAAGTCTGCACAATCATTGCCTTGGTCTTAGTCGGAAAAAAGTTCTTTAGGCGGTATAAGGCACGTAGGGTACCAGTTACTCTTTGACTCACACTGGTGACTTGAGCTTGCCAATTGAGGTTGGAGTCAATGAGCAACCCCAGATCCTTCACTACATGACTAAATGGAATAGTCGATCCATCAAAAACAACCGGTGGTAGGTTTCGGATATCCAATCTACTTATTAAGCGCTGACTTCCTATAACTATGGTCTGGCACTTACTGGGATTGACATATAAGCCAAATCTTCCTGACCAGCACTTTATAGCGTCTAGGTCACGATTTATATCGCTTATGGCCATAGACACATCCTCCACTCTAGTTGTTGAATACAGCTGCAAGTCATCGGCATATAGATGATACGAACAATGAAGATCTGGTGTCAGGAAATTAATAAAGATAGAAAATAATAGGGGTGAAAGTATACCGCCTTGAGGGACGCCAGATTTGAGATCAAGCCACGTAGATGAACAATCATCTGAACGGACTGCCTGTTGACGTCCCTGAAGATAAGTTGAAAACCATTCCAGTGCATCAGGAGAAACCATGAGATGGGTAAGGATAGACAGTAGGATTTCGTGACTGACAGTATTAAAGGCATTCGAGAAATCAACCAAAGTGAGTACTGTAATCTTGGTTTCCTCCATACCCGCCCTAATATCGCCAGTCACTTTAAGAAGAGCAGAAGCAGTACTGTGTCCTGGTCTGAAACCAGATTGCAGAGGGCTCAATAAGTTGTTAGGAAACACATACTGAGCCAACTGCTTCTGCACACAGGCCTCGACTACTTTTGATAGGAATGGAAGAATGGATATAGGTCTAAAATGGTTGGGAGCTAATGGATTGGGGATTTTTGGTAAAGGAATAATAAACGCCTTGCGCCACAGCGCTGGGAACTGCCCAGATTCTAGTGAAAAGTTAATCAAATGCGTAATTGCAGGCAACAGGTAGTCTAGAATCTGGACAATCATGCGGCGGCTAATGCCGACACATCCCACCGCGTTGGACTTGATGGACAGGATAATCTTCTTGATTTCACCCGGTGCAACTGGAGAAAATTTAAAAGGACAATCTAAGTTGGGTTTAGGTAAGGAAGCGACGTAATTCAAAGTACAACACTTGGTCTGATGATCGAAAGGAACTGAAGAGGTAAAATGTTTATTAATTTCATCAAGACCAACCGTCGACTGAGAATCCGTGGATCGCTGTTTACCGATACCTAGCGTTCCTAGAAACCGCCAGATATCAGCGGGAGTAGAGGTGTTAAGATTATTGAGAATATGTCGGCGTTTTGCGTTACGTATTATCTGATTACATCGATTCCTTGCAACTTTAAATAGATTCCAGTTGCCTTCCGAGCGGTCCCGTTTATACCTGCGAAAGCCTTATTCCTGACCCGCATCGCCATCTGAACACCCTTCGACATCCAAGGGGCAGGAGGCCGCTTAATTTTGACTTTCCTGATCGGTGCATGTCTATTATACAAGGTTAGGATTACACCGTTAAATATGTCCACCTTTTCATCCATAGTGATGGCCGCATCCAAAGGCGTCCAATCAACATTGGAGGCATCTTTGCATAAGGTTTCCATGTTCATTCGACCAAAGCAACGAATGTACAGACCTTTAGGACGTGGTTTAGGTGGTTTAAGATTGTAGGAAAGAAAAAGAAGATCGTGATGGGAAAAACCAGGAGCAGGAGTTTGCCCATGTGAGCGCACTAAGGAGGGAGAGGATGTTAGAATCAAGTCTAACCACGTATCAGGCCCCGCAGTGTTGTGGTGGGTTGCTTGAAGAGGTAGAGTGTTTAGACCAACGGAATCGATGATTTGAAGGAGTTTACTGGATCGATAGGACTGTTGAGTAAGGAGATCAGTGTTGAAATCGCCCATGATGATGTGATGCATGTATTCAGACCCTAAAGATTCCAGAATCGATTCGAGACTGGAGAAGTAGTCAACAGAAGGTGGACAATAGACAACCCCTAGAATTGTTTTAGCTCCACTGACACAAACTTCAAGAAAAAGAAATTCCGCAGTTGTAGAAGTATTAGATGAAGAAGAGGCAAGAATTTTGTAAGGAAAGTTGCTGCGGAGATAAATTGCCACTCCACCCCCTCTCCGGCCAACGCGATCATTCCTGATGAGTATGAAGCCAGGTAGAGGATAGGTAGTGGAAAGGAGATGTGGAATTTTCAATAGAAAAACCCAATATCACTTTACCCGACTCGGAGATCGAACCCGAGACCTCTGCGTAATAATCCGTACCGTAGTATCCGTAGTACTGTGACTAACGAAAAACAAAGGCAGTTGTTGTTTTTGGAAGGTTAATTGCTAATAGTTCATTAATGCTTATTTGATGGCATTCAATTTAATTTAGTCACAGAATACTCGTTTAATAGTTACGAATACCAAATATCAAGTCATAACACTCAAAAGTCTAACGAGAAGTAAAAGTTGGGGTGATGCCATGTCCAGACCAGAGGCCACTCGGAATGGGCTATTTTCAGTTCATAACTATTTATCCAATATCACTTCAGCTCAATACTCCCCTACTACGCTACTTCTCTAAAAAAAGTTACATGATTTTCTTGTATTAGGGACAATCTCAAGCAAATCTCCGAAGACTACCTAGCATGTGATGCTCAGATGATACCGGGCGGTAGGTTTCACAAGAATCTGCTGAAAGCCCAGAGACCAGTCAAGAAACGAGCTATCTTCTTCTGGATGACGCTGGTCCTTAACGCTATCATGTACATCATCAGACCTGTTTTTGTGAAGGGAAGAAATCTACCTGAGAGCAATCTTATTATGTACGGTATGTAATGTAACCTCTCTCTTGCCTGTGGTTCACTCACCTTGTTTATCTAGGGATTTCAAAACTATTTTGGACAAGAAACCTCTTTTCCAAAATGAAGTGACCTCATATCACTATAACCAAATTACTTTAATACCTTTGGCTGTAGTTTTTTCTATTGATACAAAAAGTACAAAACGATACTTTCTACTCAAATATTAGTTATTCAAATAACAGTATCTGGCAAGTTTTAAATAAGAACAATAGAGATCGATTTTCAACTTCCAAAATCAGTTTTTACGTCTCCCCTAAGAAACCAATATTGACCTTAACCCTAATGTATGTATTGAGTATAAAATATAATTACCTGTTTGCAGGTCTGGAGCCGCAGTTTGAAACACCCAATTTTGAAATAAGCTACGCTTTAATAGCAATAGCTTTTGCTTTCGGTTGCTTTGTACCAGCGAACGTCACTAGTTATGTAATTGTTATCGCAGGTTACAGCGAGTCTCAGATACTAGCATTATCCGAAGAAATGCTTCAAATATGGCCTGACGCTGTTAAAGAAACACAAGAAGAGCTCAACATGCATGATATTAATGAAAATGATTCAGAAACTAGAATAATTATTAACAAATTTGTGGATAAACGTTTAAAGCAAATAATTACCCGTCACGCACTTATTAAAACCATTTTTAGTAAGGTAGAACATGTGTTTAGAGGAGCAATAATAATGGGATTTACATTGTTAATTCTAGGATTGATCGTGGAACTATTGGGTAGATTAGAAAACACTTATCTGCAGCTGCCTTTTGCGTCGATTCAAGTAGCTATGGATTGTTTTATCGGACAGCGAGTGATAGATGCAAATGAAATTTTCGAACAAGCTGTATACGGTTCTCAATGGGAGAAATTTGATAAAACTAACATGAAAATGGTCCAAGTTATGTTACAAAGTTCACAGAAGACGATGGTGTTGTCCGCCGGCAGCCTAGCCCAACTGAGATTCAGTACTTTGATGGCTATTACAAGGAGCACATATTCTGCTTACACTGCGCTTCAATCCGCTACTTTCTAAAATAAATAATAATATGTTAGAACATTCCTACAGCAATATCTACCTATCGAATCACTTTGTGTTTCGGTTTCAAACATATTGTAGGTATTTGGGTCGGGGTGTACCTAAGTACCTATAATGTGTTTAACCGAAAACTACACACATTAGAATATATTGTATAATGTAAACGTGAATTAAGTAAGCTGAAAAAATAAAACACAATTTCACAATATTCTTTTAATTGTTTCATATCTGATTAATCTTAAAGACAAGTAAAATAGCCCACCCTATCCAAAAAAGAAAAACTTCACTGCAAACTAAATAATAATAGTTTTACTGTGGTTGCAATTCTTCGTGATTTCAAGACATTTCATATTAGTGACTGAAATCTAAGATCTCATCAAATGATCAGCATTAGAGCTTAGCTTATCTACTTCTAAACAGTCAGGCAACAAATCAGGCGTTATGAGCGTAGGTACCTATTTCGTGGTTTTAAATTTTTATCATTTATGTATATTTTAAAAATATTTTCTGCTAACATTTCAGAATTAGGTGAAAGCTGTATAAAAAGTAAGAAATCATTTCGGTTACAATTATATTTATACGCAAATAAAATATTGTGTATATGTTATTTTCATAGTAAAACTAGCTTTCCGCTGTGCGGATTCACCGACTTTACTAACTGCTCTGCTCCCTTCGCTATGATGTTACATAGCCTATAACAAAGAGTAAAGTATACTTTATGGGCCTATAGCCTTCCCCATAGAACTGTGGCTACTGGGCTATCGCCCGAGAACTAGGCGATAGCCCAGTAGCCACAGACTAAGTAGAGAACAAGTTGCTATCACACGCAAAAATATTTTTCAAATCCGACTGGTAGCTCCAGAGATTAGCGCGTTTAATCAAACAAACTCTTCGGCTTTATATAATAGTATAGATATAGATAAATGTAAGGATTATGGTTACTTACTTACTTTCACGGTCGGACAATCACAATAATGTTTGTAACAGTAGTGGCAGTCACAGAGTCACACGAAACGCGGCTAAATAAAATCGGCAATCGGCTTATTTGTAACAAAACGCTTTTTATGTCATTCATTTGTCACTTACACAAATGTTCAACAAGGAACTTCTGGCATTCAGATGTATTCAATTCATAAGTCTATCTCACAATGTTTCAATACTTTAGAGAGAGAAAGAATAATTCAAAATGCTAAAAATCGCAAAAACTACTTGTACTTGACTTATTTTCTGTCAAATAAATAACGAGAACGTTCTCCAAACAAAAATATTTTCACAAAAATATATTTTATCAAAACAAATATGAAAAGAAATACACAACTGTTTGATTTATATTGGGAAGACATATTAGTGGCAAAGATTATGCCATTATTAACCTTAAAGGAATGTTTAAATTTTCGTTGTGTTTCCAAGACATGTTTACAAATCATAAATATGTACTTTGCCAAATTAAAATCTTTGAAATTGATGAACAAGGGCTTCTCTCCACACACATTTAGTGTAAGTGATCCTTACAACATGTGCAGTATGATGCTGTACTGATCTTCTTTGTAAAAAAAATGTATTTTTCAGGTGTTCGCTGTATCTTGCCATCGTCTGACTATACTGAACTTGAGTCGTTGTGGCAATATCACTGATGCTGATTTGATACCTATGTTAATGAGGAATCATAATTTGGTTAATCTAAATTTAAGTCAATGTAAAAATTTGTCAGCTAAATGCTTGCAACCAGTAATATTATATTGTAACAATTTGCGTACACTGAAGCTCGCAAGGTGTTCGTGGCTAACGACTGGTGCTATGGAGGCTCTGGCACTACACCAGTGCATGCTCGAGGATGTAGATCTGTCATACTGTGTGTCTATCTCAGAAAGCTGCATATTAATTTTTGTGAAAAAGTTTAAACACTTGAAAACTCTAAATTTGGAAGGTAACAAACAGATCACAGATAAAAGTCTGTACGCATTAGCAAAATATAGCACATCATTGAAGATGTTGAACTTAAGTGGATGTTCTGAGATCTCTGATAAAGGTGTCAGGTAAGAGCCTTAAGAAATGCCTACAACAGGGCTGTCCAGACCGTATATGACCTCAAGCCAATATCAAATTATTTAATAGATTAGAGGGCCGTTCAAATTAATGTTTGTTTTTTAGCCTGTAAGGGTTTATATCTAGGTACCAATAAAATTAAAAAAAAAAGAAGTAATGATTCTTTCATTGTAATATTAAAAATACTCTGCTGCATGTGGCCCTGGAGGCCTTGGTTTGGACAGCCCTGGTCTACAAAATAAGAAAGTTAAAAAAGTTAGTAGGAAAGTTACAACAAACTATTGCAATGTCAGCATTAAGTACTGCTTGGTCATTGCTAGAAGCAGACAGACCTTTTCTGCTGCTGATATAAATATTTCTTTTTTATGTAATACAAATAGTGTTATTTTTTTTATTTTTTTATTTTTTATTTTATTTTTATTTATTAATTTCATTAACAATTTTTTACAATTGTGTTTGAACATATCAATTCAAAATAACAACTAAAAGTAATTAATAATAATAATACAAATTAATTATAAACATGTCAAACCTCACAACACAATTACATGTCAATATTAATAAAATTCCAAAATCATCGAGTCAATATAAATACAAACATTGATTTTGCCTAAATGTCCCATTCAATAATAAAAAATAATGAAATAGAATTATATAATGAAAAGATTTAAATTAAAATAAATTATTACATGTCAAAAGTTATTAAAAAAATACAAAAAAAAAAAGCACTAAAAGATTAAATTTAAATTAAGTAGGTACAGTTTGTCTAATTTACATTATTAATCACACGTTATGCCCGTAAATTCATCCACAGTGTAAAAGGATTTCTCCAATAAGAAGGCTTGACGTTTTTTATAAATAAATGTCGCTTAAAGACATCCCTTTTTAGATCTACAGGTAGGCAATTAAATAATTTTACACCTTGAAAGCGTGCGTATTGTAATCAGAATAACAATTAGTCAACTAGCTTTCTAATGCATGGTTTCACCCACGCTAAGTTACATCTCTGGTTACTGCTCTGCTTCAGTCGCCAGTGGCGTGATGCAACATAGCCTATAACATTCCTCGCAAACTGGGCTATCAAACACAAAAAGAATAATTCAAATCTGACTGGTAAATTCAGAAATTAGCACGATCAAACAAACAAACACTTCGACAATATACAATAGTATAGATTACACTGATTACACAATAACACAGAAAAAGCATAAAATACTTAAAATGAACTTTAACTCTGTCGGCTCGCTATACTTTGTACATGAGGCTTAACACTAGTCCCCATGTTAGGCAGGCTCATTGGTGCCTTCAGCAGCACAGTATTTAGCTCACGGGTATTTTTACTGCCTGTCTGAGTATTCACTCATTTGGTTTTTACAATACGCACAAAAAAAATGTCATGGTCTCATAGAATCTATAACAGATTTTTAGAGACCACATGGTTATAAATCAAACATAATTAACATATCCATATTTAAAACCCATAACACAAGTTATATAATATATGCTTACTTTGGGTCTAGATGGCGTTGTGTGTGGTTGTTGTGATATTATATTTATTGTATTTAACCATCCCATTCTATTTAATTTCAGATCATTAGCACAACATAGTCCAAAGTTAGAAGGACTATTAGTACGTGGCTGCACCAAAGTGACTGAGAACAGTCTAAAACTTATGAGGAATCGTGTTCACCTAGACCGGAAGCCTGCTGACCCCATTCCCATTCCCATCTATGTTCAGGTTTGATCCAAAGGTTGTTAGAATAGTCTTAATTAGGCAAATGTAGATAGTTCCTTGCTGATTTTAGGCTAATATTAAAAAAATTAACTATTTACCATGTCCAATTAAACAAAAAGAATTTAATAGTATCTCTTTGTTTAATTTATTTTTTATTCAATTTAATGACCAGTATCAAATTTAAAAATTATATATCTAAGTTTTAGGTCAGTTTTATATACAAGGTTGAGTCAAACCAATGAGCTCTGGCAGCTACTTTATTTCTATAAAGGTTATAGGTAACAAATTTAGTTGTGCAATAAAATTAATTTTATAAAAAAAATTGCATTTATGACAATTTTTTTAATTATCTACCAGTTATGATTAACCAGGTACCTGGTTTATTTGTAATGACTTACAGGCAATCCAGTGAGTACTTTCATTCGCTATAACATTACTGGTATTATTATTATACATAGTGTAGGCTGTATTTTAAACTAGCAAATGCCGTATACAAAATTATTAAAAGACATTGGGGTTATAATTTTATTCACATGATGTTTTAAGCCACTTTTAAGTCACTCCTACATTCCCTTCTAAGGCTTAAGACTCTGCACCTCTACTAAAAATAAATACCACGAGGTATTTTATTACAGGCTCAAAAAAAGGGAAAGAGGCTTTCCCTTGTTTCGAGCTAAACGTAATTAATGGACGACCCTATCATAATTAGGGTCGCCACTCACATATTTTAATCAATTGTACTACATTATATTATAGATAAATAATATAGTAGGTACGCATACTATATTTTGACGCTCATGCTAATGTTAAGCCTTTTGATAGGGTCAATAAGACGGAATATTCTCACTTGTTTCATTAGTTCGATCGTCGAACTCGTGAGTTTCTTTTTCTCATTTGTTCGACTAAATTAATATCCAACCAAGTAATTAAAAAAGTAACATTAATTAACCGGCCGTGGCATTTCTAGCTGATAGAAAGCATCCCCTCGCATCCCTCTACCCAGTCGATCAGATGTCCATGTACAATATTTTTTCCCGACTGAGTCAAGAAAGGTAAAGTTTTTCGATCGTATGTAGATATGTATATATGTGAGTATGTATGTCTATTTCTTTGACACGATCTACAGCCTAAATGGCTTAATGTACGTCGTGAAGCTCGATCGACTACACGTCTAGTCTAGTCAACGCCACCTATTTAAGTGGTCACCATTTCAGTTATGTCTAGTGTAACCGATCGAGTTTTGGCTGACGTAAGCGCCAAAACCAAGTGTCTAGCTCAGCGGTTCCCAAACTTGGTGAAGGAACCCTTTTCGAAAGCGAAATACTTAACGGAACTCTACAATAAAACAAAAATTGTACTGTTGTGGGTGGCGACTGGCGACTAAGTTCGGTTGCGCCTCGTGATATGCTGCGTCAAAACGTTCGACCAGAAAGAGATATCTTGATTTTTTTTTTAAATTCTTGCGGAATCCCTACAGGGATATCGCGGCACCCTAGGGTTCCGCGGAACACACTTTGAATATAGCTGGTCTAGCACATTCGCTCCTTACACGGCGGTTACCACAAGATGGGCCGCTGTCAATTGGTATTACCCTCCTTAATTCGGCAGTCGCGTAAATAGTGTCATTGAGCAAGAAAAAGGAAAATCTTTCATCTTGTAATGTAATTATAGCACAATTACTTTTAGTAATTATTATTATTTGATGTGATGTAGATTAGTTACTTTGCACGACTTTGCCCAGATTTGTTCATAGTTTAGTATTATTTTTGTACTTATATAAATAAAAAAAAATTAATATACCTATAATATAATTGTGTTAAAAATTACGTAAATATTTTATTCTTGTAAGGGTGTAAGCGACATTACACACAAACAATCTCGCATATTTAATTTGCGTTTACTGCATACATTACCTAGTAGGCAGAAGAAAAAGGAGCCTCCGCTCTGGCGGCGGCGCTATTTCTCCCTAATTGTTTAGGGATTTTCTTATAAATGAAAAAAGCCATCCTTAAATAAAATTATTTATATAGTACATTGTGTTAACTTTATTAGTTTGCCAAACAAAGCCAAAATTACACCGCCTAATCAAACTTATGTGTATTTAGCTAAGATAGAAATATTTAAAATGAAAGTTCATAATATATTTTCTAGTAAATAATATGTTTTAAATATAAAATGGGGTAACTAATATATGTAGATACATATTGATTATTAAGTAGGTTTTGTTTGATTTACTGTACTGCAAGAATAACTCTGTTTTAGTATATTTTTAGTATAAGATATGGACGAAGCTATGAACAGAACTTTTGGCGGTAAGTAGTCAAACTTTTAGTTTTGATTTACACGCCGCTATGTCTACACTATAGTATAAAAATCTCTTAGGGCGACCGTTCCACACCGGAATGCCGTAGGCCGCAGGCACGCGACGAGCAGACTCGCGGTACTGACAAAAGAATGCGTGCGGACGCCCGTGAGGCCGCGAGGCTGCTCGTGTGTTTGCCCGACTTTTTGAGCTTTACAAGCGATACTGGTCTTTTAATCATGTAGATAAAGTTTAAAATTATTTCACACTGAAAGTACTCGCCGCGCCCCTGCCGCGCTCTGCCATTCCGATGTCGAGCGGCCGGCTTATAAAATATCAATGTATATCATCCTAAACGGTCACTGTATCAAAAAAAAAAACGAGTATGGATCAACATGGCACAGCCACACCATCGCGAACTGAAAATCTAATTACGAAATTAGTTAGTCGGTAATTAGTCGCAAAATACCAGAATTAGTCGTTCCATCGTTTAAAAGTTATAAGGGGTTATTGGTGGCTGTGCCAAACTGAGCGCTCACGTTGGCACAGCCACCAAATATCTCGAAATCTGTCGCACCTAGCGAAAATCTGATTATACTCAAGAGTTACTCGGTAATTAGTCGAAATTAGTCGCAAAATTCTAGAGTTAGTCGGTCTTTCTGAAGCGAGATATTTTCAATTTTTTTTTTCGACTTTATTACCGACTAACTGGTCATGTAATAAGATTTTCAGTTCGCGATGGTGGCCGCGCGAAGATGAGCCATACAATAAACGAGGGGCTCTTCTGTTTCGAAAGTCAAAGAAGGTTGGTGTCTCTGTAGTCGGAGGACCACGTAACATTGATACGGCGGTGGTTACGTACGGCCCGGCCCTACTATGCACCTATTACACTTTATTACGTACTCATAAGTTTTCATTTGTATATATAACCAACATTGGTTTTAATGTGATTGTGTGTGTTTATATAAAACTTCTGTGATTACTTAATTTTGTGCTACGTGTGTTTTTAATTACGAGTTTTATGTGCAATATTTTTCAATGAGTTGGGAATGTGGTGATATAAGTACATTATTATTAGTAAATTTTGTCGTTTACATTAGTATTATGCACATTATACTAAAATTTACTTAGTTTTATGTTTATGTAGATACATAATACTTAAGTGTAATATATTTAAGTATCTCTTTCATTTAATTATACTAACTAATAAAGTGAGCTTACGAAAACGAAAACTTGTAATATTTTTGTGATTAAATACAGTCAAAAATGAATAATGTGTAATTAAAATATGTAGATGACAGCGCGCCAATCGAGCAAGTTTGGCGCATACCACCTCGGTCGTTAACTATGTTTATTGTAACGAAAATCACTACGATTATCAAGTTTTTAAGTAAGTACTAATTATATTTACATGATTTCTTGTCTAGTACCTACTAAATAAAATAATATTATACCGGTGACATAAATAATATACTTACTGGTTTTATTATAACCAGTTTTAGTTCACAAGATGAAAAGATGATGTAGACTGTTTAAGACCATAATGTCCACTTCCCATAATTTGAAGTAAAAAATGTTTGTTGTATTGTAGTTGTAAAGGATGCCAATGATTGTAATGAGTATTTAGAATGTTATTAGAAATGGGTGAATATAAAAAGGTTGACTGACTGCGTTTTTAAATTATTTTATTCACTATTTATATTGTGCCAATGCGTTTAAAATGCCATTTTAAAGTAAGTTACTTTTTGTATAGATGTATGCAATTGTTATTTTCACTTGTTGCACACTGACCAACTAAACTGATCAACTATTCTATTGCCGACATAATGGGATCAACTATTTATTTTCTAACGGAACAACTATGATTGTCTGTTTGTTTGTAAATATTTATGTTGGTATGTCTACAGTCTACGAACAAAGTCTTCCTGGTGGTTAGGAAAATCAACA
The DNA here is from genome assembly GCA_963082885.1 of Parascotia fuliginaria. Taxonomy (NCBI): domain Eukaryota; kingdom Metazoa; phylum Arthropoda; class Insecta; order Lepidoptera; family Erebidae; genus Parascotia; species Parascotia fuliginaria. The sequence goes on from OY720187.1 coordinate 15,660,681, forward strand.
AAACAAATTAAAGTCGCCAAAACAAGACTATCGGAAAATTATCAGTTATCGATAATAATATAAAATTTAGGTGCAAGCTGTTTTCGACCTTATTGATAGTTTCCAGACTACATTTTTTTTGTAATTTCTTAAGCGTTTAGAAATTACAAAAAAAATGTAGTCTTAAAACTTTTAAAAATCGCCTAATTTGGAATTGTCAATAAGGTCTTTGCTTGCGCCTATTTTTATAAGCACTAGGTATCGATGTCTGATCATTTTCCGATGGTCTTTTGTTTTGGCGGCATTCACTAGCTTTTTAAAAACGCTCATTTGTAAAAAAAAATAGAAATGAAAAATTTAAAATGGCTCTAGACAGCAATTTGTTTTTCTTTTGGTGCCATCAGTGGCACAAATACTATAATATCATATTTTGTAGTTGTTCCATTCGAAATTTCGTATGAATCTCTATTAAGTAGCGTATGGTTTACTTTAGTTGGTTCGTTAAGAAGAAAATCACGTACAGAGCAGTTTAGTTGGTCGGTGTGGAATATGTGGTTATTTTCCTGTTTGAAGGAGTACATTTTGTAGAAGGCATAACGCCAATGAAATTATTAAACACACCTTTTTGTCTTACTTTCAGTAGTGAACAAAAACAACAATGGTTAAATTAAGGTACAATAAATAAAACAACATATTTTCACAAAATTATATTTTGTGTAATAACACCTGCTACATGTTTCTTACTGTTAATGTATTTACAATATTTTATATTCTACACATTAGTAACAAATAACATTCATAACCTTAGAAGAGCAGATCTTACAAAATAATTTACGGCGAGCGGGAGCTCACTGCTGTAATACCTACGTGCGAGAGGACGAAACTAAACGTGACCTAACTAAAATACTTAATCGTACAATTATTGTAAACATAAGTGTTAATAACATTTGGCAATAAATTACTGGGATAACACGAAAATAATCCTTAAGCGAAGCGAAGCGTTAAAACAAAGTTATCGTCGCAACTATAAAACTTTAAAACCTATCAGTGTAAAAGAATATAAAATATTAAAAAATAATCCGTCCCTTAGGCCTGTTTACGTGTCGGTGGCGGGTCTCTTAGCGCGCTATCACATTGATCAAATAAAACCTATCGTACAAATATACTAACGTTCACTTCAACAGCTCTATATGTATACAGCCTTGTTACAATATGTTACACGGAGTCGAGGCGACAAGCGGACAGACGGACAGACGAGGAGAGGCACTTCAGAACAGATTCGAGACAAACTAGGATCCTACGTTAAATTATAATTACACGCCTTACACGATACGATACATCAAACGATCACCCATATACATATAAAAGAGCGGAGTTCGACCAACTAATAAATGTTTACATCTCGAGTACGCAGTACGTTCAGTAAACACATTGCACTTATCAACATAACCAAAGACCTTACACGTAACATTGTTTCTTTGGAAATAGACAATATATTAATTTATGTATCGAGCACGAGCGATCACTGTCCAATCGTTTGATTATCACAGTACTGTCCACTGCTACATACTTTAGTCTTCACCGATAAACGATCAGATACTACGGTGTACATACAATTATTGCACTATATAATTATGCTACATTTCACTGACGTAGTCATTATTATTATATTAAAACAGATTTCGACACACTTTTATCTGCAATTTTGTACTTTTATTTAGCTTACCGGGTACTGCGCTGTCAATGACAATAAAAACATGAATTACATACATATGGTACAAAACAACGGAGTGGTTAATGATGACAATCTCGCGTACACGTAATCAAACTACTAGATTTAGTTATGAGTGTGGTACGCGAGATTGTCACCGATTCGTCACTTCCTTAACATAGCTGCCGCCGCTCGACAGGCGCGGGGGATAAGGCAACTCAACTGGTGTCAACTGTTCATTTCAATACTTACAAACACTATATACAAAAACTAGCACTTAAAATATCAAAGCAAATCTTTATTTGTACTATGCCTTATTTACTTAAATGTTATTATTATAATACACTCCATCTGGTTTTTGGTCAACGTTTATAAACCGAGCATCTAAGTGGACAGGGGGGACTGCCAAAAACATAATTTAGTGTGGAATGCCGACTGAGTATTAGTTTATGGAGCACGCTCGCGGCACTTCGCACAACCATTGCGCTCTCACAACCATCGCAACAACACGTCTCCTGTCTCTGTTCTACTGCTAAAGTGCGTCATTCTATTTATCTTGGTATCAACGAGGCACATTAAAATATTGTCCTATGCATTACTATGTTGATTGCTTTTGAGAGCAGCTAAAATTCTAAACCAATTTGTCAATAAAATGACCATTATACATACACATAACCTTCAAACATAATCTCTAACATTATGCGCAATATGTTAAATAAAATTAAAACCTAAGCTAAGCAAAGAGTATACAGTATAACAGTACAGTATACAAATAAGTATTAATAAGTTTACTTATTTATAATCCAAACTATGTCTGTAAGTACTATAACATAATATAATGTTGATAAAAAGGACTATAAAAATAATTATTTTCGTTACACTGAGATACTGTTAGGTCAAATGAAAACTATCGCGACAACGCTTCTACACAATTAAAATTTATCACTTAATTTGTTCCCATTAAAAAATGTCAGCAAATATTATATAAAATAATATTAATTAAGTATGTCATACAATAAAATTCTTAGCGTTTTGACTGAAACTCAATATTTCTGCTTATTTTCGAACATGTGAGTATAATTAATTAATTTGAAATTAATTTGGTTGTTAAGATGGTTGGTTCAGAGCGCCAGTAAATTACCTTCTAACCCACAAATCACAGAATTCAGCGACTGACGCTATATACCTAAAGCATGTATATCCATGCCAATGGCGACGTTACTACCCATAGCAAGTACACGGGGGCATCAATAAACTTATAAGGACACTTATTTAGGACGTGTCTTTAAGGTCTTTTGATTCGTTCCCACATGCGTGCATCACCCGCATGCGTGCCATTCAAACACAATTCCTTTCATATATTTTCTGTCACTGTCATGTATACGCTCCACATGACGCATGCACGTAGAGTATCAAGTGACGCATGCGAGTACAAACTGTGTATATATAGGTAGTACAGCCGCATGCGAGTACATAATCAGCGGAAGCGCTGTAATGTTCTCTGGCGGGTTGCGCGCTACCGTCGCATGGTTGAATTCAGCGGTTGCATGGCGAGCGGCGGCGGTGGCGGGTGGTTGATGTAACCGTAGTACACGTTGGACTGTTGCGCGCGCGGGTCGCTGGGGTACTGCACGGCGTTGGCGGGCATCATCTGCAGGTTGTTGAACTGCTGCTGCGGGGGCACGCGGTAACCATTCAGCCCGTACTGGCTGATGATGTGCGTGTTGAGATTGGGCGACATGCGTGAGGTGGGCGCCATCTGCATGTGCTGCATTGGACTCAGGTTGCCTGTAAATTATGTATACCATTATACAACGTGGTACAGACTACAAAAAAGATTTTTCTTATGAAATCTTTGACTGGCCTGTTGGTCTAGTGGTTAGTGACCCTGACTGCTAAGCCGGAGGTCGTGGGTTCGATTCTCACCCAGGACAAATCTTTGTGTGATGAGCATGATTGCTTGTTCTGTGTCTGGGTGTAATTTATCTATAATATGTATGTATTTACAAAAAAAAATGTATATAAGTAGTATATCAGTTGTTTAGTACCCATAACACAAGCAAATATAATTGCTTAATTTGGGGCTAGATGGCGCTGTGTGAATGTGGTAAAATATTATTATTATTCTCTTTATTCACACTATTTCATATTATTTACATTTTTAAATAGGTACATAAAACAACAAAAATACACATTTGAAAATATAAAAATAGATTTCCACCGGCAACGAGACTAGAGTCCAAGTCACCAGTGGTTAGGGTTCCAGAGAGAGGAACCTCCTAACAATACGTGCCGTGTCGGGCAATACTGCCTTTTGGATCTGGCCCTTGACCCATCCACCTAATGCGAGCCTCTTTAGGTGTTGATCGAGGCTCTTTGCTATTAAACCATTTACGATAACGACTATCGGCACAATGACAGCAGAATCCACATCCCACATGTCGACAATCTCATGGGCTAAATCGAGATATTTTATCTGTTTATCTTTCTCAGCTTTCATGAGATTTTCGTCATGAGGAACGGTAATATCGACTATCATTGCAAGGCGTTTGGAACGATCCACCACCTCAATATCAGGCTTGTTCGCAGGTTATAATGATCCTGTCTGTGATGATGGAGCGATCCCAGTATAATGTCGCACGACCATTTTCGAGAACCGGCTCAGGGTTATATCTGTAGTACGGCACTTCGATGTCCACCGGTTTGTATTGCAAAGCAAGTTGCTGGTGGATAATCCTGGCCACTTGGTTATGTCTGTGCAAGTACTCTCCATTAGCAAGACGCGAACAGCCGGAAACAATATGCCTGAGAGACTCACCAGGGCGATGACATGCCCGAAATGTGTCAATAGTGCCGTCTTTCAGGATATATTTCCGGTAGTTGTTCGTCATAATAACTTCGTCAGCAATTGCACAAACAAACCCTTCGGTTTCTCCGAAGAGATCACCGAAGCGTAGCCAGGCCACAGAAGCAGAGTGGTCCACACCAGGACCGTGTAAAGCTCAAAGGAACCTTCCGTGGAGCTCCTTGCTTTGCCATACTACGCGGCGATCGTCAACACCGAGTACTACAGGCCTGCGCCAGTTCTCTTTAGCCAAGGCAAGCGGGGTAAGTCCATTATCCACTGCAACCACATCACGATGCACACCCTCGCCCATCTTAAGAAAATAGTCTCTAAGGTTGCATATCTCGCGATTGTGGAGGCTTTTGGCATTTAGAAAGCCTCGGCCACCGCATTTTCGCGGGATATACAACCTCATGACGGATGAAAGCGGATGGTGCATACGGTATGAGGTTAAGAATGTGCGGACTCGTCTATCCAGGGCATCCAATTCTGTCTGAGTCCACTTGAGTATGCCGAAGAAGTACAAAAGATGAAGTATGACCCAACCATTACAGGCGCGCGCGCACCTTATTGCGCCGGACAAGTTACTTTTTAATACTTTTTTAAGGCGGCTGAAAAAGCGCTCCCGTAATGATTGTTTCACATCTGTGTCTTCAATGCCCAACGACTGCGACATACCCAAGTATTTATAGATGTCTGCGATTAGAAGTGGTCTGAGATGAGTAGAATCAGATAGTTGAATTCCATCAGATTCCACTACCCTGCCTCGCTTCACATGCATGACTGCGCATTTGTCCACTCTGAAAGCCATGCTGATAGAATTACTGAAGTTTTGAGTTATCTTTAGTAACTCTTTTAGCTGGGTTTCAGTTGGTGCAAATAGTTTCAGATCATCCATGAATAGCAAGTGGGATATTATCTGACCACCTCTACGCAATCTATAACCTAGACCTGACCTCTCTAGCATTAAACTAAGAGGGTTCAGTGCCAGGCAAAACCATAAGGGACTCAGACTGTCACCCTGGAAGATACCCCGCTTAATCCTTAAAGGTTCACTAATACCCTGGACTTGACGACACTCTGGATAGTTAAGGACCGTTTTCCATTGCCGCATGCATGTCCCCAAAAAGGTGCGCAAGGTGGGATCTACTTTATATAATTCCAGCAACCTCAGGAGCCATGAATGCGGCACGGAATCGAATGCCTTCTTATTTATTATTATTATTATTATAATCTTATCAATTTAAATTATCAAATTTTCATTAAAAATATAAAAGCTATTTTTAAAACTGGTCTTCACCGTATACGAGTTCTCGCATTTGCATTGCCAGCATACATTTTTATCAGTCATCATCTTATGTTTCCCGTTCTAGTCTGATTATTAGATTTTTTTTTAAGTCACACGTTACATTATAATTGTAGTTACTTACTGGATGTATTTCTAGTATTCCTCGGCGAATCAAGTTGATTGTGTGGAGGTGCGTAATACTTGGCGGCGGCCGCGTGGTAGTGTCCCGCTGCAGTCGCCGGCGGCGTTGACGACTGCTGACCGTACTACAAAAAACATAAGTACAGTATTATATATTACTAGCTGTTGCCCGCAGCTCCGTCCGCGTAAATATCGGTTATATCTCTGTTTATACATTGAAGATTTTTCATACAAACTTTTATTGCCTACTTTTAAGGTTTAGTCTATCTCTATAACAAATTGCATCAAAATCGGTTGAGTGGTTTAGACGAGACAGATAGACAGAGTTACATAATAGATAGATTTAAGGTAGTAGCTCTTTACTAGTTTTAGCATAAATAAGTTAGAATCTAGAGAAATATTATCCTTTTATAGAATAACGAGGTAAAATATGAGATGCCAGAATTGCTGGCAGCCAAACTCTTTGGTCTGTTTTCATGTCCAGTTATGATTACTACTTACCAACAGGTGGGTCGTATGCCATAAGTAGTCTACACTAATATTATAAAGAGGAAATATTTATATTTTTGTATGCAACAAATAAACTCAAAAACTACTGGACCGATTTCAAAAATTCTTTTATCATTAGAAAGCTAAATTATCACTGAGTAACATAGGCTACGGGAACGTGGATCACAGGTGATACCACGTGACGTCCGCTAATATAAAAAAAAACTAGTGCTCTGTCTCGCTTTGTTTCGTTACTTGTTGCCTGTTTCCCGCTCGGTTTACTGCTATTGTACTAGTAGACATGGAGATCACTAAGAGAGACTATCGGCCAGCAGTGAGTCGGCTCCTACAGACGTTTATACAATGTATAGATAGTGTGGTATAATTACCTCGAAGTACAGTTGTTGTTTAATGGTATCATCGGATATGTGTTGTACCTGGTGGGGCGCGTGCGGGTGGTGCTGCGGCGCCTCGGCCATCTGCTGCAGCTTGGCGAGCGAGCAGGACGGCGGCCAGCCCCCCGCGTGGTACTGCTGCTGCTGCTGGAACGACAGGTAGCCGCCCTGGTAGCCGCCGCCGCCGCCGCCCATCACGCTGCCGCTCGCTGCAATGTAACGAAAATAGTTTAAAAATTACTAATTTGTGTATACATGTTTTGTTTTATTGGTGCGAGTCATGAATAATAAACCTTTGAAACTTTCTGAAAGAAATTCTGTTGATTTTATTTGTTTAATTTTATGTAGTGTGCAATAGAGAACATTTTCTCTTGATAGTTTTAGCTTAATGATTTAGTTGGCTCTGTCAACATTTTTTATAAGCATACGTACTAGGGACTGTATCTTCTTTTAACATTTAAGTTGTATAAAATAAAGCTCGCCACCAATAATGAGTGTATAATGTGTAGTGCAGGTACCGTGCTGCGTGTTGGGCGTGTTGGGCGGCGTGGGCTGGCGGCGCGCGGGCGGCGTGGCGGCGGCGCGCAGGGCGCTCGCCTTGCTCTCGCCAGCGTTGGCACTGCCGGCGCCTCCACTGCTGTTTCTGTGACCACACACAAACGTACAGTACTCACTTATAAATGTCACCGTAAAATTGTAAATACCGTTACATTATAATCTATCTCGCGTGATTGTAAATTCTCGAGAGATTGTGAACCGTAACAAACGACTCACAATTTAACGCATTATTTTTCGGTAATTATAATCTTTCGAAGTGAAACCGTCAAATTGTGAAATGGCATGTGACGGAAGACACCTCGCGCGCTGATTGGTTGAATGAACGGCGTATGCCCCGCGCCGCCATTTATTTGTAAATTCGTTTAATGTAAACAAACATTATTATGGTGATTTTATATTCATTTCGTGTTGAAAATGACTTACAGATTTAGGATTAGTTATAGCAAAAATTTTTGTGAAAGTAAAATCAATCTGTGATTAACCCAAGAAATGCACTTAAAATGATAAATAAGATTAACATAGAATGATCTTATGTAAGACCGACCAATCAGGGACAGCCTTCGGACAGTTTACAATTTAACGCACGACAGATTGTAATTTAACAGTTTCACTTCGATAGATTATGATCTACCGAAAAATGATACGTTAACTTGTAAGCAGTATGTTACAATTCACAATCTTTCGAGAGAGTATATAATCTAACGATATTTACAATTTTACGGCGACTTAAATAAGGAAACATTCAAAAGAGGATGAGTATGTTTACAAGTAAAATAATAATCTTAAAGCATTGGCAGAGGAAAAGCTGTAACATTTACTATTATTAACATACGTCAATATTCTTTGTATAAAAGGAAGTTTTGTTCTGAGATGACACAACAATGAGCTAATACTTTTCATATAGAAAGAAGGTGAATAATCAACAATGACTCACCTATTTCTATTGTTAATCTTGTGGTGCTTGGGCGGGTGCGGCGGGTGCGGCTGGTTGGGCTGCATGATGGAGGGGATGTGTATGGAGGAGTACTGCGGGGAGGGCGCCGCGTGCATGTGCATCATGGAGCACGGCGACGCCAGGTCGGAGCCGATGCTGGTGGGCGACTCCAGCCCCAGCGCGCTCACGTCCAGCTCGCAGGCGCCGTACTGCACCGAGTGCACCGAGTTGCTCGTCGAGTCCGGCGTGTACACGCCCATGGACTGCAGCGCGGGGCTCACCGCCTCGCACAACTCTTCTTTATTGCTGTCTTTAGGTGATTCCTCCTTCTTAGACTGCTGCCGAGACTTCTTCTCTATCTCGGTCTTCTCCTGCCCGCAAGGACCGTTCTGATTGAACGGCGTCTTACACCCCGACGACGTCATCACCTGCGGACTCTGCTGCCGGTACTCCGCACAACTAGTCACGACCTCCTGTTGCTTGTTCACTTGCCGCTGCATCATCTGCTTCATCTGCTCCGCCGTGCTCTGCGACTGAGACTTCTTCGGCTCGCACTGCGTCTGACAAGCCGTGGTCGTCTTGGATTGCTTTGACGGCTTGCACTCGTTCTTTTGTGAACATTCCGACTTAGATGTAGGTGTCTTTGTTGTTTCTTTGAAATGTGGGAGCCCTGTTGTGGCGTACAAACTACCACTCAGAGCGCCATACGCGATATTATGAAAGTCCTTTTGATCGTATTTAGGAAGCAACTTTTGAGGCGACTTCTGAACCTGATCTAAATGAGGCAGATTGAACCCTTGCAGTTTGTCGAGATAGTTCTTATCGCTGACGCTATTCTTCATGTCGAATATTCTATTATGCTCCCACGTGCCCTGTATCCTGGTGGGATCCCAGGGCGGCCACTGGTACTGGCCATGCGTCGTGTGATAGTTAGGGATCTGGTTCATAGCATAATCCGCTTTAGGCACCAACTCGTTATCATACTTAAATTTGGGCAGCATTTTGTTTAAATCGTTCTGATCCGCCTTCAAGTTCAGTTGAGCGGTGCAACTTTTGTCGTGTTTCACTGAAGCATTCTTGGAATCGCATTTGGAAGCGTTAGATTTCTCCTTCTTAAAAAAATCTTGCTTTTTAGGAGCTTCGGTTGTTGTTTTAGTTTCAACTTTGCTTGTGACCTGCACAGAGTTAATCACGTTTATTGGGACAGACGTCTCTGGTTTCCTCGCGTTAGTATTTTGTTCTGGAAAAAACATCTTCGGCTCCGGAGTACTCCTCGGCGTATCGTTCTTGGTCTTCTTGTCAGTCTTCTCTAACTTACTATGAGCTGAGTTCACTCTTACATCGCGCAGTTTACTTTTCTCTCTTGGCTTTTGATTTGGGTCATTCTTATCTTGAGAACTGCCTTGTACGATGTTCATGGAGGCAGCCAGGGAGTTCTGTAGAGCATTACTGTTAGCGAAACTAGCATCTAAGTCAGGTCTATCTAAACCCATGTTGATGGCGGCGTTAGCGCTCTGACACCGAGGTAAAAAATTAATGTCAGTCACATTCGGGATTTTAGGAATAACTGGGTTTATAACTGGCGACGATATAGGATGAGGCACTTCTAACTTGGTCGTTGTTTTACTGATCAGAGGCGTGTCTAGACTGTTGCTAATCACGCGGTTTTGTTCACTCGCCTTGGTCATAACTTTGTCTGTTTGTACTGCCTGCGACTCCTTGGTGACAGCTCTATGGTTCAAGTAAGAATGTTGCGCAGTATTTATCTGCTGTATCGTCATAGAATTACTCACTGGGTTTTGAAAAGTTTGCAGCGGCGAGGGCTGTTCTATAATATTTCTCGTTATAACAATCTCATCTTTCCTATGTAACAGGTCATTCCGAAACGGAATATCACTATCTCTACCTACAATTGTATTAGGTAATTTGTTCCTATTATCAATTTCTGTAAAACTATCTATTTTGATAGGGTCAGGTTTCTTCATACTGGAAATATCTCTTTGGATATCCAAATTTTGTATAATAGAGTCAATTTTGTTAGGTGACTTTTTGTCTGTGCTTTTAATTTCGTCAGTATTCTGGTGTTGTATAACTGTTTCTTTTCTAACTTCGCACTTTTTCTGTTCACTAACAATGTCGGTGTTAATAGATTCTGGTGATTTTCTTGATGTAGGTGTATCATTGATCACAATATTATCATTTTTCTTTGGTGATACACCAGTTTGTGGTGATCTAGTATTATCAGATTCACCTTCGACAACTATTGTCTCAATTTGAATAGTTTTTGGGACAATCAAGTCCACGGTTGGTTTTACGATGTTAACTTCTTCTTGTACTTTAGGATCCAATACTATGTGAGCATTTTCTGTAGATACCACCGGTATTACTTTTGAAGGGCTCTCCTTTTCTTCCACTTCTTTAGGTTTATTCTCATTATTTTGTTGCACTGGTGCCACCAAATTAGGTTTTGGAGAAGGTAAAGGACAGCTTTGACTGTTATTATCATCAGACTCTGATATAATGATGGTATCTTTGTCATCCAAAACTGATTTTCCTGGTGATTTCATTTCACCATTCTTTGGTTCAGATAGCTTTTCATTATCTGTCTGTTTAGATGTTTCTGTGGAATCTTCTTCTGGTTTCTCTGAATCGTCTGTTCTGTTCTCTGCTGCATTATCATCAGGCTTATCACTTGTTTCGTTAATAACTTCGTCTTTTTCTGCTATAGATTTTGGTGAATCCATGTGTATGCTGTCCAGTTCCATATCACTGGTGTGATGGTCTGTACTGTTTTCTTCAATTTGTCGCGGTGAAGTTGGCTTGCTGACAGGCTTCCTTTCCTCTCCTTCCTCAACATCCATCTCATCATCCGCCTCACCAGAAGAATCTTCAGAACTGGCTTCAGAATTTTTACTTTTGTCTTGTGTCTTCTCTTCAACTGGTTGTGCAGTTTTTGGTAATGTATGTTCTCCAACTTCAGCGGGTATCGCGGGGTCTTCCATAGAATCGTCGGTTTTGTAATCATTGGTCTCGGCTTTAGCACTGTCGTCGAGTTTGGTTTTCTTAGCTTCTGGGGACGAAGTTCTCGCCACAACCTTTTTGAGCTTCTGCTTCTTCTTCGGCCGACCTTTCCATATAGTTTTTTTCCGTTTCTTAGCCATGACAGCGGTGGCGGTAGGTGTCGCCGCCTCGATGTCCATATTCTCTTGACTGTCCTGACTATCGGACGCGTACGCCGCATCTCTAACACTTTGCCTTTTATTGCTTGGAGTAGCATCCTCTGCGATTTCATTCTGAGTAACTCTTGAAGATCTTCTAGCGATGCTTTTACTTCTCTGTCTTCTCGGAGTCTCGTCTTCTTTACTCTTCACTTCTTCTAAATTAGATTCAGAAATCTTTCTACTAACTTCGCGTTTTCGCTTCCTGAAATTCTCATTGAGGGTCGGAGTTGTTTGATACATAGTTTCACTGTACTTAAGCGGTCTTGTTCGTCTCCTACCCGATGATGTCACTTCAATGGGCGCTTCAGGACTTTCTTTTTCAGCAACAGTCTCTTTGTTTTCTTCCTCTTGTGTTGGCGCAGCCTCAGTTTCAGTCGCGGTATCCTCACTTTCAGTCTTCATCTCCTCGTTTTCAGTATCTTGGTCGCCACCGGAGGCTTCCTCGGGTGATCTAAACGGATTTACAGTTGGCGCTAACAATGGCGTCCATCTCAAGCACTCTGGATCAATTTCTAGTCGAGGTTTACTCTTGACTTTATGCATATGACTATCAACTCTTTTCCAGTCTATACAAAGTCCTAATTTGCTCGATTCATTATTTGGGATGTATCTAACGAAGCCGAGTAGTTGGAAGGTAATCGCGATATCATTCATATGCATGCCCGTGGTATGCGCTATGTCTTCGAAAGTGAACGATTTATCTTTGTGGTCGTACAGGTATTCGAGAATTACAGACTTCCAGTACGCATGGTACGAAACTCTGCCTAGGTCCGAAAGAGGTTTTTCTGGCGTACCAGGCTGTCCTTCCTCTTTTGATAGCAGATAACCTGTAAATAAATAAAATCAATAAATATGACATTATCAAATACTTGCATGAAAATATTACTTGACAACTATAGCCAGGTACCGTTTAATCAAACAATTTTCTGAATAATAAGGATTGTAGTGTACCTTGTCATAGTTGTCAGGTAGATGACAAAAATGGATAAGTAAAGATTTCACCACTCACTAAAATGGATGAGAAATCTTCCGTAGCCCTGCCTCTGGTACTGCGGCATCGTCATGATACACGACACGTTATACTTTTGCTGGCAATGTTTTTCTTTGGAGAAATAGCCAACAAGATGACATCCTTTGCTGTCGTTCTTCGTTAACACGTAAAACAGGAATGGTTCAACGTCGTAGTATAGGGTTTTGTGGTCGAGAAACAATTTTGCGAGTAGGCAGAGGTTTTGACAGTAGATTTTGTTGGCGTTGCCGTCCACTTCGAAGACAGAGATGTCGCCGCAGCGGTATATTTCAGTCGCGGGTGGGTGTCGCCACAGACACTTGTCCAAATGCCGCATTAACACCGCCCGACTTTTTGCGTATTTGAGGCAGAACTCGCACAGGAATAATTTGGGCAATCTGAAACGTAAAAATTGATTGTTAAATTCGTATGAAGAACGAAAATTTAGATTATATGTTGTCACCATAGAGAAGATAAAGACAGAAAGGTTATAAAATAAGGGACAGACAGAATTGTACACAATGGAAGTAGCATCACGACAGCTTTCTATAAAAATCAAATTCATGTTTAGATGGACATAAAGAATGAAAAATTCAATATTTTTTTTGTTTAAATCGGATACACATGTATAAAAGTCTCAACACAAAAATTGATCGACGATGGTGTATGAGCGTGGAGGCTGTACTGACCTGGCATACTCCTGCGGGAAGGGGCTGGAGTACCAGGTGTCGATCTCCCACTGTCCGAACTCGATGGCGGAGGGACAGCGCGGCGGCGCGGCGGCCAGCGGCTCGCGCGCGCCCGCCGCCGCCAGCGCCGCGCTGAACACTGCCGCGTCCTCCGCGCCCACGCCGCCCGGCAGCCGCGCCGCCCCCACCCCCGCGCCGCCCTCTGCAACGTGCGACACTTGTGAACTAAACGTCATGCTTCCGTACAGCTGACTTCACATTGGACGTCCTCGAGCGACGCGAGCGCACGCTGAGCTCACAGTTGTATTAACACGTGAGCTCAGCGTGTACGGCGCTCGCACACGCGCTCGAGGAACGCGTACGCCCAATGTGGGGTCAGCTTGAAGCATCTCGCGCACTATCCTCGACCAGTCGCAGCTGTGACCGCAACCTTGGTTGCAGAAGCTACGGTCGGACTGCGGGCAAGCGCGCGACATCCATATAGCTTCTTTAGTTAATCTGGTCATTGCTCACACTGGTCGTAATCGTAGTCGTTTAGTGCGCGAGGTGCCTTAATCACTCTTTCGCGGACCTACCTATTTTGGAACATGGTTTAACCCTATTTGTGCAATCATAAATGCAAAATTAAAATTTGTATGCTAAAGCTTAATTTGATGTTACTTTTACATTGATGAGTGCCAGTTAGGGGCAGGAAAAATTGTTTTTAAATTCGACCTTTTTAAATTCGAGATGCCAACGTGGGGTCAAAGTGAGAGTTACGTGTGGCGTCAAAATCCTAATAGCAAATTTATTTTCGTGGACTTTCTCGAACAAAATATTGCAAGTCGATCTTCATCATCATGCCGATGGCAACCGCCTCCTGCTGAGCTTAGGCCTCCCACATTGGTTTCCAAGGGCACCGGCTGAAACTGGCCTATGCGAACCGACGCCCCACTCCTGTAATATGAAACAATGCAAGATAAACCGAATTCATCTGAATCAAATATTTCGCTTTAATCGCATGTTACAATGGCACATGAATGACAGCGAATGAATAATAAAATGAAATAAAAAACTGCATTGACTGATCTGAACAGATAGTAAAATAGTAATCAGATCAGATTAGTACAACTTAATATAAAAATAAAGGGGATACGGCAAGTAAAAATAAAGCAAGTCGCCCACGAGCACCCGCACGTCTCAGTGACGCGCGCGGGGGGCGGAGGGAGAGATGCGAGTGCTCGAGTCTTCGTCTAGTCACGCCTCTCAGAGGCGCGAGCGAAAGTGCATGTGTGGATACTGCCGAAACCCGAATAACAAATGTTTTGTCATCGGCGCTCGGTGTCCGAATGGAGAAGCTAGCAATAATCGAGAGCGCGCGGCTCACTCACCCGTCCCGAACAGAGTTACAGAGAAACAACGACGCGAGAGCGGAGCGCCGGCCAGCAATCAGAGCGAGCGAGTCGGTCAGATCCACCACGACACTTTCACCGCACCTCACGAACCGATCTTACCCGTCTGATTGGTGGCCGGCCTCGCGACGCCTCCCTGCCGACCCGCCAAAGCTAAGCCGCGGTACAGTTTGTCCGAGTCCTCCGACACCGTCCGGTGCTTGCCCACCGCCGCGGTCCTAACCAGCTGCGACGCGGACAGTCGCGGCCACGCCTCTACCGAGCTACGCGGGGGACTGCCGTCTAGGCTCCGACGCACACTCTCCACCATCTCGGTCTTTACCGGCCGCCTCTCTATTCGCACCCGTGATCTACTTCTCTCTCTCGTGCGAGCTCTGATCACCGGTTCCACTTTGGGAAGAGGAATCGGTTCTGGTTTAGGTTTTGGCTCTAGTTCCAATTCCGGCTCCGGTTCCGGTTCGCGATTCGGTTCCCTCGTCCGACTGCGAGCTCGGCGTAGTTCGGCTTGGTAGCGGCGGAACGTGCTCCTCGTCTCCTTCAGCACCGTGCGGTCTTCCTCGGGCTCGGGCGGGCGCGCGGGCCGCGGCCGGGACTGTGACCGAGACGCCGACCGCACCGAATAGAACTCCGAGAGGCCGTCGAACAAAGTCGTCAACAATCTTTCCCCGCAGCGACTTCGGCGTCGCGCGATTCTGTGTCGATCGGGCGGCTCGCGCGGTTCCCGGGGCGGCGGCTCCGCCTCGAGGCGCCGCTGTTTCTGCGCTTCGGCCGCGAAACCCCACACTCCGCCGGGCGTCTCGTCCGCCGCCAGGCGCTCGAAAACTGTGGAGACCGCCGCGGGCGCGGGCTGTTCCGCCTCGCTGGACGAGGTGTCCGGCGACGCGGGCGAAGCGGACGCGGAACTGGGCGAGGCGGGCGACAGGGGGGACGGCGTGGAGCGCGGGGTGCAGGCGGCGCCGCGGGGCGAGGCGGGGCGGCGCTCGAGGCGCAGCTCGAGGCGCTGCACGCGCGTCACCCGCACGCCGCCCCACCCCTCCCACTCGCCGGACGAGGAGCGGCGCCGGCGCCGCTTCACTAGGTTAAAGGCGGAGAATCTGAAGAACTTCTGCTTCTCCCGCGACATTCTCTGTTCGGGGCGCGTCAGCGGCGGGGCGTTACCGTCGGAGGGTTCGTCGTCGGAGTCCGGCTTGCGCGCCGGCGTGCGCGGCTTCCTGCCGCGCGGCGTGCCCGCGGCGCCCGACGACCTGCAACACGCGGCGGGTGAGACTCGGCCGGCCACGGGCGCCACTACTCGCGAGGCTGCGCGCACGCACCGCTTGCCGCTCCTGCTGGCCGCGCACGGGGCGCAGCGCCAGGGGAGGGGCGCGTGCGCGGTGCAGCGCGGGTGCGCGTGCCGCTCGCAGGACGCGCAGCGCGCCGCCCAGCCGCCGCGCGCCGAGCACTCGCCGCACCACGCGCACGACCCGCACGACCAGCGCGCGCCCTGGCAACACACATACAGTTATATAGGCACACAACTCTAAAGGATGAATGAGAATCCCATGCATTATTATTCCTACAACTCACTAGTGATCCCAGGTCCATGCATATTTTAGACCTTTAGAAATATAAGAAAAATGTGTACTGCAATTGTCCACAATACACGATCCAAGCAAGTTATTTATTGACGAAATTGGAACCACATTGATATAATTATAAACTTTATAGGGCTGTGTCTTCAACCTAAGAAGTTAGCTTTACATAAAATGCAATCTTAATAGTGTACCTTTAAAACTGGTATTTGATTGTTATCCAACAAGTTGAGGCACGTGGGATGCGCGTGCGACTTGCACTGGTGGCAGCTGATTAGAGCTTCCAACGCGCCCAACCTGTTCTTCGCGTCAGTTCCAAGGCACTCTGTACACATAGGCACTGTTCCTTGGTTCTGTTTCTATAACAAAAAGAAACAAACCTTTAGGATTTAACTGGACACCAGCAGTGATTATTTTTCATAATGATAACCGAATGAAATGGTGATTGCACCATCTTAATTGGTTTTATCCATGAGAAAATCTAATTGGTTTGATAATAAAACAAAAAATTATACCTTAATAAATAGTCAGAGTAAAGGTTTTTGCAATTCTGAAGTCAATATTTTTAAATCACGTCTTCTCTTTAGGGACCTAACCCATCAATTAGTGTTACATGCAAAGTTTATACAAAACAATAGATTACTAATCATATCTGATTACAATGCATTTTAACAGTTTATTGTGAGCCTGTGCCTAGTTTATATTACATAGATTATTTTTAATGATCCTACTTAATACAATTAATAACTCTGTGTTTTTTAGGTAAACAGCTAAGCTTCTGCTGTTAAAGTAAGCCTTAACTGTGACATTTAGTTTTAGGCCATTCAATAAAAAAAAAAGTAATAGTTTATAGTAATAGTATTCTACATTTGTTTATTTTTTTGTACAAATCTAATTTACTTCATGCCATTTAAAAATAGACAACCACTTTATTTTTATACAAAAATAGAAAGGGTAGTTGTTGTACCAGCAAACCTATATTTTTTTGGTCTTTAAAACAGGTGTGCACAAATGGAGACCTTGAAATAGTTAAACACATACACACAGGTACACTATAACATTAAAAGTGTACCTGTGTGTGTTAGACAATTTTAAATTTATGTCTGAAATTGGCAGGGGGACGATATGTATTCATATTACTTATTAGACAGAGAGATTGTTGAATTTCAAACTAATATTTATTTTGTGAAAACAAAAAAGAAATTATAATCAATTCAGTATTCAGCCATTTTATACAATTATTTTAATAATATACCACATATTGTTATGTTATTAAAGCTAATTATGCAGATGTTTATGTTACAAATTTTACATATTTGTAGTAATAACATCATTATTCACATCTGCAGCTTTTTCACAAACTGATTTGTTACCAACAAACATCTGTCTTATGTTCATCAACCATATAGTGTTAAAATAACAAACAATTTTGGACAGATTTTTTATTGTAAAAATAATAAGTTATTATAAAAAATAGTTAAACAATAAGTATGTGTCAAAATATTGTGCAATTCAAATTCTAAACAATATAGAGTAACAAAATTATAATTAGAATTCATTTTTGAAAAGACATTTCACAATCTATGGATCAAGTAATGTAGTGACCTTTTGTCCCATGTGAAAATAAATCCTAAAACCTTGTGCCTGGCAGATGCAACTCCCATTGAAATTAGTAGATTAGTAAACAAAACTATACACTCCTACTTTTAGTATTAGTATAACTACATATATATAACTATATATAAATATATAACTAAGGATTATTGGTTCAAAACATTGTTCTGGAAGAATGACTCATATTTTTTCAAGACAACAGATTTTTTTATGTAAATGAGTCACTCAATCAGGTAGTAAATAGTTTCACACATGTATAATGTACTATGTATATGTATTGTCTAGCAATATCTACTCTGCCTGCAGTTTGTGATACAAAAGTAATGAACAAAAAGAAAATAAAACATGACCATTCCCTAACTATAATAGCATGCCTTATTGTTCATTTAATTATTGTAAATGACTGGCCTGTTGGTCTAGTGGTTAGTGACCCTGACTGCTAAGCCGGAGGTCGTGGGTTAGATTCCCACCCAGGACAAACCTTTGTGTGATGAGCATGATTGTTTGTTCTGTGTCTGGGTGTAATTTATCTATAATATGTATGTATTTACAAAAAAAAATGTATGTAAGTAGTATATCAGTTGTTTAGTACCCATAACACAAGCAAATATAATTGCTTAATTTGGGGCTAAATGACGCTGTGTGAATGTGGTAGAATATTATTATTATTATTATTACTATTAAATTTACATTATTTCAGTTGAGACATAGTAAATAAATATGTAGGCTCACTAAATGGTAAATGTTTACCAATCTATGGACACAATTGTATTTTTAATTATTGTATGATAAAGCTTAGAAAATATACCTTTAATGAGTGATTGATCCTCAGCTCTATAACCCATCAAGAAACATGAAAAGGTATGAATACTATTTGTTTAATATGTCTTTAACGATTCACTCAAGTTAAAACCAACAAAGATCGACCACAAAGGAATTAATAATAGTTATTAACATATTCTATGTCATATGACCGAGACCACTGACAAACACAAATGGGTATGCTACAACCTCAAACAAAACCTAAAACATAGTTTTAGTCAAGACAATTAACACAACATACGAGCATCTGTAAACACTAAGCAACAGATAAAAAGGTATTATTAACCAGTGGCTCGAGTCCGACTTCGAAGCATTTGCTACCTATAAAACATTGTGATAGTCCAGCAACTCTAGCAATTTATCTGCCTCTTATTCATTAGCTTAAAAGTTAAAATGGAAATTGTGACTCTTTAAGTCAATATGTAGGTACTTCCAAAGTGAAGAATATATCATATTGTAAATAAATCTAAACTTCAAAAACTTAGCATAAAACCTCACTAGTGCTCTGGTACTTCCAAGAATCTCAATATTAAAATATAGATAAGTATAACTTATGTTTAGATCATAGTTGGCATTTTTTGTGACAAAAGCAACCTTGAATGTTAATAGAAGGTCAATAACCTTATTACGGCATGAACATATTACTCATAAAGCCATCAATAGTTTTAATGTTTAGTTATGAGTTTTCAGTTTTAGCACAAGAAAGTGTCAGCTAATAAGAACTGAATGGACAAAGACTAAAAACTATTCTTAAATACGATATTTTAAAGCACAGTTACCAAATTAGGTAGTTATTAATGTTTATTCTACTGTTTTATCTATTAAAAACCTGTATAGAGTTCTATTAGCACCTTAAACATAGTAGTTATTAAATCTTATATTGAAAATAGGGGCTTTAATAAGATTTAAAGATTTTAATAGAAATTTGCTAAGCATTGTTATAAAACTGAAATGAATAAATAGTCCACAGTAATACAGTTTGTAATGTAAACATAGATCTTTAGTTTCACTTATAACTAAAGAGTAACATATTTAATTATTTATAAGTAATTAAATTTTGAATAATATAAAAAATAAAGTGTATATTACAATGATAATAATATTATTATTGTTGTTAATCCTTTGTTTACAAACAGTAGAAAATATTAGATATGCATTTTAGGTACATACATAGTATAACAAGATTGTGTGTATGTAAATAAACATTGTTAGGTGTACTACACTACAATAAACTGACCTTCTCGGGTGAATCCTGCGAGTTTTTTGGCCGCTGTTTGAAGCTGCGATCTGAGGATGTGGTCAATGGTCTCTCGGCCGCCTTGTATGCACCATTTTGGTATGTCAATAAACCTCTCGCCACGGCACGCTTCGCAGCAGCTCGCACTACGGCTCGAGCATCCACATTAGGTTCCACTGTCACTTGATACCCCGTATTTAAATGTCTCTCAATACTTCGCACAGTAGACCCATCACGCTCACCCATCTCGCGCACAGCCTTCGCAACGGCTTTCGATAAGTCCACATCTTGAGTTATCTTCAAAAGCTTACTCTGCAGTCCACCAGGATCCTTGTAAGAGCTCTGACCCTTATTATACACCTTCAACACGGCACCCTCACGTACGGCCCGCTCCAGACGCTCCGACACCACATCTTCGTGATAGTTGTGGTGCTGTCTGATCGCATGACATATCCGTTCCACACTGGGTCTCTGCTTCTGGGAGCGTATCTTGTGTATCGCTTCCAGGATCCATCGCTTCCACACATCTTTGCCGACGTCGTCTGGCTCGCACATCTTCGTCAAATAATTATTACGTACTGCCGCCTGAGTAACGGTACGGTATTGCACTTATGTCAACACCCATCGCATTTTGGCGCCTCGAGCGAAATTCCATTTTACGAAATGGAACCCCGCTGAATGCGGCCGGTAATTACGGCCGCGCTGCGAGACGCCGGTTTACAGCATGTCACCGAAGCCTTCGCAACCCGATGACACATCGGGCCTCGCTAGCGGGTTTTGGCGGAGCGGGCATCCGACGTCCGCCATCTTGTGGCGATCAAAATTTTACGTAGCGAACAAAACACGCGACGTAAATAATAACGGCCGTTTCAACAATTAGAGCAAACTTATCAACAGCATCCGTAGAAATAACACTGTCCACTGTCACAAGAAATAAAAATTAAAAGAAATATTTTCACAAAACTAAAATACGGCAAAGTTCTTTCCGGTTTTTTTTTACAATGCGCCTTCACAAAACAAACAACACTATATATTAATTTTTACTGATTCAATATTAGTTTTTAACAATGAGATTTGTGTGTTCAAAACTATTCCATATCATAGAAATATTACAAAATTTACTTGAAAACATTCACAAAACACCAACAAAAGGCTCTTCAAAATGGCTATCAATTAGATTGCCTTGTTAAAAAAATATTTTTGATATCCTGTCGATCACATTGTATTGCCATTTTAATTATAATTACGTCATAATTTGTGTTCATACATCATTTAAGTCATTGTCTATGGTTATGTGTTATTTAATTTTAAAAAAATAAAGTAGAACTTGCCATGTCTAGGTAAACAACACGCAAGAAAGTTGAAAATATATAAAATTTAATTTTAATGTCATAAAAAACTATCCACTAATGATAACATCGTGTCATCGTACAGTTTTGTTCTTAATTTAATCGGTACCTATCTACTTTTTGATCAATAATAGCAAACTATAAACAGTAGCTAAATAAATAATAGGGTGGTTCTATCGACTTGTCTTACCATTTGTAAAATATTAGACACATTGATCTCGCGCGCTTGAACGTATTAAACTAAACAGGTTAAAGGACTAATAACTTTTGTACAGTTATGAACTTGTACAAAAGTTAACTGTATTACCAGTTGACAGTTTTTATCGTACATTTTTCATTGCACCAGAGAGCCAAAATCCTGTACTACATCTCTCGCTCGGCTCGTTTTCTATCTGTGAGTACTCAGTCTTGTTTAGTATACTACGTCCATGCTCGTGCGTAAGTTTTAGATATCTTATTCTTTCCCATGGATTTAATAATAATAACGTTTTAGATAGTTAAGTCTATATAGTTAAGATACACTTCGATGTTCTTTCTATTTTATAAACTATCCATACTCATTTATCAAAACTTTCTAAATGAGGTTATTAGATTTAGTGTCATTGCTCTTAAATTGTCTATGTCCATTTGATGTACTTTTAGACTCGGCTTTATTTACAGACGCGCGGCAATTTAAATTTATCATAAATCATCATTTATTTACACGGAGATAAAACAGTAAACTTAATAAAATAAATAATAATTAAATGCCTTATAAACGCGCTTTATCACGACTAGCAACACTATGAAATTTCTCTTGATTTGCAAGGGCAGTTCCACAAAATTTTAGATGGCGCTAATCTTTGCTAACCAGAGGCCCTAGACAAGTGGCAAAGATTTATAATCTATTCATAGAATCTTAGAGCATTAAACCAACCGGAGAGGCCACTGACAGGCGTACCCCTCTGCCAAAGGTACCAGCCCACCGGTCATACCCGTTGTATAAAACTAGTTGACGCGCGTTCCGCATCATAAGTCACCTATCAGTGCATGCGTAATAGCGTCTCAATAGAAATGCCGAATTGCAGTGTATTTTGGTGTAAAAAGCGTTCAGCGACATCAAGTCTACAAAAGGATAATATTACATTCCACCTGTAAGTATTATTTTGTTCTAATATTATTAAATAAGGCATTAAATTAGCAATTTAACCAAATAAAATGCTAATCAACAAGTGTTGCCAGGCTTATCATCAATACTCCAATCTGGGGTAATATTTTAAGTTGAATTAACATAAAAACTAACCTTTCCTTTTTTATATCTCGCCTTGTTGACCTATCTAATAAGTTTCATTTTGGATGTACATTATTGTGTCACCGTTCCCATATTTATTTATTTTTAATTAAAATCAATCTTTTTTTTACCAAGTAATGCACAAAATAATATTAAATGAACAAGTAAAATGAGATTATAAATCCAAATAGACAAGATTAGTGCACTTTATTCCGAAAGATAATTGCTCATTTCTTACAAAAATAAGCGTATTTATTTTTAAGAAACTGGTCACACTTTAACATAATTAGAGATGAGACAGTTTAATCACAAATATCGATATTGGTTTTCCAGTATTAAATTATTTTTTTTTGTTTGTTATAGATTTTCAAAAGAAGCAGCGCCTCGAGTCGCTTGGGTCCAATATTGTAGGAACCATATAAGTGGGTTCCTAAGCGTACAAGTATCTGACTAACAGCTTAAAAGACAAAGCCTTCTGTGCTGCCAGCACTGCTACCTCCTCCCTACCCCCCAAGCGGCGGAGAGCTCAGTTCTTAGCAAGTAAACTCGCTGTGCGCTACCTCCTCTTATTGCATTACCTAGGATTAGTTAAACTAGTTTTATAAGGTTAATTTAAATTGCACAGTTTTCCAGTATTTTATTATACCTACTTAAATAAAGACTTTCTGAAATATGTTCTATTGTTTTTTTGTTATCTGAACAGATAAAATATCTCTCTAATAAAAATCTACTCATACATTCTCATGTCAGTGTCTTGTTATTATGTAATCAGAACAAAATCCTCCAATTACAAGCTCTGCTTAGTTGGAACGAAATTTAATAGCAACAGACAATTAATTCAAAGTATTATTTGGTTTGAATATACATACATACTTAGGAATAATACACGTAAAATTGACACGTAATAATTAATTACAATCTTTAATCCACACTAGAACAAATTTCAACAGGTGGTGGTTATTGAACATACATCCTTGTGCGCAGTAGTAAAATAAAAAAAAAGAGTGGGTACCCATGTACGCACGTAAGAAGTTATACTTCTTTGGCATAACAATCCAAAAATACCAAATAATAATACAACGCATACATACATAAATATTTGAATTGATATAAACGCCAATATATTTTTTATTTATTCACACAGATTATTTGTACTGATACGACACACAAAGATCCGCAACTAACTTCAGTATGAAAAAGGTTCGCAACTAACTTCAGGGTGTTGCTTTTTTCTGTCGGTGTGCGCGCGCATCGTAAAAATTCACTTTCATCATTTTTCCCAATCGCGCAAAAAAAAGTATAACTTCAAAAAAAACGGCTAAATGCCAGTAGGACTCGCGCGCCGAGGGTTCCGTATCAGGGATCGGAAGTATTGAATAAACATTAGTAAACATAGTAGGAGAGCCCGACCGCATAACCAGATTTGTTTGTCAAACAATGTTTAACAAATAAATTTAGCCCGACCGTATGACGGGCTTTTTTGATAATAATTACAAAAAAGTGTGCTAGTTAGAAACACTGTTTTATTCTTCCTGTAATATTGACATAAACATGAATTAACAGAATTACTTCTAGTTAATTCATGTTTATGAACTATTTACTTTACTTTCATCTATTTCAAAGTGCTTAAATAAAAAAAAACCTTAAAATTATAATAGATTATTATTACCTAAAACTGTTCTATATAATATAAGATAATGCTCATTTTAATAAGCAAACATAATAATCAATGTTTACATCGATACTAAATATCGACAGAGTCAAGCTCTAACTGTTTTATGCTAAGGAAGCGTAAACTGATAGATGTCACTGTGTGTGAATGTGATTGTGTGTGTTTAGTTTAAGCTAGTGTGTAATAATTTTATTGTGTGCGTGTATAACGACGCGATTTAAAAATGCATTAGTAGTTAACATTGTAATTAGTGTGCGTTGCTCGCGTTACCCCGTCCCCCGCCGAAAGTGGCAGACTTTTGCGCAAGGGAAATAGAGCGCGTGTCCACTCCTGTTGGTTTAATGCTCTAAGCATAGAATAGATTAAAAAATGTATTGGATTGACATACGCTAACGCCAGCGCTTATGTCAATCCAGTGCCGTAAATAGCCTTTTTTGCGCCCTGTGCGAGCTTCTATAATTGCGCCCTTGTTTTTTTAGATATTATAGGTACCCTAGAGCAATGCTATGTATAGGCCTACTTTATTTCATACAGGGTGATAAAATAAAGCACAAGGAACTAAAAAAGGGTAGTAGATCCACGCTGATTTCAGCATGAATGGGCCGGATCGTCCGGGGAAGTACTATATACCCTCTCATAGAAGATCGACTTAAGAGTAGTAGTATCCGTACTACTGCGTTTCGTTCGGTGAGTGAGAGCGCCGGGGGCCCAATTTTCCCCCTTTCCTCTTTCCTCACCTCCCTCATTCCCTTCCCCTAACCCCATTCCCAGCCGCCATAGTGGAGGCCACCATACCAGCAGTTTATGACGATGGCTTTTAGTATAGTGGCCGCCACTTCTGGATTCCACTGACTGCTTATCATCAGGCGGGGTGGAGTCACTTTGGTAGGCTATAATATAAAAAAAAACCAATTGGTGGACCAATTATCTAATATTTTGGAAGAAAAATCAATTTTTTTAAAGAACTGGTGGGGGCAAACAAGCAGACGAGCCATCTGATGTTAAGTGGACCCTTCGCCTATTATACCACCCACTGTGTCTCACTCACTAAAACTCAATCGCAAGTTCACTAGTGCAAATGCGTTGTCCACCCTGATGCTTAAGATTTAATTTTTGGGCCACTATGGTTTTCATACTTCTATAATAAAATAACACCCTGCAAAGTTTCAGTAAACTGAAAATTATTTAATTTTAAGTACTTGGTATGGTAGAGTTTTGAATAAGGAAGGTAGCATAATATAAATTGCGTTTAAGTATGAATTAGTGAAAAAACGTTTATTCGAAAATATTTGCAAGATTATTCACAACTACACAATACACAAATAAATGAGACCACAAATGAATGAGTTCAGATAGTAAAGATTTATGCAAGTAAAAGTTTATGCAAGGCATAAACTTTTTTAAAGATTTACTTTTCGCGCTTTCTTCATTGCGAAATCGTTGATAACATTTTCATACGACAGACACCGTCATAGGTCGCGTTCAATCGACAAAATCGCTAAGCCCGTCAACCTTTCTTGGCCAATCGTCGAGCGCAAGTAAGTTTTCATTAATTTTAGCTTACTGAATTATCTTTCGCAGGAAGCTACAGTCACTGGCATTGTTAAAAAAATCTTTATAGCGCCCGCCCGTACCCGCCCGCCGCTTAGTCTCCGACCGACCGTGTAGCCGGCCGGCGGCTTAACTCCGATAAACACTAAACACAAATACGCTCGTGCGCTGCCAAAAAATGAGCGCGATGTTTTGTCTAATTTAATAGACGTTTTTGATGATACTGGTATGTAGGTACGTATGTGTTGGAATCGAGCACTAGGGGCGCAGCGGGAACTTATTAGGAGCAAACCGAAAAAATAATAGTCCTGCCTGGTCTGAGGCCCTAGACAAGTGGCAAGGATTTCTATTCTATTCATAGAATAGATTAAAAAATATATTGGATTGACATAAGGTAACGCCAGCGCTTATGTCAATCTCATACATTTTTTTATCTATTCTATGAATAGAATAGAAATCGTTGACACTTGTCTAGGGCCTCTGGCCATTCTTGCGCCCCCCAGAGTCTACGCCCTGTGCCTGGGCACCGGTGGCACCGCCCTATTTACGGCACTGTGTCAATCTCATACATTTTTTTATCTATGAATAGAATAAAAATCTTTGTAACTTGTCTAGGGCCTCTGGACGTCAGCTGGTCTGGCATATGTCGACAATAAAAATTATAATGTACATAAATTACATTTAAGCATTCCTCTAAAGCAACAGGATAACATCGGCCATCAGGTTGTGATAACATATTATCAAATCATCACGCCTTACCTCGAAGGGGTATACAGAGGTGTAAAATACTCACGTTAAGGCTACATCTCATGTAAAAAGAAAGCGAAGTCTGTTGCCACTATCGGGCAGGATTCTAACTCTGGTTTAATACCAAAAATTTCAACTGTATATCTCCTCTTAGCACAGCCACCATCGCGAACTGCAAATCTAATTACATAATGAATAAGTCGGTAATTAGTCGAAATTGGTCGCAAAATACCAGAATTAGTCGGTGCACCGCTTAAAAGTTATATGGGGATATTGGTGGCTGTGCTAAACTGTGCGCTAAGGTTGGCAAAGCCACCTCATATCTTGAAAACCGTAGCACCTAGCAAAAATATGATTATACCTAGAATTAGTCGGTAATTAGTCGATACTAGCTGCGCCCCACAAAATATGTTATGTTGTATCCCTCGGGAACCAGACCGATTTCCGGGATAAAAAGTAGCCTATGTCCGTCTCCACACCAAATCTAGAATCTATCTAACTATCTATTATATATCTATCTATCATATCATCTTTATGCCGACACGACACGAAATTTTCATTTCTACATTCTTCCTCAATTCCTAGCTAATTATCTCCCTATTTCCAACCTATAAGTTCAACTCATGACAGAAATCTTCGCTCCTCTAGACCTCTAATAATCTTCTTCTAGCATGTCCCTCTCATACCACTGACTTCGTTCACTCTTCCTTTTTCATTCAATCGGTATTACTTTGGAACTCGCTTCTTCTCGAAGCCAGGATGGTTAGTTAGTTAGTCAGATCGCTACAAGTTCAAGTTTAAAGTTCGGGAACTTCTATTCGACAGATTGGCAGAGTCATCACATCATTAACTTTCATGATAATAATATTATTTATATGTATATATTTATTTATTTATATATATTTATAGTATAGTTATATATATTAGTGTGTATTAGTATACATGTATGGTATAATATACGAATACAAATTTATTTATTATGTATGTTTATTTTATCTTTGTAATTGTTTGGTTAAACGTGCACCTACCACAATCATCTCTGCATCACCTAAAGGTTGGCTGGTAGAGAATGCCATTTGGCACTAAGCCCTCCTATGTACACGTAGTAAATAAAGTTTAAATAAATAAATTCTAGATTCGGTGATCATCACCTATAAGTAGTGATCGCCATGCAATGATATTCTATTTAACAGATATGTTATACACTCACAAAACAACAGAAAAAAGTGTTCCGCACAGTACCCGTTGCACACATAGACCTTTTTCATTCATTTCACATTTCACTACATGTCAAAATGATAGAAAAGGATGACTTGAGAAAACAAATATGAAAAAAAGTGACAGCTAGTGTTGTCAATTGCGTATGAATTTGAACAAACATTACTCTAGTTACCAATCACCGCATGCTGTATCATAGACTAACAAATATAACGCGAGAGAAGGTACAAAATTTGTACCGCAGTTTCTACCTATAACAACTACTAAAGGTAGAAAAATAAAACATGTGAAAGAAAATAAATATTCATCATATTCATCATTTACAGAAAAATTAAAACATTTTTAATAAAAACTGTGAAAGGCATAATTACAAGCTTTTTTATACGTAACTATATTTATAACTGTAGTTGGGTTAAACTAGAAATAGCTTTATTTTATGATTTTTGATAATCTGGTAATATTCAAATTTTTTACACACACTTATTTATTTCTAATTAAGTATATGCATTTTTACATAAAACAAAATTATGAAACAATACAAGGTTAGAAAAAAGGAAAACCGAACTGCGAAGAACGATGACTTTTCTGCCTACGATTTTCGCATCTGTATTTTTATTCTATGTCCGGGATGCACGCGTCCTTGTCACACGCACCACAAAAATGTATTTTCCATTTCTTTCTTTTTTCTAACCTCCAAATATTCGAATTATTAGGAAAATAATTGAAATATGTTATTAAATCAAAGAGTATTGCGTACTTACATATGGTATGAGATTCCTTGTGTTTTATTTAATTTTGTATCATAATTGGTGCACTTACGGAACACACAAGATGGCATTTTTAAATTTGAAAATTGCATCAATAGTGTACCTACTCGTTGCTGTGCATAACGCAGACTAAAGACAATACGTCCCAATTAGGACGTTTTCAGGTCTTCACGATTACGCGTTCATAACATATCTGTTAATAGACTATCATTGTCGCCATGATAATACGTCACACAGATAGGTAAACTTAGAAGTGTCAACTGTCAACTATTGTGTCCAGCGTTTTTGTCAAATTACTCGCTAAATTAAAAAATGGAAAATTTAATTACATTTATACGGAACATAACGGTTGAATAAAAATTTTGTGATTTTTTTAGTGGTTCATTAGTAAAATCTGATTGAGGCACTTTTCGAAAATGGGTGTAATACCCTAATACAGAAAAGAAGCTTTTAGCCGATTTTAAAATAGAAGGAGGATTTATGTTCTGTTTTATATATTTGATCTTTTAAGTTTGATATATAAATAGATTTGGAACTTTTTTATTGATTGATAAAAATCTACCTTTTAAAAATCCTGCTCCTAGTGCCGTATGGAAATATAGTATACAGTCATTAATATTTAATAAAAATATCAGTACCTAGGTATCGAACTTATAAGTACGTTCATTTCGTTATTTTCTACATTAGAGCATTCTAATATTACATTTTACTATGTATATGGAAACAATATTAGACATATATATTAGACACTCAAAATATACATGTTGTATTTTCATTTATTTTGTTCATTCAATCAATCAATAAGGCGCTGCCTGTACTTAGATTGCTAAAGTATGGAAAAAAACAATTGCAAATATCTCGCTTTAGTAGGACCGACCAATTAATTACCGGCTTACTCCGGCCTTAATCAAATATTCGCTAGGTGCTGTGGTGGCTTATGATTTTCGAGATACAGAGGTGGCTGTGCCAACCTGAGTGCTGTTTGGCACAGTTACAAATACTCTTCTTTAACTTTTGAACGGAGGGCCGTAGAATCTTGAAATTTTGTGTATAATGTTGACTAATTATCGACTAATTCTAGATATAAGTAGATTTTCGCTAAGTGCTACGGTTTTCGAGATATGAGTTGGCTGTGCCAACCTGAGCGCTCAGTTTGACACAGGCACCAATACTTCCATATAATTATACCTCTTAAATGGTGGACTGACTAATTCTGGTATTTTGCGACTAATTTCGACTAATCACTAACTAATTCATCAAGTTGAGCTGTACCTACACTTCAACAAAATTTTAAAAACCAAAGTCACTACTCGTCTCGACGATCGAACCCAAGGTGCTAACATCCACCACCGAACCACCGAAAGAAGTGTTTTTTTTATACGATTTTGGTGGCAAACAAGCATACCTAACCCACCTGATGGTAAGTGGCAACCGTAACCTACAGAGATGACTGTGTTTCCCAAGCATTACGAAAGTAATAATGCTTAAAAAACACAACCAAATCGTTACCGACTACGGAGAAGGGGATGATGGGGAAGGAAAAGGATCAGGACGGACCGAGGGGGTATTTTGGTTGCCGGCACTCTCACTCACCGAGTGAAACACATTAGCATGAAAATTAATATTCTTACGTCGATCTTCTATGAAAGGGTAGTACTGCCACAGTCGATCCGGCCCATTCATGCTGAAACCAGCGTAGATCTACTACCGTTCAAGTTGAGTTAGTTGAGTTGAGTTGAGGTACCTTAACTCTATAACACAAGTTAAAGTAAAATCATCCAATCCTATCATATTCAACTCTTCTTTTAAAAATAATGATCGATGAAAGAAAATACATATTTAGTAAAGTTTATTGATTATATACAATTCGTCGCAGCTGCAGCTGTACGCTACGAGCTCAATGCTCTAAAACTGTCATCAAGTTTGATTGACCATGGTGATTGACATGGTAATGTCACTTGTTTTTTTTTTTGTATTGGCAAGCAAAACTTTCAGTTTCATTTTTCAAGTTTTCATCCATAATCTACACATTATTATTTTAAAATGATATCGTCAGTTATATTATTCTGTAATATAGAGACTTCTATTACGTCCAAAGTACAACAATATTGAAACTAAAACTTTAATATCCGCTCGAAATATAAAAAAAATTGAATTGTAATTTGACCCAAAGTAGGTACCTACTTGTGAATTTTATGAACCTAAAAATAGTAAAAATTCTGAAAATATGAGGTAAGTAAGTTGATTATTCAATTATTTATATGGGTAATTAGTTATTGTATATAAATATTGTTTTTCGCCAGCAAGTTTTTAAGAGCATTTATTCAATCAATTGTTTTTAATTTGAGCCAATCAACTGTAGATGTTCGACTTTCATCATTTTTGCAACAACAACAGCCACTTATTGTTAATAAATTGGCACTTTCTTAGAAATTTATATAAAAATAACAGCACTGTTACAAAACATGTTTATTAATACACAACAGTTTACAAACATAAGTACATGACATCTATTATTATGTACAAATTTACAGGGTGCCGAAAATTAGAACTAGAACTATTCCTAGAGCTAGATGCGTTATCTGTAAAAGGAAAACATGCATGGATGACATTCAGACAGTCTCCTCATCTATGCGTATAACAAGAAGTTTGAAACAATTTCTTGAAATAATCTATGATTTTATAATATTAGAAATATACAGATGTATGCCTCTTCTAGGTGATGAAGAATATGTCCCTAATTGGGATGTTCATATAGTGAAATATTCTGTTGTCTACATTAAAAAAGATATATTAATATATATATAATAAAAGTGGAGAACTGACTTTTATTGATTTTATTTTGTTATTTGTTATCTAATTAGGACTAATAGAAATAGTTTATTATTCATGTGACATTTTGTACATAATCTATTGATAAATACATACATATTGTAATTTTTATGTGTGAAGTCTGAGAGTTGAGACGGTATTGTTGAACATTTGCTAAAGTTTTATGTTAATATTCTTTAAGATACTCAATAAAAGTGTACAAATTATATTGTTTTATTTTTTACTATAAAAATAATAGTAATTTCATAGGCATCATAGATACTAAAAACTTGACTGTAATAGTGGGTAAGCCATGCAGTTAACATAATAATTTTATTACTTGTTGCTTTTAAATGTAACTGACATAGTAAATACAGTAACTGTAGTTCAGTAAAAGATTATTTTTCGTTCAATACAAACATTCCATTATTATCCCAGAGTACTTGAGTTTCGTCTCATATTTCACTAACAAGAATATTAGGTGTCACATTCTGTGGTGTAAAAAATAAACAAATCACTGTTCAAGCAACAGTATTTTATTTTTAAATATGAAGTTATCAACAAAAGAAAAAATACAATAGATACCTATCATAAAAAGTAGGTAGGTATTAAAATTTAACATGAAAACATACACAATTCATTTCAATGTCGATAATTCATGAAAATAGAAAAAATCACAGTGGACAAACTAGTACACAAGGGTAGACTTAGAGAAAGCAAAACATCTTCTTGTGTGTAACCCAACAAAAGTAAGTAATGTGAATCACATAATTTTTTATGTGTTACTGTGTTAGTACACACAGCCACACAGAAAATATTTACATAAAATAATTTTTTTTTTTTTTTTTTTATTTGCCCAAAGGGCAGGCTATAGTCTTTCGACCATACTGCCTAGTTACATAAAATAAATTCAAAACCTATAGAGTATAAGTATTTTTTTAATTTTACCTGTTGTATGAAGCCACAGAATAATGATTAACATAATTATATTTGAGGTCAGATCTATTAATAATACTAATAAGTTTATATGCTCAGAACTATTACATTATATACTAAAATTGAAATATGTTTACTAATTTTTCATATATTACAGTAATTCATGTACTTGAAGTTTAATGTTGTAATTTTGATAACATTTTGACATTAAAGAAGAGTTATTCTAAAGAAATAAGAGTACAAATAGTATAGTAAATATGAAATCAGAATGTTAAGGAATATAATTCAGTTTCTAAGTAAACAAATAGGTAACTTTTTTTTATACGACTAAAGTGAACAAACATATGTTACGCAACGTCCGATGGTAAGCAGTTACCGTAGCCTATGGACGCTTGCAACACCAGGGGAATCACTCGTTGTCAACCTTACTTTAGATCTATAGCCATAAAGATATTTCTCAGTCTATTTTTTTATTTTATTTTGGTTCATATCAAATCAAATAATTTATTTTGCTGAAATCACTGTTTACAAGATGTTGTTATTATGTTTTACAATGTGTCAAGTGTTTCTGCCATTTTGATGGCATGCAAAAACAATATATTAGAATAAGAATCAATTTAAATAAATAAAATTAATTTAAGTGAACATGTCAATAAATAATTATAATTAAAGTCACCAGAATAAATTTTAATAAAAGTTAAACAATGTGGCCAAAATAAATAAATATCCTCACAAGTATGAATTGTGCGTATTGATGCTTAAACTATGTAAGGTGTGTTCGGCTAATTCCGAAAATCGGGTTATTCCAATAATTACAAATTTCCACCAAACGCGGGGATCTATACCGCTCTGGCAACATTCACCTAAATGCCAACTTAATCAGCTCCCCGCTTCAGTTCCCTCGGGTCGCTACGAGTGATCGCGCTTGTCACAATCATCAATTTTCGACAACAGGGAATATTTCGCGCGTTTTTGGATTTTCAGAATTACCCGATCGTCGATAATTACGAAATTTGGTAAGTTATTTAATTGATTGTCTTTTTATTCGATAGATTATCGTTTTTGTGCACTAATAAGTCTGTTTAGAATACAGTAGCTCAATATTTTAGTTATTTTCAGATTTACCCGATTAGGACAATTCCGAATCCCGATTTACCCGATGTTAATTTTCTATGTGAGCGATCAGTTGTTCTCAAAGTTTATGTCATTTTGTAATTTTTTTTTCAGATACTGTTTCTGCGCTCTTGCTAAACTATATATATATATATATATACGATAAACGAAAGACCAATACAATCTCCGTAAGTATACCTTTTTTTTTGAACAGACAACTCTCGCACTATGTTACAAGCCCTGTGTTGCATGGGACTTTACAAACATACAATTAATGTACACAAAGTCACAAATATTTGTCCTGCGTGGGGATCGAACCCACAACCTCGTGCACATCAGTCGCACACTACGATACACTCATTGTGCAGAGTCAGCATTAGGATATACAGAGTGTATACGACGGTATGACATTAAATGCAATTACGTATAGTATGTGACATTATAAAGCGAGATAAAAAAAAATCTACTAAATATCTTCAATAGTTTAGACACAGGACAAATTTTTTAATTTCTTTAATTCTAAATTAACACTATGTAAGTACGTCAAACGGTCACTGGCTTAAGTCATAGTCCACGTCGAAGGATAAACGTTGCCGTTCATTACAGTTCAGTGAACTTGTCATAATAAAATGGTGTATTACTTCGTTACTATTAAAATATTATTTATTTTGTTAGAAAATTTCAAGTTTTCGTCAAATTACTTTTGTGATTAATTAGAAATCATTATATGGGCTAGTAACACCTGCCTTTTCATTTAATGTCAAACCGTCGTATACACTCTGTATAATTATTTTACCAATCTGAAAATTTGATTTTGCTGTTCTCTGTGTGCAAATTGAATTTTATATGATTTTTAGTGGCAGAAAAATTTTTCTGTGCTGCTTACCACAGTGTGAATCGAAGATATTTTGTTATTAATTATACTTAGTCATTAAGTGTAACAACCCAAAGCAAACGTTTTAATGAAAGAGGCTGTACTTTTTTATGTGAAATAATTATAATTGTTTTCTAAAATATAATTAAGTAAGCTACAAGAAGAAAGTTTTACATACTTAATTAAGATTATTGTTGTTTATCTGATTTTAAATAAAACGATATTACTTGCCGTTTTTATTTTATTTCAAAAACCTTGTATTTATTCATACAAATGGCTTTTAAGTAAGAAAAGTTTGAGAACCGATTCATATTTGGCGGGTAAATGCGAACTAAAAGTATCAAACAAATATGTTTAGGCGATTCTATTAATATTATTGAAAAATAAATTTTTGACGGGTAAACCTGATCAAAAAAGAAATATGAACCATGTGACAGATGTGTATAAAAGCCACTTTTTAATGTCATCCGGAAATACCCGAACATATTTCGGAATTGCACTCCAGTAAAATAAAACGGATTGAATTTTTAGACAGTTTTATTTCCTAATTCCGATGATATTTGTAGAAGTCTTTAATATTGACCGATAGGTTGTACATTCAAGTACACGAAGTGACCTAAGCCAAGCATTCACTCCATCATTTTGACAGGTAACTTAATGAAAATACTAACATCACTTCAACTTGTCAAAAATCCATTCGTAATTACCCGAATACACCTTATTTTTACTACTGGAAGAATGTAAGGTATCAGACACAGAACAAAACATATAGTGGAATTTTTCAAATGACCATAAAAGGCACTAACAGCACAAATGTCAAAAAACAGCAGACATTTCAATATTAATCTCTCATTATTAAAAAGTCTTGATAAATGGTGATATGTGACCTTTCATTAATCCTTTCATAATTAACAAAGATCATAAATTATAATTATGTGGATTAGACAAAAACTAGAATATCACTTGCAACCAGAAAATAAATGTTAGGTATATATATATATAGAATTACGCGCGCATTTTACTTTGTAGGTAGTAACTACATAATTAAATTTTATATGTTAAAATAAAATGAATGACTATATTTCATAAATTTCACTTGTTTCGCCTTCCTTTTCTGCTGGCTGTTTATTTGACTGTGCTGATATCTTAGTGTTAACCTATCTAATTATTGACAACAGATTTTATTTCTTACAAATTATTTTGAGGGTAATTCTAGTTTGGCGCATAAGTCAATAAACCACAACAGATTTAATGCCATAAAAAAATGTTTAGGTTAATATTTAAAAATATGTAAAACAGTAATTAATGTGTAGAACTTTTAGTAAACTAAGAAAAAAAAATAATGGTTGCTTCTGACCTCTAATTCATTTTTATCTGTCACTCAGATTACTTAAAAAAAATAAGGTTTTATTGAACCATGTCAATTGACTTTAGCCACAAACCATAATCTAAACCCTTGACAGCTACGCACTTATTTAATCTAGCTAGCTACTCGGCTTAAAATCACTTTCACTAGTGAAGGTGCAACCTGAATGTTGAATAATATACCTAGCCGCATAAATCCCGCATTCGACACACGTTTTATAAGGTTTACCTTGTATAAGCTGGCTGAGGAAACCTCCTGAGAAGGCATCACCCGCGCCATTCGTGTCCACCATATCTTCTCTTGCCAATTTAGGCACAGGTATTAACGTTACACTGCCATTTTCTACTAATATCACCGGGTCAGCACTTTGCGTGATTACCACTGTTCGCGGCGATTTCGCGTTCTTTTGAGGTAGTTGCGACATTTTCAGAGCTATTTTTATAAGGTCCGTTTCTTGTAGGTCGAAGGCTTTTGCAAATGCTTCTGCTTCCTGTAATGTGTGGATTTTGATGTTAGTAATGCTTATGTGGCCATAAGTTCTGGGAAAGTGGTCACTTTGATGATTCTTGTGAAAAGGTGGTCAATTTAGAAGTTGACAGGCCCAATGTCCTCACTTCCTTCTATTCACCTACGCCACGGTACGGTGAACCGTTCATGAGCGACAGTTACCACCTTACCATCAAGTGGGCTGTTTGCTCGTCTGCCACTGTCGGCAATAAAGAAAAAAAAGCCGTAAGAGGCGACTAAGAAAATATCACGTAACTGATTACGTGGCAAGGTGTTGCCAGTCGCGTTTACTAAATATCATCTGATAACTGCGCCCAGCGGCTTCGCTCGAAATTGGTATGTGTTTAATTACTGTAACTCGGGAACCAGACCTATTTTCGATAAAAATTATCCTATGTCCGTCTCCGGTACCAATTTTCATCGAAAACGGTTCAGCCGTTTCAGCGCTGCTGAGTGGTAACAAACAAACACACACCATTCACATATTACCTACTTTGAAATCTTTTGTGTAATTTTTGGTCTAGATTTTCTTTACAATATTGCCTTCACCAATAGCCATTATTCCAAGTGACATTTGAGTAGATACCTACTTACAAATAAGTACGTAGAGTGGACTCTATTCCTTCTATTTTATTTTTAACACACAATAAGAAGATTTTACTCTAACTAAACACAACAGTAACTCACCATTTCATTTCCAAACAAGAAGTCTACGTAATGTACAATTTCCTCTAGTTTCTCTTTGAAGAACTGTGACACGAATGGCGCACTGAGGTTCATCATGAAGGTGTGACCCTTACTGTGAGCGTGTGTCGCCAACTGCATTATAGACTCAGGAGATACTGCTACGAAGAAACCCTGAAACATACCAAATTAATGTCACTTAATTACTAATTAGCATGAAACTCAAGCTACTCTGTTATTGGCTAATTGCAATCGTATACCGAGCTCCACAAACAAATTATGGATTTTATGTGAGCATGTCAACTCATTAATCTAATATACATTTTGTATTCACTTCTCATTTCATACCACAACTGTAAAGGCAAACAAAAGTAGGTGACATCTTGTATGGAACCCAACAAGTATTGAATAGATCCTTAAAGGTCAAAATCAACTGTTTGTTCTTAAAAAAGAAGACTTACAGAACAATAAAAGAACTTCGCAGCTTCAATGCTCTTTCTGCACTCTTCCTTAGCAAGATGTTCAGGGGTGAACTTCTGCGCCGCGGCCAGGTTAGCAACCAAGGAGCGCTTTGCGTTGGTTACAAGAACCGCACAGGTGCCTGTGGGCACTTCTGTCGATACCTGGTACCGAAGGTTTACGCCTTCTGCACTGATGAAAGATAAAATAAATAATTACATTTTTTTTAAATCGCGAGTTTAATAAAATCGCTCCCTGGGCTCTAAGAACTCTCCTAAACTACGTCTAAACTATATAGGTAGGAAAATTATAATAGTGGCCATACGCATGACATTAGAATAATTTATAGCAACGAAAGTGTAAAACATAATTCTCTGTTGTAGCCTAAAACTGTTTCCGTGGCGCAGTGGAAACACAAGCAATTTCTGTGCATGAGGTTGTGGGTTCCATCCCTACACGGAACAAAACTTTGTGTGATCCATAAATGTTTGTTCCTAGTCTGGATGTATTTTTTCTCTTGTTTGTAAAGTCCCTGGGACACAGTTCCCTAGTGCGGGTGTTGTCTTTAAGTTGGACTTACAAAAATAACGAATTACTTATTCATTTAATAATAATCTTTATTTCAGCTCAAACATTGTTATCATACAATAATTGAGACAGCTCTATTAAGTTACTCAAGCACCTGTGCTAAAACAAAACAAAACATTTACTCGTATGCATAGTTGAAAGATCAACATTTTGATTTTAATAACAACGACTATTTAAGAACTAAGATTTTACTCGTAAGTTTTTTCTATTGTTACGAATAGGTAGTAGCGGCTAGATTTTTCCTCAATTATTGCCAAGCCGCTTTAAGTACCAATACTCTGTGTAGCTGTACTAGTTCTACGTAGAAGTGGACAATTTACGAACTGGACAAGTTAGGAAGTAGACAATGTCGCTCAGAGGGTAGGTAATTACTTTGGTTTAAAGTACCTACTGTCACACTGAATTGTTTATTGTTAACTTGACTCCTTAGGAGACTAAATTAAAGAATGAGTCTATACAAATACTTTTTTTTTATATATTAGCCTACCAAAGTGACTCCACCCGCAGTCAGTGCAATCCAGAAGTGGTGGCCGCTATACCAAAAGCCATCGTCTTAAACTGCTGGTATGGTGGCCTCCACTATGGCGGCTGGGAATAGGGTTAAGGGAAGGGAATGAGGGAGGTGAAGAAAGAGGGAGAAATTGGTCCTCCGGCACTCTCACTCACCGAACGAAACGCAGTAGTACGGATACTACTACTCTTACGTCGATCTTATATGGGAGGGTAGTACATCCCCGGACGATACGGCCCATTCATGCTGAAACCAGCGTGGATTTACTACCGACTTACTATACTAAAAACATTGCTCAATTTTAGAGGCAAGTCTCATGCTACCTCAATTTTGGCTTTTGAGTCTTGTCTCTACACTTTGATCGCATTTTTTTTCTGTGTAACAGTTCAGTAAGCCAAAAGACATGACATTATCTTCCAAAATGGTTATTACAGCTTATATGGCACCCTTTACTTAATAAAAGGAGAGCATAGGTCATGAGCAATTAAAAGTCAAGAGGTCAGCTTCGGCATGCTATTTTTGTTTATCGGATCGAAGGAGTCAATTCGCAAAGTCAACTTCATATTTTTGGTGCAAGATTTATCACGAAAATTCTTTATTGATGCAGTAAATTATGTTTTGTGTACTTTGAGAAATTACAATGCCGAAATGCGAAGTTATGATTTATTTTAAACGGGAGACGAAAGATTCACTTTCTAAGTTTCTACCACCGAAAGAGTTTTGAGTTTCGGCAGAAGCACAACTAACTGCGCTTCTGAGAACCTTGATTATATTATTGCCTATAGTGTCAAAGCAAATACTGATATTAATTAGTAACCATCGCATCAAATAACACCACTTGAGGGCCGTTTGACACTACAGGCTGTACTACAGACACAGAAAAATTAATACTTAGTAGGTAGGTGGTAGGTACACTGTCTAAGAGGAAAAATAATTCGTGAACAACGTGATATTGCTTCGAGGAAAATGCGTGATGTTTAATAACCAGTTTTATGTAGCAGTAAATTGAATAAAGGTTAGATTTGAAATTACGAGTATTATAGATATAGGATAAAAAATTTATTTTTCAGATTACATACTTAATACTTATGAACGTCAAACTTAGATAAGTTCATATTTCAGTATTTGTAACTATTACTGTTAGTTTTTTTCTCAGCATCAACATAATATAGGTAGTTTACACAAAAATATATGTACTATACAACGATATCGTACAGTAAAGGTTATCTGGCAGGCATCGCTCTTTGCGATAAGCTCGTTTTTAGTTCAATGTTTAAACACTGAACTAAGAGCGAACACTATCAAAAACTTCTCTTTACCTAATATTCTAAAATAGTCTAACTACATTCGACGTAATTATTTCTAAATATAGAGCCATACAATGCAGAACAACAGAGTACCTACATTCGTATAATGACATAAGTGGTCAATCAATATAAAATCGTTTAAACGACTCGCCGACGGACGAACAATGTCTGCCCATGCCAATTACATCATGCATCATTCAGATACTTTGAGCGGTCGATATTGTTGTTATCGTATGAAATATGTGGCACAGATTTGAATAGTAATTGTTACGTAGTTATATTCGAATATAGATACTCTCTTTCGAAATCCAATTATTACAATTTTGGCGCCTGTTTGTGGAAATGTGTTTGCGGTCAGGATTACTTTGAAATTATTTTTTTAATAAGAATATAAACTTTTTAGATTCAATTATATAAATATGGAGAGACTGGCTCTTAATCTTTAAAAAAAAGCAAAATTTAAAAATAGAACTGCAGTAAAACAAATGAATATAGCCGAGAAAAGAAAATTTACTCCTAGTATCAGATTTGCGCGTTATTTAAAGCAAAGTTTTAAATTGATTCGCATTGATTTTTTATTCTTTTGTCAATTGAATTATTGTTACCAGCAGAATTTTTGGGTTAGTTTTTTAACTCATCGAGAGTTTTTGAACCATAATATGGATACTTCGTCCGAACAAGCGACTCAAATTGTAGCACTGGTGCGGGAGGGCTTGGATCAACGAACGATTGGTAGAAATTTAAATTTAAACCAGTCTACGGTTTCTAGAATATACAGAAGGTTTGTGGAGACAGGTTCTTACAGAAGAAGACGTGGTACAGGCAGGACTCGAGCAACCACCGGTCGTGATGACCGATTTATTGTTACAACTTCCCTGCGAAATCGTTTCCTCACGTCAGTTAACATCAAAACAGAGCTTAATGAAATGCGTGGAGTAAATGTGAGTGCACGAACAATAAGAATTTTACTTTAATGCAGGATAATGCCCGGCCGCACGCTGCTGCACAAGTTCGACAATATTGCGAAGAGGTTGGGATACGTACAATGAATTGGCCAGCACGCAGCCCGGATCTTAATCCCATTGAGCATGTTTGGGACAATTTAAAAAGAGCTGTATATGCGAGAAATCCTGTGCCCACGACAGTGGCAGCACTAAGAACAGCACTTTCAGAAGAATGGGAC
This sequence comes from Parascotia fuliginaria, assembly GCA_963082885.1. NCBI lineage: Eukaryota > Metazoa > Arthropoda > Insecta > Lepidoptera > Erebidae > Parascotia > Parascotia fuliginaria. The sequence continues at coordinate 15,701,488 of OY720187.1, forward strand.
AATATTCCGCAAGATCTTTTAATAACCCTAATAAAATCTATGCGGAACCGATTAGAATCCGTAATAAGGGCACGTGGAGGTAATACACCTTATTAAAACATAAATAAACCCTTGCATATAGTTTGTGTCTATTGTTAAAACCATTTTTTTTATTAAACCAATTTTCCTTAAATTACTGTTTTTCTTCAAAAAAAGTCTTAAGGTCCTTTCCAGTACACAAACTTAAACTTAAGGACATGACCCTACGCTGTTTTAAAGTTCACGAACCAATCTAGAGGTTTCAATTTTAATCTGTATAGAAAGTTTGCATACTTGGTTAAAATATTTATTTCAAAGTCGTCTATTACTTTGATGCAGTTTATGAGTCCGTCAGTGTATGTATGGTTACGAAATTAAAGAGACAATGTTATAAGGAAAAAACGCTGTTATTTGGTACAAAACCTGAGACACAAACATTACTAAATGATGAAATTGCAGATTACGAAAACGCCAACATCTGTCACATGATATCATCAAAATGACCCCGCAAAATAGATCTGATAAGTTTGAATCGATGACATAAAAATTATTGAGAGCACTTTTGATATATAGGTTGGCAGATTGGGCGAATCATAAAACTTGTTTGACACTTGGTCTTTTATTTTTTTAGAAACATCTTATCAGCCGAACGACATCCACTACTAGACATAGGTAGGCCTCCCCCACCCGCTCTCTCTACACAGCTATAATTGTGTTTTAAAAGTATTAGGAAAATGAATCTTATGATTAGTGCCTGAAAGGTTCGTTTCACGTACTTACTTCGTTCTTTAGGAGGACAAAATAAATAAAAACATACATTGTTCAAAAGATATGACTGATAAATAGGTTGAATGTTATCAAAGTATCCATCGTTATGTTTGCGACGGCGCGTGAGAACACTGCCTATCTTTTAAGCCTTTAACTCTATTACACGATTTTGATTTAGTTTTTGTAAGCAATTAATTATGTTTATCCATCACGATAGTGTAAACCAATCAATTGACTTGTAAAGATAGACATCTTATCTGGATGACGAATTATTATAATTGATATAAAACATTTAATTAATTTTTGAGACCGCGCGCCGGCGAACCAAATACCCCTCTTAGTCCTTAATCTTTTCGTTCCTAATCCTCTTTTACGTACAACATGGCAGTGAACGGCTTGGTTGTGTTTTCAGCATTGTTCTAGCAATAGAAAACATAATCATGTCCAGAAGGTTACTCTCACCATACCACTTAGGTACCATCAGATGTACGTACACGTTTGCCACCAAAGTTGTGTAAGTAAGGTACTTAAAAAGACCTAGAAACATAGATCGCAATTTAGATCAAGTCTATTTGCTTCGTCATGATAACTTGGACAAGTCACATTATCAGAAATAGTTTGAGATTATTTATTTTAAGAAATTTGGCGAAAATATTTGATTTTTAGACGTGATTTTATCGGAAATGTTGAGATAAGGTATGGCAGCATCAGTGAGTAGTAGGCATGTACTAAGCCCCACCTTTTGTAAGATTCCACGTCGTTTATACTACATATTCGAATGCCGATTCCCATCCGACAGATTTGAAAACAGTTTTTACAGATGCTATCAGCAGCTCACAAAATCGTCGCGTCGTCTCGGATTCAACTGTCAAAAAGTTTCGAGTCCGGGGTAACATAAATTATAAATTAAAAAAAGCGTTTATGCATTCGATGTGTAGTAAACTTTTTCTAAGATTTGATAAAGCCGTTACCAACGGAAACAAGAACTCGGCAGCTGTAATCATATCAGTCTTTTTACGAGGCGAGTGAGGAGGCACTTGTTCGAGGTATTGTAGCTAATAAAACTACATACCAGTAGCTACTTACTTGAAAATATAGATAACTGTCTCGCCTATCTACCTACCTATTCAATAGCTTTATGTCTACATTGATAAGAACCCAGTAGCTAGGTGTAGGAATTATTCTTTACATTGGTTGTGTATCCAGAATGCTTTAGATGTAATAATAAAGTACCTACTAAACAAATACTTATTATTATTCCGACTTTCTTTTAAATTATGCCTCACTCACAGGTTCCCTTAATACACAATAGGCTCGATTAATTGGTGTACAGAAACTATAGAATTTCCCATGCCCTTTTTGCTTCTTCAACATTCATTAAATAATTTCTTTATACACAACTGGTGTTTGCAATTTGGCCCTTCGCCAACCACCCCTACCAATTTTAAGTTTAACCTCTTATTTAACAGGCTAGTACCGTAACCTTTATATAAATACTATCACGAGAATATGACATAATAAAATAAATATCAATTTATACTTTACTAGCGACCCGCCTCAGCTTCGCACAGGTATTATGCTGATACTAAATACACTACAAAATGTCTTTTTAAACAACGTTCACAGCTTTTTCGTCATTAGACAATACAAACATGGTCATTGTTTTCTTTAGACGCCGGCGGCTCCCGGCCGGTACTGCCGCAACCGCTATGTTCCTACATTACATTAGAAACCTCTAAAATTACCAGTGTTTCTCTACTATATTTTGCACGTATGATACATATAAACCTTCCTCTTGAATCCGCATCAAAATCCATTGCGTAGTTTTAAAGATATATACATAGGGACAGACAGCGAGAAGCGACTTTGTTTTAAACTATGTAGTGATATTGATGAAACACCTTGTATAGGTCACCTACATTTACGAAATAGGTCCGAATTCCATATGACATTCAAGATTAACGTTATCACATGAAAAATTCGTCAAGCTCACGCTATGACGGACCATGTCAAATGACTGCTGTACCGATACAGATATATCACGATACTACTACAAGGAAAAGATTAAACTGTCTTATTACCTAATCCAGCTAAGATGGAGAGGTAAATAAAACTTTTTGGAAGAAATTCTCTAAATGTTGAAAACCGTTTCAATTTGTTTTATTCCTTGCAGTTGCATACGAGCCAACAGCCCACGTAATTGACTTCTGCTAAGCCGCTGCCTACCGTGATATTATTGCTCTCTTTTGACCTCGTTTGCAAAAGGATATATCAAAATGCGTTACGTGGTTCGGAAGATGTTAGCGGAGAAATAGATAAAAGAAGAATGTATCTTAGTTAACCAATTGTTAAGAGTTCTGCTTGCCCCACTGACTAAACTGACATCGCTATCTGCTATCTGTCTCAGTCAAACGATATCAGTTAATTAGCCATTACGTCAGTCAATATTAACTGAGCACAAAACAAACGATTTATTTAGCATACTTACGTAATATATAACTATGGAAATTATAATGCAATTGTAAAACTGTTATTGCTATAAATAGCGGCTACGGTTCTTAATAATACTACGAATAATAATATAGAGAATAGTTTGCATTCGATGATAGGTACGAGTACCTAGATTTCTAAAAAAAATATTAATTTTAAGGCAATCCTTTTGTGCGTATACCACGGTCCGTGCCCGAGTTAATAGATAGAAAGTAGTAATATAAGGCAAGTTAATGTGCATCCACTACGTTTATTTTTGCATCACGCAAAGGTTGACTGGTAGAATATGCCTTTTTTAGAGGAGAAATGCATTTAGGCTCACTGGACTAAGTTGGCAGACTGCCAGAATGCCGACTATAACCCCTCTGTCCACCTACACGCCCTACTACCGACAATCGTACGGTAATTAAAAAAAACCTACGGTAAATAGCAGAAAATGCTTGCATTAATTTGAATAAAATTTGCAAGATAGGTTGTAGTTTATTTTTGCTGTACTTTATACAAGGGTAAATTAAACTATTTTTTTCGCCGGCCTATTTTATAGATACCCCGTCATGAGTAGTTCAGTTTACGAGTTAATCAGGTCATATATTGCGAACTACCAGTGTGATATTGCTGTCATATCTTTTGTCATATACCTAGCACATTTAAATTCGCACCCAATATAAATGGGTAGGCAAAACTTGTTTAATAAATGTGTTTTGCTTTTACCCGTACCTGTTTCTTTAGATAAAATGCTTATTTTAAGTTACTTATTTCTTATATTAACTAGGAGCTACTATAACACATGTCGTCGGTCGGGCATATGGATAAGGTTTAAGGACCGGGGATACAAGATGTTTAATGTAAGACAATGTCCAGCAGAGGACGCGGACGTCTTTTGGGTGAGATGACGATGATAATCATATTAAATTATCTAGGTATACAAACTGATTTATCACCCAAGTCAAGAAAAAGTAATAATTTAATCATCATAATCTTAGAACTTTTCTCGAGTTGAAATTTGATTAGCGAATTAACATTCAAAGTGACGCAGACCCCGCTTTAATTTAGACATTACTACAAAATTTACATAAGTACCTATAGAACTACAAATTAGTTGTTTTAATAATATTCAAAAGAAACTCATGCTTTAATTATCATGAGTGTGTATTGACAATGTGTTCCTGCGTCATAATTACGATTTACCTACATACTAAGTGGAATAATTAGCTTGCATTAAACAATTAACTACTTTCAAGGTGTTTGAAGAGCCTTCTCATCTTCATAATAAGTAACATCACGTCGTTTCCTCCGAAGGATTAGGTAGATGAGGCTTATGTACCTGCTGCGAGTTTGTTGCCATAAATTTACCGAACACAACGCTACGTGGCAGTCCTTATATTGCGGCACTAAAATACCGAGTCAGTTCATCATAAAATCATCATTCTTACCAAGATTTTAGGTAAGATACCAGCTTTACCTTTTAGCTTAGTTTAAAATTTTTATCAACAATGAGAATAAGAACTACTTGGTTCAGACAACACCTACGTTATCTCGGCTAATATTCGTAGAAAATTGCAAAGAAATAATACTCTATTATTTAACTAGAAGTTACAAAATGTCATATCAATTATAAAATTAAATTTCATTCTAAAATTATTTTACATTAAAGGTGCTTTTCGTTTGTACAATAGAATCAGCAACTGCTTGTATTGTATTGAAACAACTAAATGTTTACGTCAGACACGTAAAACTTAGTCAACATTATATTTTTATTAAATAATGTTTGTTTTATTCGATAGTTACAAGGTTAAAATATAATAAAAATGTTGATAAGTAGTGTTATCTTTTGCATACATTTGTTTAAATATACCTATATAAAACAAGTGGTAGGTATACGGTAGGTAGCCACCTAAAAATGTTTTGAAAACATATGTATTTTAATAAAAAAAAATTGCATGGGAACAATACCAGCCAGTTATTATTCCACCTCAGGGCAAAGGCCTCTTCTCATACAGACAACCCATGAGCTGAGCGTTGATCATGTCTGCTCAATGCGGATTAGCAAATTCAGACTTTTTCAGGTTCAGTTTTGATACATAAGAGTGGCAATGTCGCAATTAAGTGTCATATTTCGTGATTTTAAATTTTTATCATTTACTTATTCGAAGATATATTTTTTGAAAATATTAGTAGTTAACTTTTTAGAATTACGTGAAAACTGTATAAAAAGTAAGTAACCATAATGCTGTACAGTCGACCAAAAATGTGGTCTACCACCCTACGGTTGAGCTTCATTTGAACGTCATAAAACAATAAGGTCGATTTCTCCTATACTCTGTTAGAAAAGTCCACCTTAGCGATAATTAGATCTCACAGAAAATTCAAGTCAAAAGTAGGTAGACCACATTTTTGACCGACCTACCTGCCTACCTATTTTCTCCTAGACCCTCAACCTCTAACTAGAGAATAAAAAATTCTATGTAACTCACGTGGCCCTCTCGCCTAATATCTTGGCGTAGTTGTCGTCACCGACGCAACCAAAGTATGTGCAAACTTTGGGCTTCTTCAGGATCCACTGGACCACTCTCAAGCTGTTCTGTACGCTTCCACCCGCTATGAACTCTGCGTTGTACCTAGCACAAGACACATTACAAATTAGATTACTTTTTTCATTGCCGATAGTAGCAGACGAGGTAACAGCTTACCTGATGGCAAGTGGTAACTATCGCTCATGGTCTTCTGCAATGCCAAGGACTCTGCGAAGCCTTTGCCCATCGCGAAGGGAGTGGTGTAGGTGAAAGGAATGAGGGAGATAAGGTAAAAGAGAAAGGTTACCAAACACATTAATATAATAATAATAATAATATAATATAATATAATATTCTACCATATATAATAATATAATATGGATAGGTACTACTACACTTTCGTCGACCTTCTATGAGAAAGTTGTACTTTTTCAAGAAATGGTGTTCAATATTCCTGGACTCCGACCGACGCGATAAGAGTAGCGGGCAACCGATGGATGAGAGTGGCTCGCAAGTCTAGCTAGCGAAACTTAGGTAAGGCATTGGACGGCTTTTGGCTGATATGTTGCTTCCTGGACTCCACTAACTGCTTACCATCAGACAGAGTGGATTCCTATAATTCGTAAATAAAATTCCTACACATTTATGAGCTAATTAGTATTCCCTGTTTATTGTGCGTGTTGGACTCTCCATAGGCGCCAATCACTGCAGGTGGTGATTTTATTTTTTATAGGGACACCCCGCCCATATGCGTATTGTTGTTAATCGTTTGTCACCTGAGTCGACTAACTGTTTACATATCTACATTGTCAAAACCTATCTTCACTTCATTATCTCGGCTTCTTTACCCAAATTTTCTTCAAAAACGAGTTTTATTATAATATGTAATATTTTACCCTGTATTTCATCATAATCTTTACTGTGGTCTCCCATAACGCCGATAAGTATAAGTACTTTCTATGGTCACAGTGTGATGGTAATTTAAGCCCACGAGGATAAGATATGAAAGGCCTAAAATTATATCGTTATAGCAGCAGACTGAGTCTTGCTATCAAGTCTTTGACTTTGAAAACGATATATTTGCTAATGTATAAACGCCTTTTCCCTCCCAAAAGAATATTTAAATACTTATTTGCTTACAACGTAATCTAAAATAAACAGGTAAACACTTAAAACTCTTACAACATAGTAGAAAATGAATAGGTAAGTACTTAAACAAATGTCTTGGATATTAAATACATAAGGCTGATAAAAAAAGTAAATAAAGAAAAAATACATACTTCTCTATGAGCTCATTGTATAGAGGCATGTGCTTTTCCTCGGCCATTATGGCGTCATTTGGCGCCAAATTATATTTTTCTAATAGATCCTCATCTACGTTTGCTGAGATATCCAACAGTGGATTACCAATGCCTACTAAAAGGCCTTCGGGCAAACTAAAATAAAACAATGTTAGGTTTACTTAAACTAGACAAATATTGGTGTAAAAAGTAATACGCATTCGAACACAATCATCGGGAAGTATCTTACGTAGGTAGTGCATTTGCGTGCACTGTATAGCATACTAGCTGTTGCCTGCGGCGCCGCTCGCGTGAATGTCGGTTATCGCATAATATATTTTTACTAATCATCAGGATGTATCTGTTTAGACATTGACGATTTTTCATACAAACTTTTAATCCCTTATTTCAACCCCTTTGAGCCATTTTTAGCGATAAAAGGAGCCATTTTTTAGCGATAAAAAGTAGCCGTATGTTGTTCCCCAAGGTCTATTCTGTCTCTATACTAAATTTCATCCAAATCGGTTCAGTGCTATAGGTATGAAAGCTGAACAGACAAGAGTTATTTATAATATTAGTATGGAGGATGGATTTTTGGCTCTCATAACATATTTCGCCGTGTCTTTAAAAAAGACAGCCAAGCAATTTTTCATTCATCATATACCTAACCTAACCAACACATTAAAGATATCGCATAGGCAGTCTCTCTAAGGTAAAGCGACGACAATCTGATAAAAATAGTAGGTAATTTTCCATTGGGCGATATTTATTCGGCAGGATCAACCAAAGGTCATTCATTACTCTCTAAGACTTTGACAACAAAGTGGACAACCAATTGCCCGGTAGTCTACTCTAACCTTTAGTTTTTATATCAATACAATTTCAATTATATTCCTAGAAATATTCTAATGTCAAAATGTACAAACAACACTAAATACGAAGATTGTATTTATCAAATTAATTCTAAAAATATCTAATGTTTTAAGATAATACAAAAAACAATGACTACTCCAACAAGTTATAATCAAATTTTATTTTTCTATTTAGAACACTTCAACTCATCAGTTTCATATTTTATAAAAACATAAGTCTGCCTTTAAACTACAAGTAGAAAACTTTATACCCATGAGCATCAGGCAATTGTTGACATACGGGGCAGATTGCTGGTGTACACCTAATATAGATATTCAAATTAAAATAACAGATCATCATACTTTATAAAAATGTTATGTTTTTCTGTTGCTATTATAATATACTAAAAACTTAATTTAGTTGGTTCACAGGTCGTAAATCTTAGGCAGTGACAACTTCATCAAGGTAGGTATGCCCAATCTAAGAATGGTGTAATGTATAATTGACCAGCTCAATCAGTCTGAATGATGATATTTAAACTTCTACACTACATACATACATAACTTTATGCCTGTCTTGCATTAATGGGGTAAGCGGACTATAGAACGCCTTTTGCTGTGATCCAAACATACCTCCTTTACCTCTTCAAAATTCATTAATCTTTTCATACACACACGTCAGTTAACAAGTTATAATGACAAATCTAAATGTGATTCAGCACTACAAAAAATGTGTGGCGAATTAAAGATAGTAGGTATTGATATGACTACCAATGACATAAAAAGTAAAATTAAAAATTTAAGAGTAACATATTCCCAAGAACTTACAAAAATTTATGGTCACCTCTGTCATTGTAAAAATACTAGCTTAAAATAAAATAGCCTCATGTAAACTAGAACTAGCTTGTTCCAAACTTCCAAGCCAGTTTAAAAGAAAACTAGCTTGCCGTCCTGTCTTGAAAAACACCTTGTGTAATCCAAGCATGAGTAATAAGTAAAAAAAAAAGATCTATTTAAATTTATGATAGAGATTTCTCTGATTTATTATACTCCAAAGTTAAATGTTAAAAAATAATAGTTATGTTCTAAATATATAAAATTGTAAACACATATTATTGATACTTTCAATTTTATTAGCTATAGTCCTTGAGCTTCTCAATTTTAAAAAATTAGTATAGTCTTGGTGCACCAAATCACAGCTAAAACCTATTAATTTACCATCGGTTATGCTAAGGTTATAACTTCAGAAGTAACAATAGAACACACACTATTTTAATAGCGATTAACTAAACTGTGTGAAAATATGCCATTGTAAAAGGTAACCGTTAAATTAGTAATCCTGGTGCATTATTCTTTCTTCATTGCTATAATGTAGTAGAGAATGGTTCCATCAAATTAACCAAATTATACAGTCGTCAGAGGAAGCTATACTATGATAAAAAAATCTTACCTGGCTATATCCATTATGTAATACCGGTGTATTAGCACAGAGAAAAATACTCAACAGGATACCAGACACGGTTTTAGTTGAAAATATAATAAACGAAGTTATCAGCTTTCGACTATTTATTACCGCATGTTTTGGTTGTACAAGAATCGTAAAGCGTGTTCGCAATGTACGACTTGCAAGCAAGGAATGACTGGAATGTTAAAAAATTTCAAAAAGTCATTTCAAGAAACGTCAAAACGTCAGTTTTTGAACGAAATTTCAAAAATACGAGTAATATTTGTTTGTCATTATAATTCGTTCGGATACATAACAGAGCTAATAAAAATAGAAACAAAATATATGTATAAAAAAATGCACCAACTCAAAATATAACACTCGATTATGGGAGTAAATCACAATCATCATACTATTATCAGTCGAAAGACGTCCACTGCTGGACTTAAGTTTCCCCCAATTTTCGCCACCTTGGCCGGTCGTGCCGTGAGTTGCCCTCATCCGTATTACTAAATTACTCTTTGCTCTCATAAATCGTAATAATATGTAAAATAAATTATTATTATTATTATTGCGTGTAAGCACAATGCATTCATTGATTTACCAAAGAGAATTATGATCACTGGCCTCCAATAAGTCCAATAACCAAAAAAAAATGTTAAAATGTCACTATTATAAATATTAGGCTCTAAACAAAACCACAGAACTGTATTTTATTTTATTATACTTAAAACATTATTTATTTAGAAGATCTATGGGAAATTCTCAAAAAGAGGACAATACTCAATAATTTCATTCATTTAATTTACATCTTGTTTTCTCACTCTATTCAATACAGTATTCACGTAGTGCGAGTAGGATAAAAAATGAGTTTATGATTCAATAGCAGGCTGGAAAGTTCTCCAATGATTTCAAAAACCATAGAGAAAATAGTACATAGTGGCCATAGTTCTCCTACCGCGCGTTAGTATTTCATAACCTACAACCGGCGGAAGATCACGTTTTGCGATCCCGGTGAGAATTTTCGAGAAAGAAGATTGGATTTCCATTTGAAGTACTGTATTATCATTCCAATCCATATCACAATGTTGCGCCTACCACGAGTTGTTCGCCAATCAGTTTCATTCCATAAATCACATCAACTTTCAAGATTTTACGCCAAAGATGTGAGGTTCGGGGCTGATGTAAGAGCCCTCATGCTACAGGGAGTAGACGTCCTTGCAGATGCTGTAGCAGTCACAATGGGCCCAAAAGGCAGAAATGTCATTCTGGAACAATCATGGGGTTCACCAAAGATTACAAAAGACGGTGTGACAGTTGCAAAGGGTATCGAACTTAAAGACAAATTCCAGAACATTGGCGCAAAATTAGTACAAAATGTCGCGAATAACACAAATGAGGAGGCAGGAGACGGCACAACGACTGCCACAGTTCTCGCCAGGGCTATTGCTAAGGAGGGCTTTGAAAAAATTTCGAAGGGTGCCAACCCTATCGAGATCAGAAGAGGGGTCATGCTCGCTGTAGACACCGTCAAGGACAAGCTAAAAAGCATGTCCAAGCCTGTGACGACGCCGGAGGAGATCGCGCAGGTGGCTACCATCTCCGCCAATGGCGATCTTGCCATTGGAAAACTGATCGCTGACGCAATGAAGAAGGTCGGCAGGGACGGAGTCATCACAGTCAAGGATGGTAAAACACTAACCGACGAACTCGAAATAATTGAAGGTATGAAATTCGACAGAGGTTATATTTCACCATATTTCATCAACTCATCAAAGGGTGCTAAAGTGGAATATCAGGATGCTTTAGTGCTCTTCTCTGAAAAAAAGATCAGCAATGTACAGACTGTGATACCTGCCTTAGAAATGGCAAACCAACAGAGAAAGCCTCTGATCATTATTGCCGAGGATATTGATGGTGAAGCTTTATCCACACTGGTTGTGAACAGACTCAAAATTGGACTTCAGGTTGCAGCTGTGAAGGCGCCAGGCTTCGGAGACAACCGCAAGGCTACCCTTAGTGACATGGCTATTGCTGCTGGTGGTGTTGTCTTTGGTGATGATGCTAACTTGATCAAGTTGGAGGATGTTCAACTGTCAGACCTTGGCCAGGTAGGTGAGGTTATCATTACTAAAGATGACACTCTCTTACTCAAAGGAAAGGGTAAAAAGGCTGACATTGACAGAAGGGCAGAACAGATCCGTGACCAGATTCAGGAAACCACCTCTGAATATGAAAAGGAAAAGCTGCAGGAGCGCTTAGCTCGTCTTGCATCAGGAGTAGCAGTCCTGCATGTTGGTGGTTCTAGTGAAGTAGAGGTAAATGAGAAGAAGGACAGAGTTAATGATGCACTAAATGCAACTCGTGCTGCTGTAGAGGAAGGTATTGTTCCCGGAGGTGGCTCTGCACTTCTCAGATGTATCCCAGTGCTTGAACAGCTAAAGACAGCTAACTCAGACCAAGCTACAGGAGTAGAAATTGTAACGAAGGCCCTCAGAATGCCCTGCATGACCATTGCACGCAATGCTGGCGTTGATGGAGCTGTGGTTGTTGCTAAGGTTGAAGATCTAGGTCCTGAATTTGGGTATGATGCTCTAAACAATGAATATGTGAACATGATTGAAAAGGGTATTATCGACCCCACCAAGGTTGTGAGGACAGCTCTGACGGATGCTAGTGGAGTGGCATCACTACTTACAACAGCGGAGGCTGTTATCTGTGAAATTCCTACAGAGAAGGAGGCTAATCCCATGGCTGGTATGGGAGGTATGGGTGGTATGGGTGGCATGGGTGGAATGATGTAAGCCACTACATGGACATCAAAATGCATTTATTGTGTAAAAAGAACTGTTATAGTAGTTGTAATGCTGTTATGGGTACTGCAATGATATCTGGTACTTTGATTGATTTTATACAAATTGTGTGTGAATGTGTATTTTTCTTATTTTTGAGTCTGATTGTGTTACAAAGTAGGAAGGCAATTGACTGTCTTAGAATATTTAGTTTTATTTGCTTGAATATTAGTCCAAGCGAGGTGTTAATTTTAAAATAAATGATTAATGTTTATAAAATATGGTGATTTTATTTCCTTGAGTTATTCATTTTTACTCTACCTATACTGGACACTAATGGTCAAAGATCAATTCATCTGGGTTCAACCATATTTGGCAGCATGTTATCGCACTTTCCTCAGATTCTATCCTTTTTGTTGTTCAGAATTATCATTTCGCCAGCATACAAATATAACCGCACGCTAAAGCACAACGGAACAAAATTAGTATAAGCCATTCCGTACTGCTAGATGTGGTTCAACCCTCCGGCCGACGAACGTCCTTCACGCCGACTAGGTAGGTACCCACTAGTAAAGTCAGTAGATTGTGTAGATAGGTTACTGAATCTTCGTACTATACGGTGGGGTGACTTGCGAATGTTATCACACGCTAGTACCTACCTTACTACAATAAATAATTTCTATAAATATTGCTAACAACTGTTGATTTCTAATTTACAAAAATAAATTCATATTACATAACTACTGTTGCCTGACCTCTACAACAAAATAGGTCTATTTAAATATGCCACAGCTTCAACTTTGTCGAAGGTGATCCTTATTTAAACGTGCCGCCATGTCTCGCGAATATTCTAATCGTGAGCGCCCCAAAGAGGCAACCGTTTATTCTCACTAGTAACGCGAGATACCATGAAGAATTACATAACTCATATCTAAACGATAAGAAATCAGGTTATTAACTTATTAGCTTGATAACAAAAGTAATATCAAAGTTCATCACATCATAGATCATACAACTGGCTGAGTGCTGCCTGACTTTAATCAGTAGGATTCTAACCCTATAAAAAAAGCCTTATATTTTTCTTCTGAATTCTATTACTTCAAGGATGTTAAGTTTTTATTAATGATGATAATATTTTTGGGTACATAGGTATTAGGGGAAGGTTAGGTAGGTACCGACATAGCAAATATGTACCTACACATAACACACCATGTAACTACTATTGTGTAATTCGTTACATGTCCTCGCATAGATTTAAATTACCTTATAACGAAACATGATATCTACAACATCTATTCATGTTACAATTTTTAAAGGGGTATATTTGGTCTTAAATGACCTTTTTTTATATTAGCCTACCAAAGTGACTCCACCTCGCCTAATGGTAAGCAGTCAGTGGAATCCAGATGTGGTAGCCACCATACCAAAAACCATCGTCTTAAACTGCTGGTATGGTGGCCCCCACTATGGCGGCTAGGAATGAGGGCGGGCCTCCGGCGCTCTCACTTACCGAACGAAACGCAGTAGTACGGATACTTCTACTTTTACGTCGATCTTCTATGAGAACGTAATACTCGCCTGGTCGATCCGGACCATTTATCCTGAAACCAGCGTGGATCTACTACCGTAAAATCGTACCTTTATTATGTTTAGTGTACCACCTACACATTTGTCTCATAAACACGAGGTTGCGGTTCAATACCATTGTGTAAATAATACATATCACAAATACAAATCTGTAAGAACTAGGTATAAGTAACAAAAATAAGACAAAGGTCGAAGTCCATTTGAATTGCTTATGAATAGATACCTACGTAAACTTTTGCGTCAAAATGTTGCTGATAAAATATTTTTTATGTAGCAAGTATCTTTATTTTCTAATCACGCATTTTAAATAAAATTTAAAACACCTAGATTAGATAGAGCATTTATTAATGTTGTCTTAAACATAACATATTTAAAAGTAATAATTTCTATAGAATATACAAAACGTACAATATAGGTAGATAAATACTACAAAAAAATTTGGTCTTCATCTGAATCTCCAGCACCATATACAAAATGTCTTCGCGTAACATTTTCTTTAACTATTGCACTGGGTTGAGTCTCTATATTGCTATTTTTACAAGGTGTAACTGGGTACCGCACTGGGCCCAACCATCGCCTGCTAAGCCCAAAGTTCCGTGGTAACGCAACATTCTTTGATGAGTTACTCTTAACAGATTTATCTAGACTGTTTAATGATGACTGAATAGATTTCAAAGACGATTTTTTTAGTAAATCGCTTGAATTGTCTGTCAAATAGTCATCAGTTAAATCAACATCAGCAGGAATGCTCAGGCTGAGTGGCCGGCGCTTTGACTTCGGATGCGTGATTTGCCCACGCCATGTATTGAACTTTTGAGAGTTTCTTTTCTGTGGTGTGTTTTCTTGAGATGAATAATTTCCAAAATCTGATTCCTCGTATACTTTGTTTTCAGAGCAACACTTCTGCAAGTTACTTTTATTAGGAGTAGTTTGCCTACTGGATCTATCCTTCATCCTGCTTATAACTTTATCTTTTGTTAACTTTATTAAGGCATATATAGTTTTTAAAGCTTCTTCATTTAATAATTCGTCATCTGATATTTGCATATCTAAGGCACTAGCTACATTAATACATTTGGCTCCTACATTTTTAATTTCGGACGGATTCTCTACCTCTTGTTGGAACTCTATACTGCAGTTTTTGTTAGCATTTTGTAAAACTATAAGTTCTACTTTATATGGTGCTGATTGCAACATGGCTAAAGCTTTGTCATATTTAACATTCAATAATGTTTTTCCATTAACAGATATAATTTGATCTCCTGGTAATAGCTTCTTGCATAAATCAGCTGGACTGCCTGGAGTGATAGACTTTATGTACACATTGCCATCTGATCCTTCTGCTACTTGCAATCCTAAGGCATTTATTTTATCTCTTTCTAGAACAGCAGTAACAAATATTCTTTCTCCCTGCACACATTCCATATTATCTAGTTTCTCAAAGAGTGATGAATTCAAACAAGACTCATTGTTATAATTAAAAACATCTGGGTAAACTTTAGGAGATTCTATCACATACGCAGTGGGTGCACTTGACATGTTCTGGATGTAATGTCGCTCTGGTAACAATTTCATACTATTTACATTGCACTGTCTATGCTCTGTGCTCAGATCATCAGAGTCACTTTGATTCATGGTTAAATCACCCTCAGACCTCAGACAAGGATTGGAACTTCTAGCAGGAGATCTGGGATACTGAGCATCTGCAACAGACTTCATACCATTGAAAACTCTTGTACCCATTTTAACTCCTTGTCTTCTTGGTATGCTTGGTATACTTTCTGAAGAAGATAATCCATCATTTGAAGAGTTCTCTAGAGCATGAATACTTGAAACATTCAGTACACTTTCATCACTTTGTGGTGGTGACAATATTTGTCTTAAAAGTTCTTCAGTGTTGGGTTTTTCATTTTCCTTATTTTGAACTTTTTTCTCCCCAAAAATATCTACTTTAAATCTTCTCCTAGTTGGTCTCCTTACTCTCACAGGGTTTCTTACAGCTAAATTATAGCTATCTTCATAGTTACTGCAATTTAATTTCTTTGGACTTTCTGCATTGCCATGTATAGTATCACCAGATAGGTAATTCAAAAAGTCTTCTTTAGCATAAAGCTTTAAGTACAGTCTGTGGTGCAAAGAAGCTAACCAGAAAGTGAAATAACTTTTATTGTCCACCATCTTTAGTTTATATTTCACACCAATTTTGGATAATCCTGAATATGAGTTAGGCATTATATATAAACTTTTCTTGTTGTAATAGAATGTGTGTATGTGATGCCAAGGGAGGCTTTGTAAAACTATTCTGTTCATATTAGTTCCTGTTTCATCTGTGGAGTGATTATTTCGTGAATAAAGAGTTATACCTCTTGGTCCAATTGACAGCCAAATATCTCTGCAGAATCCATCTCTAGTAGCCCAAATAGCAGAATAGAAATGTGCACCATAATCTCTAAAAGTTTGTGCTAAAGTTATGTAATTTATTATAGCTTTATGTCTATCCAGTCCAAGACGAGATTCATGAGCTCTTTTCATTCTCAATTTGATATCTGCCATGTCATTAGTTATAACTGTTTCTGGTAAATAATGTTCTAGTAAGAAATAATCAGCTGTGCCATGTTCTCTGAAAGAAAATTCTCCAAATTCTATATGTAATGCATATCCAGCTAGTAATATAAGATTCTGGATTGTTGAAGTTAGCTGACCTTCCAAGGTGGCTCTTCTTAGTTGCAAATACACTCTGTACCTCCATTCACCGCCCTGTATGTTAGTTGCTATGTTTTTTGGCAAGAAGAATTTTATTCTCAAAAATAAAGTCAGTGTAATGTCATCTGTTAATTTCCTTTTATTGCTAGCCTTGTACCAAGAATCTGGAGCAACTTTTTTGATTTTATAGTCATCTGGTAAAAACACAAAGTCACCACCAATTAAAATGGCAATACCAAGCATGAAGTTGTGCTCATACTTTTCATTATGGACTAATGCTTCAAACAATTGTCCTGCAGTTATTATCTGTGGGTCACACAGAACTTCAACCTTTTGGCCATTTAATAAAACCACGGTAATGACCCTTTTCTCACAAACTGCTGAGAGAGTTAAATCAATGTGTTTGGCTGGTTGTGATGCTCTAACAATAAATTCAGGACCAACACAACCTTCTTTTCCTTTGAAACCACATTCAGCCTTGTATAGCCTGGAAGCAGCTCGCTGTACTGGTTTTCCTCTTCTGAAATTTGTGTTTATTGGTGGCTGGGATTTAATCACATTATCATTAAGGGCTATTGCAGTCATTGATACAGTGCTGGCTTGTATTCTAGGCTCCTCAATCTGTGTGCTGCAAGCTATGTCTAGTGTAGAATGGGCATTACTAAGGCCTCCTCTTCTAACTGTATCAAATAAATTTAATACAGATTTTCGGTGATTCCTAGGAGCTCTACAGCTAGGGAATGGGTCTCTTTCATCTGGTGATTTAATAAGGCCTACACAACTTCTTGGACGGACACTAACTTTTAATTCAGTGTTAGTGCTGGCTTCTTGAGTTTTCAATTGCCGTTTTTTAACATAATGAGTGTCATCATCATCTATATGGAAGTCCATGACTGGGCTAAAGCCAACGGAAACTGCCGAACAGGAGCTTCGCCCGGAGTCTTCATCGCAGTTACGCGGCATCTTACTGAAAAAATAAGTAAAAGGTTGGTCTATACTTGTGTTGTTTGACAGTAGGTATTACAAACGTAATTATTTACTTTGAAGTATTGTCTAAAATGATGACAACAAAAACCCATTTAAATTGCTATCAGCATAAAAAATAGGTAAGTACATAAGCGAAATCTTGTCCTTCGGTAGACTCAGCGGTATGTATAATTTTACATTTACATAAACGGACATCGAGTATTCAAATGCGAGTGCATTACAATATCACGAACACATTATGAGACCACTAAGAATGTGCTTGCAACAAATACCTCAACAATTTTGATGTTTCTGGACTAAGTACATTTTAATTGTTTAATTCAATTAGATCAACAAACTTTAATATGTGTAGCTGCATGTAAGAATGTGTTAAATGAATCATTGAGTCATGTACAGCCCAAAGTTTTGTTTAAACTTTATTTTATACTTACTACTAGTTTTCATAACACCAGAAGGCAGACTGATGCAAATTCTTCACATTTTATAATTTTAATTTCACTGTGGCATACACATCATTTACTTTTTTCCTCAAGCTTTAAAGTTTCAATTTACTTACAAACAACAATCTTACAAAATCGCTGTTGATCGCTGCACAGACTAAGTATTCAAGTAATAAAATAAAATGTACTCCACCACAGACTAAGTAGAGAACAAGATGATCGTGACAGCTGTTTTAAATAATCTCCACAGAACAAGTACTAAAGCATAGAAGTACTATTATGAGAATAAAGCGTACACACTCAGAGACAAATAGAAGTTTAATAGTGCTACGATACCTTCTGACAGTTTATCGATATCGATAGATTTTTTTTTTTTTTTTTTTTTAATCTTTATTTTGGAAAGGACTTGGTACACAAGGAGAAGCGACCATGTCGTCCTCGTAAGACTACCTTATTGCTAAACACATTAACAATTATAATCTACTGTTTATAACAAATTCAACAAGTTTATACAATACTTTTGCATTATCTGACAAAGGTTGAGCCAGAATACTGTTACAGTAACCTATATCAAAACAATGATTAAATAACGTACTTCTTAGGGCTCGGTTCCGGACACACTCCACCATGACATGATGGACGTCTTCTATTATACCGCACTCGGAACAGTTCGGTGATGGTACTTTCTTCATAAGATAGGCGAATTTATTAAGTGGAATGTGGCCGGACCGAACCCTAAAAGCAGTCACAATAGAATCTCTGTTCAACCCACTCGACTCGAACCAAGGGTAACGGTAAGGCACAGCTCGTATTGTTCTATACCATATGCCCTTACTTGAGGAAATATTCTCAAGATGTTCAACCCAAAGTTTAAATATATTCTCTTTCAGAATAGGTAGTACATCACTATAAAATGGTATTATAGAGCTAGGAATCCCATTAGATGTAGCTGATTTTGCCAGACGATCGGCCTTCTCGTTACCCCACAGCCCCACATGAGATGGAATCCATTGCATGACAATCTTCCTATTACATGATTCCAGACGTCGAATTTCTTTTAATATAGTGTAACCAATCGGTACTCCTCGAAAAGTCGAGGTGCACCGAGCCACATGCTGAAGTGCACTCTTAGAATCCGTCAATATTACAAATCTATCGTGGTTGATGTTACTAATATAAGAGAGTGCCTCCGCTAGAGCATATAGTTCAGCATACATGATGCAAACATTAGTCTCTATTTTAAATTCAACACCAGTTTGTAATTGGGGGTCAAAAACAGCGGCGCCTACCATATTGTTTTCCTTTGATCCATCAGTGTATATTTTATAAAAATTGCAATATTTATCATTAATTAACGTATTACATAAGTGTTTTAACAATGATGATTCTAAAGTTTTTTTGGATCCTGTAACTCCCTCTATGCAGCATCTTATTGAATTATCGATATTAATATTCTGCACCCATGTATCTAATGAAAACATTTCTAATTTATTGGTCGAATGGATAGGAGTAGATTTCAGTAACTCATATATAATTACTAGTAAAGGCTTTTTCTTTCTGTACCAATAACCATTGTTACGGCTGCATTGACGGGATAAATGGTCTATTAACTCTAAGTTATCACTATTAATCGAGTAACTTCTTAACCAATGTTTGCCTCCAAGATAACGTCTACGAAGGAAAAGGGGGTGAAGGCACAATTCATTCTCCATAACGTGGATTGGAGTGCTCTTTATAAAACCCCCAATAACTCGCATACATTGGTTTTGCACCTTATCTAGTTTGTACAAATGGCTTTTAGTGCTTGAATCATATAGGAAACTCCCATAATCTATACGACTGCGTATGATAGAAATATATAACCTCCTTAGGTGTTTAGGATGCAAACCCCATTTAGTACCAGCTAGAATCTTAAGGATATTTATAAAATTCAACGTTTTGTTTGTGGTTTCATTTATGTGTTTGGCCCATTTTAGTGATCTATCAAGCCACATGCCAAGATATTTAACAGTCTCAACCGTTTGTAAGCGCACCCCTTTGAGACTAATGTTTACATCCTGTCTATTGCTGAATCCTTTCCGAAAAAGACAAATACTGGATTTATTCATAGAAATCTCCAGACCAATACCTACAACCAATTTGGACATTATATCCAACGCAGCCTGAATCCTTAAACAACCCTCCCCACTAGATTTATATGAACCATATAGCACAAAGTCGTCAGCGTATTGTACAACGTTGCATATACGTCCGATTTCTTTACATATCTGCATCGTAGCGATATTGAATAGCAAGGGAGATAAAGGATCGCCCTGCGCGAGACCTCGACTAGTTACTCTTACGGAGTTATTAACATCCCAACCTTTAACACTTAGCTGTCGACCACTTAAAAATCCCCATAGATATCTACAAATTTTTGTCCCAACTCCAAGACTATCCAATGCATTTAACAATACAGTAATATCGACATTGTTGTAAGCACTATCTATATCTACAAAGCATCCCAAAGTTATTAGATTTTCAGCAAACCCTAATTGTATATGTGAAACTAATTGGACAAGGCCATCCATGCACGAACGCGATTTTCTAAAGCCCAGGGTATAATTTGAAAAACTGTGTTTACTTTCCAAAAACCATTCAAGTCTGTGTTTTAAAATATTGTGAAACACCTTACATGGGCAAGACATTAAAGCTATAGGTCGAAAGGCGGTACTTCTTTGGGCATTACAGGTAGGTTTTGGAATGGGTACAATTTTGGTACATCTCCATTGGTCTGGTACAAAACCTACACTAAGGAACTTGTTATAAAGGCTAATTAAAATCTGCTTACCAATAAGAGGAAGGTGTTTTAACATAGAAAATGATATTCCATCGTCACCTGGGGTCGTGTCCTTAGCCTTGACAGCGCGGTTAAGTTCTTGAATAGAAATATTACATTCTAAACTACAATTGATAGAACAAAAGTCGGGGTCTTTCGGCGATACATAGTCTGGAGTTAAGCTATGCAAGAGTTTCTTCGCATTAGTTTCTTCGATGCACTGGTTTCCTGACCGATACCCTTTCAGCCACTTCATCTTGCGCCACATATCACCAGCCGTTGTAGTTTCGTCAACACTGCTACAAAAGTCACGCCAGGCTTTCCGTTTAGCACTCCTTATCATCCTTTGTGCTGTCCCAACTTTAGTCTGAAGTACAATAAGGTTTTGAGGAGTTGGATTTCGTCTAAAGGTAGACAATGCAAGACGTCTCTCCGCTACTGCCTTAGAAATGTCTGAGTTCCAATAAGGCTTAGGAGTAAATTTTTTAATAAACAACGGATTCTGACAGACTTTCACAACAGGTATATGTAAATTGGAAGCAGAACCCAGAGCCTCAATAAATTGGTTGTATGCCATCTGAGGATTACTATCCAGCTGCATAGCGGAGAAACAGTTGTCAAGATGATTAGTGTATTCTACCCAGTTTGCCTTTTTAAAATTACTTCTCCTATCGACATTTAAGTCAGTGGTGGTAGTATGAGTAGATATTTTGATCACCTGATGATCGCTTCCAAGATTTTCGTTGGTAACTTGCCAATTAAAACATAGTGCAACGTCGTTTGTGACAAAAGTGACGTCAGGGGATGATTTTTGTAACCTACCGTTGACTAGTTTTATTCTTGTGGCTGAGCGATCATTTAACGAGACATAATTTTTGTCTAAAATTGTATCGAAAAGTTGTAATCCTCTTGCATCAGTTTTATAAGACCAGCTGCAGTGTTGACCATTAAAATCCCCTGCTATTAAAGTCTTGATGCTGCTTATGCTAAAAATGTGATCCCAATCACGCGCTGACATTTGAGCAGTTGAGGGACAGTACAGAGAGATTATATTTTCGATATTAGTGCAATTTAAAATTTTAACATGTATCATCTGAATGCCGGGGTTGACGTCACAGATTTGACGACAAACATGATACCTAACCGACGAGTGTATAATTATTGCAGCTCCACCATATCCATCGTCGCGATCATGACGCACTATGCTATATCCAGAGATTCTTAATGAACTTTCTGGTTCGAGCCACGTTTCGTTTAAAATACCTATATGTATCTTTTCTTGCGATAACAGCTGTTCTAGATCTATCAATTTGGGACGTAAGCTTTGGCAATTCCATTGAATTAAATTAATCTGGTGAGATGTTGAATAATCCATTTTGAATCAATGATTTAAAGCAGGTCCATTTCGAGAAGTAATTTGCAACGTACATAATAATCCAGTCATATAATACGGTACCGATATTATTCAACCTTTCAACAAAACTAATTTCTTGAAGAAATAATATTTCTTTGATTCTCTCTATCAAGTGTAAAAATCCACACTTGGAATTCTTTTTATTTTGTGAATCTTCTGCCGAAACTTGAATTTCTTCATCTTCTGTACATATTTCACACTCAATACTATCTTCTTGGCTTGTTTGGAAATACTCCTGATCATTTTGTATTTTCTTGGTCTTCTTCCTCTTTCTCGATGTATTGTGGTCGAAAGATTTAGGGACTTCTTTACTTGTTTTCAATACTTCTGCGTATGATGGGCTACCCTCACACTGTGATAGTGTATTGTTACCTGCATCTAGCACGTCACGAGAATGCTGAATCACTTTATCAGGCTGTGGGGATGGTGGCACGTACAGGGTAAGAGCCCGTTTGTAAGTACAATTGAACTCTGCCATCAACTCTCTAATTCGTCTTTCCTTTACGTAAATTGGACAAACTCTTGATAATGCCATATGTTTACCTGTACAATTCACGCATTTGAATGAGGTAGTTTCACAATTAGCGTGTGATTTACCGCACTTAGGGCATACGTTCATAATTAGTGAACATGTTTTATAATTATGACCATATTTCCAACACTTAGAACACTGAGTGACAGGAAAGATATATGGGTCGACTCTAATTCGAATGCCATATGTATATATGTGTGAGGGTAAAGAAGAGCCTTTGAAACATAACCTAACGCATTCACTGTTTTCAAATTGACCGCTTTCAAAATTACGACGCTGCAGGCGCTTAGCACCGAGAATAGGTATATTACTTTCCAATTCCTTTAAAATGTCCTCCTCGCTTAGTTCCAGCTCAATATCCTTTACAATGCCGTAAGATACGTCTACTTCAAATGTTTTTTGACATCTATATCCTTTGTCAGTGAAAAATTTGCATTGCAACAATTTATTTGCGCTTTCCTGATTAGTGAATTGTACTAAGACTTTATAAGCATTTATATACTTTATTTTAATAATATCTAATATGTTTTCGCTTTTAAGTATTCGTGCCAACCCTATCTGTTTCGGCAATTTTTCAGATTGAGAGGTTATGCTAATTTCAACTTGTTCTACAGGAATTCTTGACATATCATTACTAGTACCTCTCGCCATAATTTTACCCCTTCTCGACACTTCTGTCCATATTTCCTCTTCATCCGCAACACGATCCCTCTTTCCACTCCTATTATTGTAATTCTGCTCATCCTCCATGGTCACTTCCACTATTTCATCACGTAAGTAAGTCGCCGCCCGCGCATCTAATAAATTATTTACAACGCAGTTCCGCTCGTCGTCACTAAACTGTACGTCGCTAATGCTATCCATAGCCAGTACGTATATAACACATTACTAATGGATTCAAAGAGAAACACAGGTAGGTAATTAAGCGCCCGATAACCAAGTAAACAAGTTACGAACGACGCGTTTACACACAACCGTCCGATGAATGGAAATACATAATGGAAATAGTGGAATCCACCGACCTAAGCGCTCAGTTTGGCACAGGCATCAATACCGATATATATATATATATCGATAGATGAAATTGGTCTATGGGCTATGGTAAATTAACAGACATGCTAATAAAATGAGGTCTGGTTCCATAAAAGCTCTCGTAAACGAACTACAAGAAACAAACGGCCGTTTTACACCTCACCGGAATGGCATAGGCCGGCAGCGGCGCCAGGAGCACTTTCAATGTGAAATAGTTTTGAAGTTCTTATTCATGTTTCATGCTGTAAGTTCAAAAACAATGTTAACTGTATATGAATAAATTAAATAAATTGAAAATTGAAATATACATGATCGATCCACACACTGCCTCGCATCACGGATCGTAGTGCGAGCGTGCGTGTTCTTGTATTGTTTGTAAGTATCTCTCTTTGTATAGAAATCACGCGTGGTGCAACACTGAAAACGTATTTAAGCGCTGTGATCTGATCACACGCTTACATGCAGAGAAACACGTACTCACGCGCGTGGGTTCGGGGCCAGATGGTATGGACACCGAGTTCTGCAGTAACGTGCGTGATTGATGATGCAGACCAGTATCGCATCTGCACGCGTGGCACCGTCGCTGCGTCGCCACGCTCCCGCAGCGTAGTGCGGGGCAGTGTGTGGATCACCAAAATACCAGTATCGGCCCTCTGTTTTTTTCTGACTTTCTTAGTATAGCATCATAACAGATACCCCAAGGTAAAAATAAAACAGCTGTAAGATTCATGTCACAAATGTATGATTATATTTCCAATAATATTGAAACACATTATTACTGCCCCTTAAAATTACAGTTTTGTTTAAGAATGTCCTGATTATTTGTGCATAAGCAGAAATATTTTTTATTATGTTATGAATTGGTACTTTTAGAAATTTTTCCCCATCAATTTTATCAATAAATTTCTGTAGTCATCTAGAACATTTATTTATTTATTTATTATTTATTTATTGAAAAAGTATTTACAATATCATTACAGATAAAAAATCCAATACGATATCATAAAACTGGCCTGTTGGTCTAGTGGTTAGTAACCCTGACTGCTAAGCCGGAGGTTGTGGGTTCGATTCCCACCCAGGACAAACCTTTGTGTGATGAGCATGATTGTTTGTTCTGTGTCTGGGTGTAATTTATCTATAATATGTATGTATTTACAAAAAAAAAAAAAAAACTATATAAGTAGTATATCAGTTGTTTAGTACCCATAACACAAGCAAATATAATTGCTTAATTTGGGGCTAGATGGCGCTGTGTGAATGTGGTAGAATATTATTATTATTATTATTATTATAAAAACCTAAAATTTAAAATAATATAACTAATTACTAATAAATATACCTATTTATCCAATACTATACATTTTTGTGCAACATCTTTGAATTTTGACAGGGTACATTGAAAATATCAATTTCTATAGAAATAATATTAATAAGTCGTATGGCGCGTAACAATGGAGCAAATTTGAGTAGATTCGTCCTCACCGCTGGAACGTTAAACGTGTAACAACATAATATATAACATAATTCTCTCTTAATTTGCTTCATGGATCTTCCGGTCTGATCTTTCGGAAACCTGCAAAAGAACACAATGTATGAAACACTATGAAAGGTACAAAGATCGACCACAAAATCGTTTACTACAAATTATAGTAATATTTTTGTCATCGATAAAATATGCAGCACAAGTCACAACACTATTGAACATGACTACACAAATTGGAAAAAATGTAAAATACTTAAAAATTACTGAATCGAATGGCAAACAGACGATTATAATATGATTGCAGTATAGTAAAGTATAAATCACTTAGGTATTTTGCACTTATAGGTTTTTAGTATTATATTATTGGTTTGTTATCTACTCACCGATGGAAGTTGACGATTTAAACTTGATTTTCTTTGCGAAAAGAATGTAATTTACAACCTACAATAACGCAGGACATTGCATATCCAATGGGCTTAATTTTACTTCACAATAGCATTATGTAATTATTAAATAACATATATTATTTCACAAAACAGATAAACAACAATGAAAATTACGAGCGGCGGTATAATCCGACAAAATTGTGTAAAGGCCTTGACAAGTTGGAACATTTGACATTAGTTCGCTTTTTAATTCGGCATCCAAAGGTAACTAAAGGTAACCAAATTGACGTTTCTACAGTGTACACCAGCCGTCCTTAGCAAAATTATTTATCTCTTTCTTATCAATGTATCCGGCTTATTTGGAAAAATAGGACAACTATATGAGGGTGATTAACACTCCTTCTATGCTTTAGTACTTGCTCTGTGATAATCTCTAAATTCATTTCATTTCATTCATTGTTTCAAAATGTTCATTCTTTCTCTTTCTAGTAGTTCACGCGTATTTCAACCTCAGAACAAGGACTAAAGCACTTAAGCTTTAGTACTTGTTCTTCTCTACTTAGGCTCGTATTTATAAACGCATCTCAGGTATTGAGTTGAGTACGCGCACTTGAATCATACCTCTGTCTCTATCTAACTAGTGGCCCGAGACCGTAGTTAGAAAGAGACGGTATTAAGTACGTACCATCGAAGTGTAGTACGTACTCAATACCTGAGCTTCGTTTATAAATACGACCCTTAGTCTGTGACTTGTACTGAGACCGAAACACTGACCTGTAAATGTAGTCGGGAAATTGAAATTTTCTTTTGGTTTTGTATTGGTTTTTGACTTATAGCAGGTACTTTTTATCCCTTGGATATACTCCAACGGGAACACGTGTCAAATTACACATTTTTGCAGTTTTAATTTTTATATTTAAAATCTGCTATAATTTTTGTATTACTATCCCTTTTTCATGCTAGGACATTGCTGACATTTTAATAATAAAAATAAACTGTCGTTCAATTAATTAATCAATTCAATCAATCATTCATCATTGTCACCACAGATTATGTAGAGAACAAGTTATCACCCTCAGAACAAGGACTAAACTCACATTGTCACTAGCGTTGCCAGTATGTTACTTTTGTAACATTTTTTGTTATTTTTGCCCCTTTCATGTTTCCTCCATGTTACACGACTCAAATTGTTACTTTTCCGTAATCTTTAAGAGTTAAAAATATATAAAGATTTTTAAATAAGTATCAGAATCAGAATTTTATTTGTGAAACATAGGTAATGTGTACATTGGTGTTCGTAAATCTGTGTGTTCGCTATGTGTTGAAAAGTTTCATGATTAGATTTATTGATGAAATCAACATTATTCCTGAGTCCAGTTCGAATTCGATACTGCGCCTCATCTCATCAATAAGTAGGTTTTAAAAAAATATATTAAACTCAAACTTAAATCATTTATTTAATTTTGATCTTAAAGTATGATGCTTAAGAAAAGTCAAAATTACATGAAGTCAGCTACTTAACTTACAGCCAGATCGCTGACGAGATAGAGCTGTGAGAAGAACTGGCAAGGAACTCTCGCCACTCTTTTCATTCGCCAGATAATTACAGTTTTTTGTATGAGTTAACAATTTTAACACATCAACGCAACGAACCATACAAAGTAATTATTACAAATCAACCAATTCATATAATTACCAAGATTAAAAAAAAGAAAAGAGAGGATTTCAATTATTTAGTTTCATCTAGTATGGTAATTTGACTACGCATTTTAATTAAAAAAGTAAATGCAATTCCCGGTCATATTGAACGACAAGGTAATACTGGAATAAGTAATAAATGTATGCCATTACCCAAGTAAGTGATTTATATCTAATAAAAGAAACTGCATTGGTTTTTTTTTATTGAATAGCTAGGTTTCGGGTTCAAATTGTTACCTACAAAGCCTAACGAAGGCAAATAATACTTTTATTTTTTGCGTATTAAAAAAGTAGTTTATGGATATTGTTACTTTTGCCTCAAAAATGTTACTTTTTGAGCTGTCTCGTGTAACTTTTGACAATCGGCACTGGCAACACTGATTTGTCACAGAATTACAGAAACATTACTTTTACTTGTAAGATTTTACTTCATTGTGCAGTCATGCCTTTTTGTTATAATTTTATAACGTATTGATTACTGAGTTAGTTATTCATTGCGTATAAAAATGGCCACATTAATACAGTCATATGAACAGCAGTACTCTATTCTCACGGCAGATATAACAGCTAAAATTGGACGACTGAAAACTGGCAATGAAGGTATGTGTCTCGAAAAATCATTAGTATCGGATTTATTTTGGTTTGCCCGGCTTTAATAATCCTTGTTGATTAAATATGAGTACAAGTTCTTAATGAAAATATGAACTGGAAATCAAAAAGCTTATTACATATTATGTTGTGGTACTATCTGAAATATTTTTTACAGAATATGCATATATTTTGTACCTTTTATTGGACAGAACATAGATTACAGTTAAAAGAGTAATAAAATTATAATTTACTTTTAAATTATTTCTAGAGAACCGTGACCAGCTATCAAGAGAAATTCAGGCCAATTTCGAAGAAGCAAATGACTTGGTAAGTAGAAGTTTTAATCTCTTACATGACTTTTCTAATGATTTTCACTTTATGAGAAGAGGCCTTCATCCTGCAGTATTAATATAATGGACTGGGAATAACAATCTGCTATAAGTACTTTGATAACTTATTATATTTGTAAACATTTGCAATCAAGGTTAATATTGATTACGAAGAACCTTCTTGTTCTGAGTCAATACTTCAATGATTATCTTCAAGAAAAATCATTAAACAGCCACTCATAAATACTTGTGTGAAAAAATATAACATACTTGAAAAAAAAATGTTTACCTCTAGTATAGTAAGTAGTAAGTGCATTGAACTGTTTATTTTTTGGCAAAGATTTAATTTATATTGGCAATAAGCCCACACCAATTAAATAAAATAAGTATGTGCGTTGATCAAATTTGTGTCAGTGGCAAAAAGAGCAAGGCTCAATAAAATCCGGTTTCTGAAAGGCTTATCAACGAAAAATTGACTAACCACCTGTTAAATTTTATGTGGAGTACCTAAAAGCATGAATAATTAGTTTAATTTGATCTCAGTTTATGTGCCGCATATTTTTATTGCCGATTGCTGGCCTTCTTTGAAAAGCAGTGATGGATCAAGCGAAGCCCACCCATACTCAAAATACGCGCACTGTCATGGAGTTGCGAAAAACAGCCCGTTCATAGCATACCATATTGCCGACAGTGGCAGACTAGCAAATAGCCCACCTTGGTAAGTGGTAACTGTCGCTCATGGAAGACTCGGAGGCTCTGGCATTGTTCCTGCAATGCCAGGGACTCTGCGAGGCCGCTGGCTACCGTGAAGCGAGAGGGGAAGATGAATGGATTAAGGTAGGTGAGGAAAAATGAAAAGAGGGAAACTGGACTTAGTCTTTGTCCATCACAACATTATGTAAACATTACTTTTAAAGTTGGAGCAGTTGGAGTTGGAGTCCCGCGGCGCAGGCGCAGGTTCCCGTGTGGCTGCCTACCGCGCCGAACTGCAGCGAGTTCGCGAAGAATACCGCTCTGTCGGCAACAACTCTGTTGCATGTAGGTTATGTTAATGTTTTATTATTGGATTAATTTATTGTCAGAGCATTTTGAACTTTTGGAATGAGTAAATCCGAGTGAGATAGCCAGCACACCACTCTCTGTCTGCACTGTCTATCACCATACTTCATTACATAATTAAATTTTACAGATAACATAGACACAGACGACATATACGACGATTGGGGAGCTAACGAACAGCAACGCAAGTTATTAGACAATACAGAACGACTGGAACGCACTGGTAAATCTCTCACCGAAGGGTACAGGGTTATTCTAGAGACGGAACAGATTGGTGCAGCCGTACTACAGGACCTTAGTGTTCAGAGAGAAACTATACAACGGTCTAGAGGCAGAGTAAGTTTATTGTTTCAATAAAGATGAATAATTGCAAACAACCGTGACAAGTGCAGCTGTAGCAAACTCAGGCCACTTAGGCGCGATTTATTTTTTCATATTAGCCTACTAAAGTGACTCCACTCTGCCTGATGGTAAGCAGTCAGTGGAATCCAGAAGTGGTGAACACCATTCCAAAAGCCAGACTACTGGTATGGTGGCCTCCACTATGGTGGCTTAGTGAGATGCTTTTTCACACCCCGCTGAAAGGACCCAGGATCATAATACTGGAACATATAATAATAATAATAGCTTTATTGTCATAGTTTAGTCCATAATGTCCAAATTGAAGTTTGTCTAATTTAGTTTACTTAGTTTCCATTTGACTGACGATACAGGTATGAGACTACAATTCTTCATACATAATTATGTATTTATTTTCACGTCTCATCTGCATTACTTTGTCCATGTTCTGTAATATTTTTTAACATAACTCCTGTGCTAAGCAACAAGCTTTGTGTTTCAAGGAAATTGATAGACCTAGACTATAAAATGGCCCCACAAGTCTCGTACCTATAGAAAAAGTGATTCACACATGTATTTCAAAATTATTTTATTATTTACAGCTTCGAGAAACAGATGAACAGCTAAACCGCTCAACACGTCTAATGAATACAATGGTAATGCGAGCGCTACAAGACCGTTTCATACTTATAATGGTATTCTTAACACTAGCAGTACTATTGCTAGTCGGCGTTTACTTCTCTTTAACGTAGCACCCAGCTGAACAGCAGTGTACTTGTGTAAAAAACAGTTGGTGTTTTGCTGAAGAAAAAGGACGTAACTAAATGGGACAAGACTAAATTGGACCTTAATTCAATGTGTTTAATTCGTTTATCCTACAACTTTTTCATGCACTTATCTTGTTCTTTCTTATGATGGGCGGCAGTATAGTAAAGGTAAGACCAGTGATTATTATAGTAAATACATATATGGATGTAAAGTTTAATATAAGTGGCGCTATTAGCGATAAACATACCAGTTTTAGATTTAAAAATAGAAATGTAATTTTTTGGGGCCTTTGTCCCAGGTGATGAAATGTCACTATCAACAACTATCGAACTGTCTTGAGTCTGTAGAAAAGAGAGAATGACAAATTAATAGCCCTTGAATATCATACTTTAAAAGACAGTTAGTTACAAGTACAACATTTATTTATTAAAAGACAGTTATTTATCTGAGAACTGTAATGATATGTCTACTCTATTTAAATAAAATTAAAAACAAAGTTGTTGCCGCTAGTGGCGCCGTCTGGTGACAAACTTGCGATTTATCTTTTATTTATAGCACATAGGTACCGTGTAATTGCAGTCTGTTAGTTACTAACGAAAAAGACGTAACTGCATTAGACAAGTTTTGGCAAAATTAATTCGGATATTATTTTAAGGCTATTTAAGGCGCGAACATTTAACTTTAATATAACGTTACAGGTTCAATTTTAAGCATTAAATTACAATTCTATCTTACTGACTATCGAGCATTCGTTTGTGATGTAACATTCCAGTTCAAAATATTACACATTGTTTCACCAAATTGCGCACTGTAATGCTCGGTTCATCTCCTAAATGTAATGTAATGCTTCGTTTTTCATGTAATATGTCACGCACTTACGTCATTGTTCCTTAGGAGGATGTAACAGTGGCTAATATTTTGATAATTTAGATATGGAGTCTCATGCATGTATCACAATCTACCACGACAAAAAACACAAAAGTTGTGTATCATTTAAGAAATGTAATATAATAGCATTTAAGTTCTAAGGTCTAGTATGAGTTAAAATGTATAAATAATGTTATATGGCTTTTATTATAACAGTGCTTAGTGATGCCATAATCTGTACTTATAGCAATAAGCACTATAATGAAATATATGTTTATTCTGAAATAGGTTAAATAATTAAATTAACACTTATGTATGAACGTCAAAGTTTACAAAATGTCAGCAAATTAACCTACAGCCAGTTCGCTGACGAAGTAGAGCCATGAGAAGAACTGGCAAGAAACTCAGGCCACTCTTTTTAATCACCTGGTTATTACAATTTTTGTAAGTTACAGTTTCAAGTAGCATGTAAAGTGACGCAGGCAATACTCTTAACTCTATAGATACTTTCTATGTTGTAAAGAAAAATTTAAAAGTAAAATGTGTGCTTTACAGGCTGCCTCAATTTGCATATTGCTACAAAAAGGTAAAGGCAACATGTGTATATTAGAACCTATCCTTATATAATTATTAGTTCTGTGTATTTTCCCGACCGTAAATTATGAAGTTTAAATCGCAAACTATGCTGCTATTTTGAATGATTAATTGTCTATATATCTACCCAGAAAAACTATTTAACTGTTAAAAGAAATTTTTAAAAAGCCATTTTTCCTGTCGTACTTACGTTTTTTTTTACTTAGGAAGCCATAAAAATGCATTGTGCAGTAAGCCTATTGCTTTAAAGTTTTCTAACAACCTTAGCTATACATTCTTTCCGTGTTGTATTTAACTAATGAATTAATGACTTAAAAGCTCTTGAATGACGCTGTTGTGATCGTCCTAAGCATTCCTATACGTGCAATACGATTGTTAGATTTTGTAAATGTTATATAGTGACTGGTTGGAATTAAGTAAATAAGATGCGAGTATTGTATGTGGTTGAAGCACTTTCTACTATACAGAGTGCGGGCGTCCCAAAGCAATGCCTCATGAAGGGAAAGTACATTAAATATGGAAGATAGGATACTTTACAGTAAAAACATCATTTTATTTTTAAAAATAAACGATTTGGCAAGATTAATAAATTATTTTGAATTATTAAATATTTAACTATATACTCCCAATAGAGAGAATTATATTAGCACTTAACACATATTCTAAATCCTGTTTCATCTATACATTTTAGATAAGTACTTATTTTATATTAAATAGGTAGCTGAAGTGTTTGTATGTTTGTATTTGGTAATCTCAAGAACGGCTAGATCATTATGGAAAAGGCGCCTAACATTGTTCTATGTAAATTGCTTTATTATCACCGACACAACAATGTATTATCGTGTATATGAGACTGTTATATAAATAATGTAGATAGACAAATATTTATTGTAAATGTAAGAGTATGCAAAGTGTGGCAAATAAAGCATATTAAGTGTTTTCGACATCTGGTTTTTTTATTTAGGTTAAGATATCTTCCTAATTTTCACAAGTTGTCTAAGAAATTAAGAAATCAGGCAAATTAAAGTAATAAAGCCGTTTATTTCCCAGCAATACCTTTTGACAGTTCCTTTGAAAGGGCTAATGGAACTTTTTATTCAGAACCTATGACCGTTAGGGCAATTTAAAACAAAATAAGAAGAATAAAATACTAGGATGTCTCATTTCCAATTCTATTTTTTTACATCTAAGTAATTAAAAATTGTTATTTCAAATAAATATGTTTAATCCATTATAAATATTGCAAGAATTCGATTTTGTACGAAATGGTAGTGTACAAAGTTGGAAGTTATAAATAACTATTACAAACAAAATAAGTATAACATTATTATTCATACATTTTTACATTCAAATCGCAACATTACAAGTCTATATATTACTTTATCTGCAGCCTACGTACCTAGCGTGGGGAAGAGAACTTTAGGGCCGGCCGCAAAGCATTATCGTTTTTATGCCCGTTGAAATAAGATCGAAAATTAATTATCTTTTACTGGCATAAGATATTACTAAATTTTGAACTCTATTATAAGGTAATTAGAGTTCTTAACGAAGAAGAAACGTTAAAGACCGTTCCCCGGCAGTCGCTTCGATGCTTTTTACTATAATTGATTGTTATATAATTTTAATTCTTATTTAATACACATAAAGACGAAAATGCCAGAACCGGCCCTTATTCGCCATATTCTCCAGTCTAATTGTCTTACAAAATATCAATACTAAATGTTCTCCGAGCTAGATTATACTAGTTCTTTGCTAAACATATGAGGTGGTTCTACAGACAGTTCTTCAGTGGATTCCGATGGGATGAGAGGAGCTAGTTCAGGTGTGTCCATAGTCTCTTCAATAGTTTGTCCTAGAGCTACCAGACGCAATCTATATTCGTTTAACTTCATGTCCTGTGAAAATTTTTTTATGTCAAATGATAAAAAACTTTGGTCTGGGATTATTTGTTTTAGGTCAAAATTTAGATAGTAGCAGTACTTTTAATGACCAAGAATTAATTTTAAAGTACCCACATAAAAAAAAACTTATTAAAATAAATTGTATGAAGTGAATAAAGGCCATGTATTGTCGAGTTTAAGTGACATAAAAGCAAAATGAAGAAGCCTATTATAAAAATTGCTATTTACCTGATCAGCCAATAATTCTAACAGATCATCCTGATCCTTCTTCACCTTCTCCAATTCTTCAGTAGCTATCTTCTGCCCTTCCTGGCTCACATTCAGCAGATTACTTAACCTTGCTACTTCTGCCGTAAGGTTTTGTATCTTGGCTTCATATTCTTTTATACGAGTGTCTTCTTGACTAGGGAAGCCAGGGTTTAGTGCAGATTTTGACGCTGACACTTGAGCTTTTAGAAGAGTGTTCTCGTCTTTTAGATGAGAGTTGGATGCGATGGAGTCGTTTAGGGCACCCTGAAAATGTACAAGGATCTTTTATAGACATTGGATAGGTGGGGAGACAACATGATTCCTCAATTAACGGCTGACCACAGGGACAACTTAAATCTCGGATGAGCGTCTTGAACTGGTCTAGAGTCCCGCTCTCTGGCGAGGACCGCCCAGCTAAATGTTAGTATACCTGCAAGCTCTGGTTCTGCTGCAGGAGTCCCTCGACCTGCGACATGAGCTCCTGTAGCCGAGCGTCCTGCTGCCGGATGAGCGTCTTGTACTGGTCTAGAGTACCGCTCTCTGGCGAGGTCCGACCGGGAGGCTCGCCAGTGCCATTGTGTTGGGATGCTGATAAGCTTTGAATGAGGACACCTGGTGGGAGAAGAACTTTTTATACAACTTATATAACAAAAGACCACTCACATGGTGGACGTATACTTACTTTCAAGCACTTTAAAGAGTCTGCAGAACTCGTAGTCTATGAGCACTTCGTTGGGCCCCTTGGCCCTAAGCTGCGGGTGCTTGGCCGCCTTGTTGTACAGCTCATGGCGCGCCACCTCGCTCAGCCGCGCCGTGAACATCTCCATGCCGATGCGCTTCGTCACCAGCTGACGGAGAGACTCCTGGAATGACATCAGTGTTATTAAAATGCAGATGAATGGAAGGATCGACGCCGACGACCTGATAAAGGAAGTGGCCAACCGATGCATTTACGACTGGTTAAAATGGTGATACTTGGGATGAGCCTATGTCCAACAGCAGATGCCGTATGTACCTTGATCCTCGACCTCATGCGTACCTTGGAGTAGTCGTGGACGGAGTCGTCGTTGTAGTGTATGCAGATGGCGAGTAGGAAGGCGCTGAGCCCCTGCAGCAGACACTCGTTGTCGTCGTGGTCGCCGGCGCTGGTCTGCGCCACGAGCCAGCCCACGCCGCCCGGCGCGCGCAGGAACGCGCTCACCGCCGCCGCGCACTGCGCCGTCCAAGTGCACAGCAGCATCAGCAGACCCACCTGCGGCAGGCGCTACCGTCACTACACTGGCACTACTACAAATAACTAGCTGAATACGCTTAATACTTCACGGCGAACTACCTACATCTAATACATACTTTGTTTCACTCGTACGTAACCGCTGTTTGACATAAAATCTTTTTACTATACCTTTCGACCACTATAACTACACAAACCTGGGTTTTGACAGAACTAACTTTGGTTTCTAAATGGCTTTTATATTTTATTCACATGACTATTTACAAAGAATCACAGGGTTAAAATGATTGATACATCAGCAAGAATCTACCTATTACTTAAGGAGTGCTTCAGGGTAATATTCTTGGTCCACCGCTTTTTACTCGCCTTTTACTTTTTACTTTTTACACCGACTCCTAATCATCATACGAATAATTTCAACATCCAAAACAAACACTAAAATTTTACATCGAGCTTACCTTGGCTTTTAACTTGGTCGTCTGCTGGAGCAACAAGGTACACTGATGTAGCAATGACACCGGTGATGATCCAATATTCGTCGCCAATAAGACCCGCAGCAACTGTTCCTTCTGCACTGGGTTTTCAATTAACGCATGCATCAGCGCCACTGCGGAGAACCAGTTCGACAGTACGTCGGACGAGAATAATCCTCCACATAGTAACTGACCACTGGTCAAAGTGGAAACCTCAGTGGACGAAGGTAGGAGGGTTTGAACTAAATTTGCTTGACTTGTTTCGTTGTGATATAGGTAACATTCGAAGCAATACAGAACTGCACATCTGGGAATACATAATTTATGTGTTTAGAAAAGAATCAGGTTCTTTTTTATGCTCAACAGAACTTTATGAAACTTGAAACTTACCTCAACGAAAACGGCTGTTTTTCATTGACCATAGACATTAACAGTACTACGATACACGCTCGTGGCGGGTTGGAAGGAGCCATCACGTTGCCTAAGAATTCCTGATTCGCAACATCTCCTCGAACGCACTCCCCTACAGTGTTTATTGTCTCCGTCAGAATATCCGCGGGGACCCCACTCGACATCAGAATATTACACAAAGCATCCAGCAAGCCAACTTTCTTCATAATTTTCTGACAGCTTGAAATTATTTGAGCGGAGTTACTAGGAGATACTAATGTTCTGACTATAAGCAACATGCAATGCACGTTAGAGACCTTTTGAGGTGACCATCCCTCTTCCTCGGAACCTTCAGGTGGTGTATTAAACATTGGCAACATCTTCTGTATGTAACTACCTTCTTTAAAGAAATTAATATTACTGCTATTATTTTTCAATAAGTTTAGCATAAGTAGAAGACAGTCTTCTACGATAATACCACCATCAGAATAACCTTCAGACGAAACTATTTCAAATAATCTATCGAATGCATTTTCGAAGGCCACTATTTTTTGTATGTTAGCATTTCCTTTAGTTAATTTGATAAGAAGTAGTAAAGTCTCATTTCGGATAACTTCTCTTGTATCGCCGAGAAGGTCCATCATTTTGGAAACCCCCATTGGTTTGACGAGGATAATTTCTTGGATGTCTTTGGGTCTGTTTGTGAGTAAGGAAGTTAATAGCTGCACGGCAGATAGTCTAACCCTAAAATCGTACTCGTCTAGTAAGTCTAGGATCAGTTGTATATTGTGATGGTCTTTTATGAACATTTCAGTGAATTGTTCGCCGATGTTCATGGGCACGCGAGGGTTGTCCTCTTCCTCCTCGAACTGTGTGGGCGACATGATATTGTTGATGGTGTCCAAGGCATAGTTTATTGTTTCATTGTCTGCTCTATCCAGTTCTAGAACCTAGAAAATGAGTTGTAGGCATGCGAATATAATAAAAATTAATCAATAATAGAAATGTTTTGGAGGCAATATAATTGTGAATCTACCTGTTTCAACGTATCCAAGCACAGAGCTCCGACTTCAACTCTGTACGTTCGCGACATTGCCTTGAGTGCTCGACAGGCATCTCTGCGGTCTTCTAACAACGTTGAGTTGTTCACTCGATCCACTAGGCGCTCCACCTATATAGAGGAGACATATTACTTTAGAACTTTAAGTTCACATACATAGAGTTCTAATTAAAGTAATTATTTTTAAATTTTAATCGATTGTAACAAATACGAAGCGTCATTAGAGCAAGTGTCTTAATGCCTTGATGATAGAGCAATCTCTTGAAGGGCTTTATGCAAGGGTCAGTCAAATATCTTGGCACCGTCAAGGTTGATAGCAAGTGTGTGAAGTACACTTGGACAGCGATGACATCATGGCTAGTGCCATGTATTTTATTGGATCGGATGAACATAAGTCACATTTTAGGAAAATAGAACTGTTAACATCAGAGCAGAGATATAAAGGGCGCATCAGAATGGGAGTCTACAAAGTAGCACTATGTATGTCTGCAATTACACTGTGGGAATGTCATTTACCCCACTTGGCACAAGGCCATCAAGATTTTTTACATTCCCTTATATTCTTTGAGAATATTATATAATAAATCAAGATAATACAACTGCGCACATATAATGCAGTTCTCACTCTAGGTATTTATGTAAATTAACTATTAATTTATTCAAATGTTTCTTATATATTTTATACATATACTAGCTTGCCGCAGCACAGTTTTACCCGCGTCTTTAGTTACTGCTGTGCTCCCGTCGCAAGTAGCGTGATATTACATAGCCTGTGACCTTTCTCAAGAACTGGGCTATCATACGCAATAAGAATTATTTAAGTCCCACTGGCAGTTCCAGAGATTAACGCATTCAAACAAACAAACACGTCCACTTTATATAATAGTATAGATAGATTCACGCCTTCGTTTTTCCCCCGAATGGGTAGGCAGAGGTGTTTATAACCACCTCTTCGCCACTACACATTCTAACAAAAAATATTCATCATATCAGCCACAAGACGTCCACTGCTGGACATAGGTCTCCCCCAATTTTCGCCACAGTTGCCGGTTGGTAATTCACGGTCAGTGCACATAATT
Organism: Parascotia fuliginaria; assembly: GCA_963082885.1. Taxonomy (NCBI): domain Eukaryota; kingdom Metazoa; phylum Arthropoda; class Insecta; order Lepidoptera; family Erebidae; genus Parascotia; species Parascotia fuliginaria. The sequence continues at coordinate 15,739,654 of OY720187.1, forward strand.
ATTCCAAAATTAGTGATGATCTTAATACATTTCAATGTCATTAACATCTATTATGTTAAATTGTACAGTTATGCAAGTTATTAATTATGGTGTAAAATAACAAAATAAAGAAAGTAGTTTTTATTTTATTTAGTTTGTTATAGGTCATTACAATAAAAACTGTGTTTTATTTCTCAATATCATACTTACTACGCTTTTTTTTTCAAGAACCTTTATGAATTAATCAGAATTTTGCTAATTGTTAAGATATTCTCAAAATCATATTCACATTCACATATTCAAAGTTGTCTGTGATTTTGTTAGGTGAATTTTTTTGTGCGTTCTAACTGGCATTTTAAACATTATTGTAACAAACTGTCAAGAACTATTATTTTACCAATTAAAAGACAGTAGACATCACAAAAAGTGATTAAATGAGAATCTATACTATTTCAAAGAGTAGAAGAGTTTGTGCGTATGTTTGAATGATCTAATCGCTGGAACTAACCGTTGGATTTAAATAATTTTTTTTGCATTGTATAGCCCAGTTCCTAACGAAAGTATTTCACTTTAAATCCATATCATGTTGGATAGAAAAACATGTTGAGATGATATACAACATGAGAATGAACATAAAGTAACAAACAAATTATGAAATTGATAGATAAGGCTGCAGTTCCTTTATTATTCAACTTTTTATTAACTTGGTAATCTTATGTGGCAAACATAATAGAAGTGAAAATGTTAAAACAATCCCAATATTTAGGCGAATTATGAAGGATATAGAAGCTTTGTCAATTTTTAGAATAATAAAATACTATGCCTATGACCATACATTGTCCATAGAGAATAATTACCAAAATTGCTAAGGTCGAACACTTAATAGTATCAATGAAAATAAGTAAAAATTGGCCAATAGCTAATGAATTCCCTTCCATCTGGATCCACCTACGCTAATATTATAGATAAGAAATAGTAGCAATTCATGGTCCACTATAAATAGGTCAGTGTCTGCTTAAATCCAGAATATAAATATTTAAAAACTTACAGTCTCTGCCCCGGTAGGTTGGTGACCAGGTTCGGGCGCACCCAGCACGGTCTTCAACCCGCTCTTGAAAAAATCCATTGCGAACCAGTTTCTTATTTCTAATTATAACACACTATAGTCTTATTTAATACGAAATCATTGCACAAAATACTAAAACTCGGGAAAATCAAATCAGCCTCGACGACACCGACGACACGTCAAAGCATTTTTGACAATAACGAGAAACGTTTTGTTGTTCTCGGTACTATCGCCAACTATACTGTAATAATTTATAATAAATGTATTTGTCTAGATCAGTTAGATTTATGCAAACCATATTTTTAGGTATCTTCAAATACTAAAACAATATTATGTTTGTTTGTAATGGTCTGAATTACTAATTTCTGTTATAAAATTTGGTAAGATTTAACTATAAATAAGAATATGTAAACAATGTAATAACTAAACGCACTGTTCGACATTTCTGTACAACCGTCCAAACAAGTTGTAAAATGACTTTTTAAGTTTTGGAATAATATATTTTGAGCTTTATTACAATGCATTACATATCATTACTTAGAGTGACAATGACAAAATAATATACAATCTTTTTACGTGTGTGTGTTTTGACAATTTGATAGATTACTGTCAGATATTTTATAAATTCTTGGTACCTAGCTTTGTTTTGTTTCAATAAAATATCTTTACCAGTGTGCTCAGTGCTGTAAACAATACGAATTCAATTTTGCTAAAATGTCGACTGATCTGAATGCTAGTTTTAACGAACAATACATGAACCTACACACCAAAATGAAAAAGTGAGTATGGAACTCGTGTAACAAAGTTTAATTTCTTTTACGAATTTAAGTAACATTGTGTATGTACTAACATTATTAAATGTTAAATACAGGCGATTTCTGCGAAAACCAAATATATCTGAAGCAACGAACGAGTTTATAGCTTTGGCGATTCAGTGCGAACATTCGGACCAGCCAGCGTTTGCTGGGCATGCATACGTAGGAGCCGCCAAGTGCGAGGCGTCAGTGGGCAACTTTCTTGGGGAAGCTGAGCATTATATGACAGCGGGCAGGCAGTTCATGAAGGCTGAGAAGAAATTAAGGTCGCTAAAGTTCTTCAGTGCTGACAGAGAAAATTTTGAGGTATCTAAAGGTTCTGTCTTATTTTAGAACCTAACTTGCTTAATAAAAGCAAGAAACACAATTCACTGGTTTTTGCACACATAATTAATTAGGGACCTAACCATACCTCTCTGGATACCATGTTGAAGTTGCAGTGTCCTATAGTAAATGAAATAAATTAACTTAAATATCTACTTTTATTTTAAACATCACTCATTAATAATCTTTTTAATACATGTATACACTCTTTCTTGATTACAGGCGGCAACAGGTTGCTTCATTCAGGCTCTAAATAAATACCCAGAAAAATCACCAATAAGAACCTCAATACTGATGGAGTTAGCAAATGATCTAGTAGAACTAAACTATAAATTGGAAGCAGCATCGTACTATGAAAGGGCTGTAGAAATGGTACATGAATCCACAATGAAAATTATATGTTTGAGAAATCTGTTAAACTTGTACATTGACTGTGGTAAGTATATGGCTAATGCTATGGTTGTTTCTTTTTTTAAAAAGACAACTCTTGCAAAATCCTACACAACACACAGCTTTTATCTATACTTTTATACTATTATATAATGCGAGGAGTTTGTTTGTTTGAACTGGAACTACCAATCGGATTTGAATACATATAATTCATACTTGCCTTTTGTACAATGCAGACGTGTTATTTGTTTAAAATGAAATTTCAAATAGTGATCATTTTATATAAAATTATTAATAACAATTTTTGCGGTGTGAGCAATTAATTAAACTGTGTAGCGAGTGTTCTATGTCTATCTTCAAACTGCAAGTATGAGATAAACTATTCTTATTCATAAATAGTGTTTCTGTGTTAGGATCTAGTCCTTCCAACCGTGGAATGTTGCCCACATCAGAGATCCAGAGATGGGTAGCGACCATTGATAAATTTTTAGATGACATATGTTCTATTGTAAGCGATGGAAAAATGAACTCTGAACAGAAGCTTTGGGTCTCAAGCCTATGTCGCAACGTGACGAATGGCACATCTCAGGTGGCTGTTTTGTATCAGTCTCTGAAACAAAAAGCTATTGAAGCCCATAGCACAATTGATGACCTATATTTTTTTGTCCATTACAACAGTAAACCAAATATTAAATAAATCTGTGTTTATTTTCACAGCAAAGCTGGATGTTGCGCTGGAATTAGCTGACAAAATATGTGACCACACAAATGTGCCTGAGGATATCCTCGCAGAGTAAGTTTTAAATTATATTATTTACAATAATTATTATTATTATTTATTTGTTATAAAAGCGCATTTGTATGTTTGTTTGAATGCGCTCATCTCTGGAACTACCAGTTGTATTTGAATAATTCTTTTTGCGTATGATAGCCTAGTTTCTGAAGAAGGTTATAGGCTGTAACATCACGATACTGGCGACGCGACGGGAGCAAAGCTAGTAATAATAATATAATATAATATAATATTCTACCACATTCACACAGCGCCATCTAGCCCCAAATTAAGCAATTATATTTGCTTGTGTTATGGGTATTAAACAACTGATATACTACTTATATACATTTTTTTTTTCTTTTTTTGTAAATACATATTATAGATAAATTACACCCAGACACAGAACAAATAATCATGCTCATCACACAAAGATTTGTCCTGGGTGGGAATCGAACCCACGACCTCCGGCTTAGAAGTCAGGGTCACTAACCACTAGACCAACAGGCCAGCCTTTATAATTTTAAGTTTTCTAAAGATTTTCCTGCAGTGTATAAAAATCTTTTACTTTTATAATGTTACTAATAATGTAACTTATATATATTGTTATACTAGAAAAAATAAAAGAATTTTTCTAAAATAAATGTAGCCTAAGTTACTCCATATTACATCAATTACCTGCCAATAAAAGTCCCGTCAAAATCGGTCCAGCCATTTCAGAGATTAGCCGGAACTAACAGACAGACAGACGAAAATTTAAAAAAATGTTATTTTGGTGTATGTACCGTATATATATTCATATACATGTAGTAAAAAACGGTTATTTCAATATTACAAACAAACACTCCAATTTTATTATACGTCTAAGTAGATATAAATAAAAATCTGTTCAATTCCAGAGTGCAAGTGAGCAGAATACTTCTGACACTTTTAGTGAAGCCACCTGAAGATAGCAAGCCTCCTTCATTGAAGCAACTTTTTATTGATCTCATGAATGATGTTGAGAGTGATAGTAAGTAATCCTAATCACTAATCTTCTTGCATATTATAAAATGTTGGACTCATACATTCATTGAATCCATAATTTGAGTTCAATAAGAAACATCAGATCAAATTGACTATGTTCAAATATGTTATTTTAACTTTAGGCTGATCAACGAAAAATTAACTAATCATCCATTTAATCTCATGAGAAGTTGGTACCTAAAAGCATGGATAATTAATTAGTTTAATTTGATCTAATTAGTAACCTTTTTTGGTCTGGCAACTCCGAATGTCAGACGTCTAAAATTGTATCTCTATAAAATTTTATTTATTTTAAATAATTTATAGATAATAAGTTATAATTTTATCAACTACATATTGTTATAACTAAGTATAAGTGACGCGTACAGTATTCGTGTATTTGCTGCATTTAAATTATAACCACAAACTGATGATAGGCCGTCGCTGTGACACCGACATTACCAACGGATGAAATTTGAAGTACCATCGTGTAAACCTGGGGAGTATTTTACTTATTAACCTTATTATAACTCCACAGCAATTGCACTCACTTATCTTGTACCGGATCAGTAAATATTTGACCATATTACCGTTCATCAGGCTACATAATTATAACATTTACTTGACAATGTTTTGATTATATTTCTAAATACTATTTTATTACAAGCAAATATTACAATACATTGTACAATAATCTTATCATAGCTATAAGTCCTGAAGAATTCAGCATATTCTAACTTTTATTTCCCACACTTGTTGCAAATTTTAAAATTATTAGTTTACCCTCCCATTAGAAATATTCACCTTACTTGAACTTTTAATTTTTCCTAATATTGATTAATCTAACTTTTTTTTTTTTTCTTTTTTCACTTTGTATCGTTGTATCCCTTTTTTTTTTCTCTCCCTGCCACATTTTCTTGTTATCTTTACACCGCTCAGCTATCTCATTTCTTTTAAGGTGTTTGAAGATATTGAAGGCCTCAAGTGTACAATGAGTGCTCAACATATCATGACCCGTAAAGCAAAGTCCAAGGAAACTGAAACCCAGCTCAAGTTAGCACTACTGGAGCTGAAAAAATACAAGGAGGATAACAGTTTGCTGCTGAAGGAGCGCACTGAGTGTGAAGAACAAATAAATGTTGTCAACAATAGAGTAGCTGAGTTGAAGGCAGAACTATCTTCACTTCATACAAAGTACCTGGATGTTCTAGATCAAAATGAGAAACTACAATTTGAAGTGGAGTCTTTCGGCAACTGTCAAGATACATATTTAAGTTCTCTGAGTCGCATTACAGAATTGGAATCAAGCCTGAATAAGGCCTGCTTAAAAATAGTTTTACTAGAAGACACAATACTGGCTCTCAACAGTACTGCTACTCAGAATCTCTTTTCTGACCTCATAGGTGGTAAATTAGGTATACCAGATATTCTGAAGTGTACATGTAAAAAATCTTTTATTACCAATAGTAAAAATAAATCTAAGAAGCATTACAAATTAAGGAAATTAATAAAAAATCTTAAGGCAAACATAAAAAAATCAACAAACATAAAAAAATTATCACAAATTAATGGTAAATTGATAACAGAGCGTGTGACATTACTTTCAGAGCTAGAAAACTATAGCGAACAGGTAGAAAGCAGTAGGCTTATGTATGAGAAACATACACAGGAGCTAGAGACACAAATTTCTGATTTACAGTCACAGCTAACTAGGGTTATTTTTGATCATGAGAAGGAAACACGTGAGTATATTATGAAATATGATGAAATTGCAAGGGTCGGTAAAGAGAACTTAGAACAGGTCATTACCCTTAGCAAGAGTATGTCGTGCTCATCATGTTCACAGCCTACACCGATCAGTAAAGTGTCACTTGTGTCTGTTACTGAATCTGCCAATAGAGATTCAGAGCTTCAGTCGCTTACTCATAGTAGTTCTGTCCCCTGTCACACCTCTTCTTGTTATTATCATAAAAAACTTACTGTTAAAAATGTAATTATGTACACTGATCAGATTGGAATAGGTTTAGGCAGTTTAATTAATAGTAACTATGAGCATCCAATCACAAATATCTGTTCACCAGGAGCCAAATTAAGTAGTATAATTAGTAATATCAAAAATACTAGATTTAACAAAGAATCAACAGTTATAGTTTTATATGGTAACAGTTTATATGCTACAAAAAAAGACATATTGCAGTTAACTGAAGTAATGACTTCACTTTATGATAGTTTAGGGTGTAAATTTATTTTTTGTGCTTTACCATATTCATATGCTTTATCAGATATACAAAATAAGCATATTGAAAAATTGAATTTATTAATTTATAATACTACAAGTCGCCTTAGTGACTTCATGACATTTTTTGACATAAATATATTTATTAGTAAATTTTTATTGACAAAAGATACTATGTATCTGCCAACATTTTACAAAAAACAAATTGCTAAATTGTTAGCATATAATTTATTTACTGACACAGATACCTGTAGGGTATTGAAGAATTTAGTAGGACAAAGTAGTGAAACTACTGATATCAATACATCTAATAGTTTAAACTAGTAGATGAGACAAAGGATAAGGAGTCATTTTATTTGAACTTGGTTCACCAAAATATTCAGGGCTTATCCGGCAAGGAACTAGAAATAGAATTATTTTTAAGATTACTTAATATTCATATTTTCTGTGTCACTGAACATTGGCTGAAATGTGACCAACTTATAATGAACAATGAGTACTACAGTATTGGTAGTGCATTTGCTAGGAAGAAAGCTATACATGGTGGCTCTTTAGTATATGTTTGTAATAGTATAAAATATAAGGAGCGTAAGGATATAGTACAGCTTTCCATTGAGCGCACAATTGAAATATCTTGTGTGGAGCTTGAGCAACATATTGTTGTGTGTGTATACAGACCGCCACAGAGTGACTTCACCTTGTTTGAAACTGTAATGGAAGATGTACTGAAACGCTTGAGCATTTGTAACAGGCATGTGGTTGTGTGTGGTGATTTTAATGTAAACTTACTTGAGGAATCAGCTATATGTAGTAGATTAATTAGCTTGTTTACCTCATTTGACTTACATTATTTATTCTATGAACCTACTAGAGTTACTACTCATTCTGCTACATGCCTAGATAATATTTTCTGCAACTGTCAGTCTTTAAATAGTTCTATATTGAATGATTTAACATCTGATCACTATGGGCAAAAGGTTGAATTGCCTGTAATTAAAATACCTAAAGTTAATTATAAGATCACATGTAGGCCAGTGACCTCTGAACGCCTGAAACACTTTAGCGAGAACATTAGTACTAAAGTTACCAATATAGATCTTAGTCGCGACGATCCTGACAGCCTCTACCTATCTTTGTTTAATTTAATAAGGGTAGAATATGAAAATATTTTTAAACCCAAGACTTTCAATAAAAATATTAAAATTAAATTTTGTGACTGGGCAACAACAGGCATCTATAAAAGTAGAACTAAACTGTTTGAACTATATGGTATGAAAAAATATAATACAAATCCGAACTTTGTAGATTACGTTAGGAATTATATAAAAATTTTTAAAAAGGCTTGTACCACAGCCAAATCTTTATACATAAGTAATAAAATTAAAGAATCTGACAATAAAATCAAAACAACTTGGAGTATCATTAACAATGAAACTGGACGAACCACATTGCGGGATACTAACTTTGAACTTAACGTAAATAATAAAATTATTTCAGATAATTTAGATGTAGCACAAACATTTAATAATTTCTTTATAAACATACCTGTTAATGCAACCAGGTCCTTAGATTCTTGCCCAGTCAAAGCCGAAACTTTAGCTAGGGTTAGCGTGGGAGAGTGCAGCGTTTTATTTAGTTTCAAGTATATTAACCCCAATGATGTGATAAAAGTGTTTAAGTCACTTAACTCAAAAAGAACTGCTGACTTATGGGGTATTTCAACGAATCTAATTAATAATATAATATCTAGTATAGCTCCACACCTTGCCACAATATTTAATAGATGTGTGGACACAGGCGTGTTTCCTGATCTGATGAAACACAGTAAAGTAATACCTTTATTCAAAAATGGATCAAAAAGTGACGCAACTAACTTTAGACCGATTTCCATATTGCCAGCTATTAGCAAAGTGTTTGAGAAAATAATTTTGCAGCAATTAGAAAGTCACTTTGTCTCAAATAAATTGTTACACAAAGAGCAATATGGCTTTACTAAAGGTCGTTCTACAATAGATGCAGGTATTACATTGATTAAGCATATTTATAGTGCCTGGGAAAATTCGATGGATGCTATTGGTGTCTTCTGTGACCTTTCAAAAGCCTTTGATTGCGTCGAACACAATACGCTTCTACGAAAACTCAGTCATTATGGTATTAGGGATGCTGCACTCAATCTAGTTGCCACTTACTTAAGCAATAGAATACAATATGTTGATATAAACGGAAGTAGGTCTACCGGATTACCTGTAGCTATGGGCGTGCCACAGGGTTCCATTTTAGGCCCTTTTCTTTTTCTGATTTATATCAATGATTTGCCATTCCATATTCAGAATTTTTGCGACATTGTACTGTTCGCTGATGACACATCACTTTTATTTAAAGTGGATCGTAAGGAAACTAACATTGATAAAGTGAATAGCTCACTAGTGAAAGTTCTGGACTGGTTTAGTGCGAATAACCTACTGCTTAATTCAAAGAAAACTAAATGTGTTAAATTTACTATGCCCAATACTAAAAGCCTAGCTATTAATATAAGTTTAAATAATGAAACTTTGAGCTTTGTTGAGTCTACAGTTTTTTTGGGTTTAACTTTAGATAACAAGCTTCAATGGGGTACCCAAATATCGTGTCTTGCTGGTAAACTCAGTTCCGCAGCCTTTGCGATAAGAAAGGTAAGACAGTTTACCGACATAGAAACAGCTAGACTTGTCTATTTCAGCTATTTCCATAGCGTGATGTCATACGGTATACTGCTCTGGGGCAAGTCTGCGGATATTGAGTCAATTTTTATAATTCAAAAACGAGCAGTGCGATCTATTTACAATTTGGGCCCTAGGGTTTCACTAAGAGAGATTTTTAAAGAAATAGGTATTCTGACGGTGGCGTCTCAGTATATCTTCGCCAATATTATGTTTATCAAGAAAAATATAGACTTGTATTCCAGAAACTGTGACATGCACTCTGTGAATACTCGAGGTAAACATAAATTAGTTGGTACATATTATCGCCTACATAAAGTAAACAACTCATTTGCGGGTCTAGGTGTACGTTTCTATAACAAATTACCCATTGACATTATGAATCTACCCCTACAAAAATTCAAACAAACTGTTAAAAACCGCCTTATTCTAAAGGGTTATTATACTATTAATGATTATTTAAATGATAAAGCAGCATGGGTATAGTTGCTCGTTTAATGCAAGATTAATGTAATATTGATTATTATTGTTGTAGCTTTATTGACTATTATTATCATTAAGTATATTGATATTTTTATTATTGTACTTATATTGACTATTATTATCATTCAGTATATTGATTATTATTATAGTAATTATATTGATTATTATTGTAATTATGTTGACTATTGTAGTAAAAGTTTAATGTGAAGTGGATGCATATCATGATCATTACGAGTTCGTAAGGCATAATACATTTTATTAGGGTTCTTTTACCACCCATGCCCTGCATTGTCATGCTCACTAAAATGTCATTGCTTGTGGTGTCGTATTGGCCGGGTCATCACCTTCCCTCTAATATGGCGAGGGTGATGATGGCTGGCCCGTGCGTCATGCTCGTGAACGGGTGCTACTTGGGATGACTGGTCAATCTTGGCATAGCTTACATTTAATATTCAATCCAGTATTACCTTGTCGTTCAATGTGACCAGGGGGTGCATTTACCAGTTTAATTAAAATACGTAGTCAAATTACCATACTAGTTGAAACTAAATAATTGAATTCCTTGTTTTCTTTCTTTAATCTTAGTATTATATTAATTAGTTAATTTGTAATAATTACTTTGTATGGTTCTTTGGTTGCGTTGAGTGTTTAAATTGTAACTCATTCAAATAACTGTAATTATCTGGCGATTGAAAAGAGTGGCGTGAGTTTCTTGCCAGTTCTTCTCACAGCTCTACCTCGTCAGCGAACTGGCTGTAGGTCAATTGGCTGACAAAATGTAATGTTGACTTTTCATAAGCATCATACTTTATGATCTAAATGAAATAAATGCTTTGACTTTGACTTTGACTTTGAACCCAATTGGTACTTAACCCACTAACTGCCGCCATGCTGATTTTTGTTTCTTCTTTTTAAATTTTGCCAACAGCCCACCTGATAGTAAGTGGTAACTATCACTCATGAACTTCTGCAATGCCAGGGGCTTCGCGAAGCCGCTGCCTACCGTGATATTAAAGCTCTCTATAAACCTCGTTTGAAGGACATCTCGTAGCGCTCAGGAAACACCACAGCTGTAATAAATATACCTATTATATATATATACATATAACTTTTCTGTTTCAGAAATACCTCTAAACACTGACATAAGACTGAAGCTGCAGTCCATAATAATATGCTATACGACCGGCGACATACATTCCTTGATCAGTGTGGCTGCTGATACTAAACAATATTTAACATTACAACAAGTGGAAATATTGCATAAGTTAATTTCAGAACAGAATTGACTTGATAAATAGAATTGTCTCGGAATTAGGTTGTCTCTAAATAATAAGCTGGAGCCTTTTTGTACTCAAGGAGTACTGCAAGGAGTTTAAAGGGAAGAGTGTTAAAAAAACATGTGTTTGATAGATAAATGTGTCTTTAATTGTATGTTTAACATTGTGTTATGATGTATAATGTATATTTTATGTTTAGTTTAATTTGTTATTTATTATAAAATAAAATATAATATCTTTCCAACACTCAATTTATTTCTCAAACCACAGAGGCATAGATTATAAATATATCTATGCTGATTGTTACATAATATCATTAGATATTATTTGTATTTTATCTAAACACAGTAAAAAATCTTATCCTTTTGACCATAATAAACACAGTCATGTTTACAAGTGTATTAAGACTTTTTATCAATACTACCATCATCTAACTTAGGTACAACAACTTCTAGCTGTGTTGCAAAATTAACCTTTTTGTCCACAATTGGTGGTACATCTTCCTTTGAGCCTCCCTCTCTGAGCTCAATCTCATTTCCAAAGTCAGCTGCGGTGTCTACAGACTTGTTCTTAATGGAATGAGTCCACATTTCCTCAAAATCATCTTCCTCGGTATCATCTTCTTCAGCACTCTTGTCACTCTTATCACTCTTTGACTTTCCTTCATGAGTCTTTGACCAGCAGTACTCAAATGGGTAGCTAATATTCCTGTTGTCATCGGGCGCAATCTCGAAGCGGGATGATAGTGAGTTGAAAGTAGTGTGGACACCTTCAAGCAAGTTGACATCAATTTCATCAAAGCCTGTGATAGACTTGAACAGTTCATCACCTGATTTCATGGCTATTACGCCTTTCTTGTCAAAGAACTGTAAAGAAAACAAAGAGATTAAAACAACAGTCAGGCAATTTAAAAAAGTAAACCTAAAAAACCTTAAAACTATAATATCTATTGCCCAATAATTGTTGTCCTTTATAAATAAATACAATGTGAAACTATAACAAGTGAGAAAATCTACTGACATTGAATCAATTTATAAAGTTGTTAACAAAACAATATTTATCATATGACATAATATAACTATGACTCATTGTGCAATATTATTATTCATTACAAAAATTGCGCAATAAAAGTACAATACTCACATTAGCAATATTGCGGCAATCCCTGAGTAGGAACTCCAGACCATTGGGGTGGTCTGGTTGCACAGATTGGGAGACATCAATGAACCAGCATTTGTTGTCCCACCACAAAATGTTATACTCAGACAGGTCTGCATGAATCATGTGCCCCACATTGTACAACTTGTGTACTGCTTCCACAACCTCATTGTACACACTCTGCCATTTGTCTGGCTTCAAAATAACATCTCTTAGCTTCGGAGCAGGCTTATTGTCTTTCCCAATGAAAGACATCAACAAAATATGTTTCTTTAAGCAAACCATATCAGGACAGTTCAAACCAATCTTCTTCATGCGGATCATATTGTGCATTTCTTTCTCAGCCCACATGTGAACAATCTTACGTGGGTTCTGTTTAGAGAAGCGGTCCTTAAACCTATAGTCTGCCTCAATATACTTATCACGAGTTTTGAACTCATTTAGAGTAGTCTTAAATACTTTGATTGCACATTCCTTAGGAACTGTAAGATCAGTGTTTGAGCTATCTCCATTGGCGTGCAGTACAACAGATTCTTTGCCAGTGGAAATGACACCATTGATGTCCTCCAGAACACCATTGTTAATCAACTTAAATAAAATCAGCCTTGTCGGCTCATCAAGACCCATTTCAGCTGTAGCATGACTCTCTTTGCGGTCCAACATTTTGTTTTTACGGGATTGATGATGTCTGGTTTGCTCCCTCAGATGATTGAACACAGAATTAGATAGCTTCATGTCGAAGCCAGCTCCGTCGCCCGTACACACCTCAGGTGGGAACGCCATCACTCTGCAGGCATTCCTTCTGCCATTAATCACACTGTCATGCTTAGTGACCATCTCCCCGTCTCTCATAGCATACCCGCGTTTAGGAAGACTTGCGAATTCTTTCTCATTAGTTTCAAAGCGATCCCAATCTGTCTCTCTTTTTGACCCAAGATCTTCATCCTCAGAATCAGAGTCATAGATCAAATGTTGGGGCACATTGAAGTAGTTATCGTATGAAACCGATACTTTAGCATCACCGTTCTTTTTCTTCTCCACCCTCTTCAGCTCGTCATCATATTCTCTATCGAATTGACATTGCAACACTTTTGCAATAATCGCGTCCGAATCGCAAAACTCTTTGGCGTTCGACTGTTCAATATCATGCAACAATTCCTCCGATATATCGGCTGATGTGCTCACGTGTTGATCAGATAAATGTTCAGCGAATTTAATTTCCTCTTTGACTTGAAGCCCTCGTGCGAGTTCTTCCGACATAATCTCTGTAAGATCTTGCACATCTGTTGGCGCTGCAATTTTCTTCCACGGATTCGACATTTTGTGTTTATTTATATCTATATCACAGATCAGGCTAATAATATTAGAAGTGTAATATTTTTTGCTGAACAATAATATATATATTATACAATAAAACTAAATTAGCGTACACAAAGCACAAACCTTTCCTGCCTTCCTGGTTTAGTTTGACAATTTTGACTTTGAACTTGAACAAGAATGAACGTGTACATTTATAGTACCTAGGCGAAACGAAACTACGTAAACAATGCTAAGAGTAAAAGAGTAAGTTATATCATAGCGCTAAAAATAAGATTTCTCAACACCTGAATCGCATCACGAAATGTCATTATTGCAGTGTTGCCAGTAACCGATTGGCAAAAAATACACAAGACAGTACAAAAAGTAACATTTTCGAGGCAAAAGTAGCATTATTTACGAATTGTACGATGACTGCCTCTGTGGTTTGGTGGTACTGTGTATGGACTGCCAAGCAGTGGTAGCGGCTTCGATTCCTGCTCAGTGCCGATATTTGTGTGCATGAACATGTCTATTCGCATTGGTCTGGGTATAATATGTATGTATTTACAAAAAAAATAATTAAGTATACAATATATCCGCATTCTAGAACATATAACGCAAGCAAATAATATGCTTAATTTGGATCTAGAGGGCGTTGTGTGTAGATGTTAAAATATTATTTATAATGAATAAGAAATAAAAACAAAAAAATATTTTGACTCACTCAATCGACATGCCGTGCATAAATTAGACTTAAATACTTCAATTTCTCTTTTAGCTATTTCTATTTATGTCCTGGCTGATTTAATAATAAATGTTTATGTATTGTAGGTGAATATTAAAACAGTAAAAACAAATTTGGTTTAATATTTTAACTCCTTCCCGCCGTTCCGCGAACCTAAAAGTACCCTCGTATAATCTCATGCCACAATCGGTGTTTTTGTTCACTTCTATTTTTCTAGAGCGTGTAGCTCAAAAACTATTAGGAAATTAGAAAATGTACATAAAATAAAAGTTGTAGAGAATTTTACAAGCTTTTATTTGATAGAAGAATACTATTCTCTAGGATGCGCTTTTTTGAAGATATTATTCTTATTATCAAAATTGGAAACTTAAAACCATTCCTTTGCTCACCTCCTAAAGGAAGGAACTTTTAGTATGTTCATTCCCTGATCACCCTGAAAATGTTTCTAAAGGAATTGCTATAATCGCTCATGCACTCTATGATTATTTGACTGGAATATGAAGGTAAAAAAACATTGTTCATTCTCTGTCAACGCGCTAAACTGCCTTTGCTGTGTTATTTACGTTTCACGATTATTTTGTATAGTTTCCTACTCGTTACGGAAAGGTAACATTTTGAGTCGTGTAGAGGGTCTAAAGTAACGTAAAATGTTACAAAAGTAACATTCTGGCAACGCTGCTAATGTCAGAAAGAAAGACGCTGAGGGAGGATTGACATCCAAAAAAAAAAGGAGTTCGTTTAGAAATGCAGAATTTATGGTTTTCAATTATTTATATAATTATTTATTTATGCGATTTTCGGGATAAAAAGTAGTCTGTCCGTCTCCGGCACCCTTAGAGCATTAAACCAACCGGAGAGGCCACTTACAGGCGTACCCCTCTGCCAAAGGTACCAGCCCACCGGTCATAGCCGGTATATAAAACTAGTTGACACGCGTTCCGCATCATACGTCATCATCTATCAGTGCGTGCGTATTAGCGTCTCAATAAAAATGCTGAATTGCAGTGTATTTTGGTGTTAAAGCGATCAGAAACATTAAATCTACAAAAGGATAACATTACATTTCATCTGTAAGTATTATTTTGTTCGAATATTATTAAATAATGCATTAAATTAGCAATTTAACCAAATAAAATACTAATCAACAAGTGTTGCCAGGTTTATCATCAATACTCTAATCTGGGGTAATATTTTAGGTTGAATGAACTTATAAACTAGCCATAAATATTTTTTTTATTTCGCTTTGTTGACATATCTACTATGTTTCATTTTGGATGTACATTGTTGTGTCACCATTCCCATATTTATTTATTTTTAATTATACCCAATGTTTTTTTTACCAAGTAATGCACAAAATAATATTAAACGAACAAGTAAAATGAGACTATAAATCTAATTATACAAGATTAGTGCACTTTATTCCGAAAGATAATTGCTAATTTCTTACAAAAATAAGCGTATTTATTTTTAAGAAACTGGTCACACTTTAACATAATTAGAGATGAGACAGTTTAATCACAAATATCGATATTGGTTTTCCTGTATTAAATTAATATTTTTTTTGTTCGTTTTAGATTTCCAAAAGAAGCAGCAACTCGAGTCGCTTGGGTCCAATATAAGTGGGTTCCTAAACGTACAAGTATCTGACTAGCAGCTTAAAATACAGTCTTCTGTGCTGCCAGCACAGCTACTCCTCCCTACCCCCAAGCGGCGGGCAGCTCAGTTTTTAGCAAGTAAACTCGCTGTGCGCTACCTCCTCTTATTGCATTACCTAGGATTAGTTAAACTAGATTTATTAGGCTAATTTAAATTGCAATTTTTCAGTATTTTATTATACCTACTTAAATAAAGACTTACTGAAATATATTCTGTTGTTTTCTTCTTATCTGTACAGATAAAATATCTCTCTAATAAAAATCTACTCATACATTCTCATATTACCTTCTTGTTGCTATGTAATCAGAACTAAATCCTCAAAATACGAGCTCTGCTTAGTTGAAATGAAATTTAATAGCAATAGATAATTAATTCAAAGTATTATTTGGTTTGTATATTCATACATACTTAGGAATAATACACGTAAAATTGACACGTAATAATCAATTACTATCTTTAATTCACACTAGAACAAATTTCAACAGGTGGTGGTTATTGAACCTACATCCTTGTGCGCAGTAGTAAAATAAAATAAAAAAACGGCTAAATGCCAGTAGGACTCAAGCGCTGAGGGTTCCGTACTATCAGGGATCGGAAGTAAATAAACATTATGAAAGTTCAAACATAGTAAGAGAGCCTGACCGCATAGCCAGATTTGTTTATCGAACATAACAAATAAATTTAGCCCGACTGTATGACGGGCTTTTTTGATAATAATTACAAAAAAGTGTGCTATTTAGAAACACTGTTTTATTCTCCTGTAATATTGAAATAAACATGAATTAACTAGAATTACTTGTTTCATCTATTTCAAAGTGCTTAAAAAAAAACCTTAAAAATTATAATAGATTATTATTACCTAAAACTATTTTATATGATATAAGATAATGCTCATTTTAATAAGGAAACATAATAATCATGAAAATGATAAATCTTTCGCGTACTTATATGCAATCCTAAACATCGATACTAAATATCGACAGAGTCAAGCTATAGCAGTTTTACGCTAAGGAAGCGTAAACTGATTAACTGATAGATGTCCCTGTGTGTGAATGTGATTGTGTGTGTTAAGTTTAAACTAGTGTGTAATAATTTTATTGTGTGCGTGTATTACGACACGATATTAAAATGCATTAGTAGTTAACATAGTAATTAGTGTGCGTTGCTCGCGTTGCCCCGTCCCCCGCCGAAAGTGGCCTGGACTTTTGCGCAAAGGAAATAGAGCGCGTGTCCACTCCTGTTGGTTTAATGCTCTAAGCCGGCACCGAATCATCTGCACAGCAATTTTCAAAATCGGTTCAGCCGTTTAGGTGCCGAGTGGTTACAAACAGTTCGCATTTATATTAGTAGGATTAGGATTATTTTGGTGAGAATAAGTAGGTAGGTACTCTACTACAGTTGCTAATGTTGCTATAATAAATTATTGGATGGTTGCGTATGTTTCCACTTACTGATGTGGATCTTGGCACTTTCGAATTGTCAAGAGCATAATAAGGTTTCCATTGAATAATGAAAAATAAAATAAAATAGTAGACTGGTAGATAATGCCTCAGGCATTAAGTCTGCCTTTACGTGTATAAAGTTATGAACAAATAAAACCAGGAATGATTTTTACTTTTATATTTTATGCCCTAACATTCACTTTGTCACTTTCTTTCCACCGCCGGTCTTAACACTAGCTTGTTGCGCCTTGAGGACCTTGACGATCTTCTGTTCCTCAATCAGGAAAGCTCTGACGATGCGTTGCTTGACACACTTGTGGCAGAGTACACCTCCGTAAACACGCTTTACAGTCTTCTTGCGGTAGCAGAGACGTGACCTCTCAGCAGGCCTGGCAGGCTGGATACCACGTAGTTTGCTCTTGCACTGGCCACATCTCGGGATCTTCTTGGGCTTCTTAACATATTGATACACCAAGCGTCCACCAGGAGTTCTTACTCTGAAAATAGATATTAGAACTTTTAAGCATAACTTTGGCTTCAGAATCACATCTTGTCTAAACTATGATAAGAGAATGTGATTCTTGTGTTTGAATATTTGTAGAGATAAACATAAGAACGGAAGGTAAAGTTTAACCTGGACACAGTTGTCACAGGTCTCTAGAACTTAACTATTTGTATAAAAATTACAATTCTTACTGTAGGGAGAATTTTTATGAATGTAAGGCAGTTCCTATTTTTAATTTAAATTAGAGTGCTTTGTTCTAAGATGCTGAAGAAATGAACTTGTAACAACCTCTAACAGAAGTTTTTCAGTTCTATGTGTTCATGTTTACATTGAACATTACAAATTCTCTATGAAAAGGACATAGTGAGAAACCTGGTACTTCTTGAAAATAGTCCTTTATCTTGTCATGGCACACTACTGACCAGGTATGAACGTATACTTACCTATTTATATTTTTATACAAAAACATTGCTCATGTTTTGGACAAAGCTGCAGATTAAGATTTTAAACCTATCATTAGGAACTAACCTTTAAGGAAATATAACAAAATTCAGAGATTATGACCAATTTTTTATATTTTGAATGCAGTTGGTAACATACACAAAATCAACCGTGCCAGTTAAATTACCCACGATTATCCTCAGCTGAAGTTGAAAAGTGCAAATTTTACAGTCAGAACCAATTTAATTCATAGGTTTGACTGGTTCCAAATTAAATGTAGCCGAAAAACATTTTACTTTGAGGTTATATCCGTACCTATGCACTTAAATAGTAAGTACGTCTTTATATCAGCAACGTTACACTATTATTAGGAATGGAGCTAATCCAGAACTTTCTTACTAAATTATAAAGTAATATACTTACATTCTCCTTTGGTTTGACTTTGTATTGTACGACAGACGTCGTCTGAACGTAAGCCGCTGTACCATTATTTAAGCTGAAATATAAAAAAGATTATGAGTAATACACCTCCCACTATATAATTCACTTAGTTTAATTCAAATTCTTCTTAGACAAAATAAGATTGAAACAGATTTTATTTATTTCATTTTACAACACACAAATTCCAACCTTTTTGACAGCTGTTGACAGGAAAAGAAAAACACTATTGTCTATGGTAACGTTTACAAAGTTCCACAGACGTCAGATTATTTTGCTTATGACCACTGACCTCTTGTGTATGTCTTTTTGTGCACCGCTTAACAAATTATTAACCCAGAAGATTTGCAGTTTTACCAGTCAACCTATATGAATTAAATAAATGTGAGATCGAGCAACTAACCGCAAGACGGCTGCGCTAGCAGCGCAATTATTGTCCTCCTGACGAAACTTCTACTCATCGAGGTCACTTTGCAAAACCTGTCATATTCAGAAAACATCTGCACTCAAGATTTAGTTGATAGTAAGGAATTTAAATATTATATTAGTTTAGGAGTGTAGTTAAAAACAAATGAAATGTATTACTCAAGTTTTTTTTCTCACGTTTACCTTGCGTTTACTTGTCAAGGAATTAATTGCGATGGCAAAAACAAAGCAGTTCAAAAGAAGTGACAGACAAAATGAATCGTCCTAGCCAACAATATTTTCACTGTACAGTAAAACAATCTTCACTAGAGAAACACAGAGTTTCCTAGGAGTGAGCCAACTTTACCCGCATTTGAGTTAACTATAGAGAAGAGGTCACTTTTGTTACTGGTATGGTAACATTGATTTTTAGAATCAAAATGGCTACTGAAGTTTAATGTTTGTGATGTTTTTCTGTGTTTAAAATAGTATTGGAAGTGTTTTAACATTTATTAGGTGAATACTTTACAAAATGGGTAAGTTTCTTTATCTTTATAGATTTTTACGTTAAAATAACTAAAATAAAACAGTTTAATTCTTTTTATGTCAAATGACCATGATTTTTGTAGTCAGATGTTTTGAAGTTTAGATGAGTCGAATAAAAAAGTAATTGTGTTTAACACTCGCCTTAGGTTAGATTATCATTCTTAATAGATTATCACTCCCCTTGCAAACAATTTAAGGCACCACACAGCGAATAGTGTTCTTGTTTTGGTTTACTTTTTGCCTGTAGGCAACAAACAAGACAAGTGTTCGAAAAGCCTTGTTCGGCGTTAGCTATCTATTGTAATTTTGTTTTCTATTTTTGATAGGTAGTTACCTACTATATTTAGTGATTTCATTTCAAATATTTACAAAAAACAGCGAGTACTGATTATTTTATGTAATTAAAAGTTCAAATATTTTCCAATAGATGGCACTAGATACCCACAATAAGAATGAATGAGTTTCTACTAAACTTGTAGTAACTTAGTATTAAAGGTAGGTACGTGGTGTATTTAATTATAATTATCGATAAAGATAGCGGTAATTTTCCAACGTCTTTTTACCATGTTTAAAGATATTAGACCTGCTTACTCATTTTGCGGTCTTTGTAACAAACCTTCATCCTAATCCTAATCACAACTGACCGTGTTGTCGTTTAGTTTCGTTTATTTTTGCATTGAACCTAAGCCTTTTCTTCGTGTAGGGCGTTTCCACTGCTGGACATAGGCCTTCCCCAATTTTTGTTACCTTGGCCGCCCGTGACTCGCCCGAATTTCAGTTGTTCATTAGGACCGATCATTTTTCAAAGAGGTCGGTAGGAAAGTGACTAGAACGCAAAATGTCCACTTGTGATAAACGACCACCTATCACGTTGGTCAAAAGTGTCATATTGGCCTATTATTATCCCACTGCAGGGAAAGGTCTCTTCTCATACTGAGAAGGTATGAGTATTGATCGCCACGCTTGCTCAAGGCGGATAGGCGATTTCAGACTTCCTCCAGAAGTCCAGGATTGCTTACGATGTTTTTCTTTACCGTCAGTCAGTAATGTCCAGATAAACTTATAAAGTACATATGATTTGAAAAATCACATACAATACAATACAAAATCATTTATTCCACTCACTCGAACATAAAATTACATACACAAAATTAATACATTGTTTCTAAAGTGGAAACGGTATGGGCACAGCTAGCGCTGGTTTTAAGCCCACCCGAAGTCAAAAGAGGGAAGAGAATTGGAGGAAATAGGTAACATAATTATGTCTTAGAGCATTAAACCAACTTATGTAGGTAGAATATTACACAGTAATTTAAGTATTAGTAAAGTAAGTAAGTAGGTAGTAGCACTATAACAGAAGGTAAGTTAGTAACAATATATTACATTGTTACTTGCCCGGATGCGAACCCCCGACTTCGTGTTTACGAAGCGGGTGCTCTCATCACTGGGCCATTACGACTTGATTACGACTTGACATAAAAGTGTAATTAGCTATAATGCGATGTAGTCATTTTGCGTCTAAGGTGTTCTTAGACGTAGATAATAAGAGATGATGAAATTATATGATTTAATCGTTTTGCATGTGAAGACATTTTGCGATAAGGCATTTTGAAATTAAGACTAGGCGATATTGACATTCTGCGATGTTGTCGTTTGTCATAAGTGAACATTTTGCGTTCTACTCACTTTCCTACCGACCCTCTCAAAGTCATAATTAGTTTTTTAAAAGTTCCTAACTATGATGCAGTCATAGAGGCTTTTAGATCCTACAGTACGTACGGAGTACGGAGATAATCTGTTAAAGAATATTTAGTACCATCATAATGTCTGAAATTCTGATCCATGTAGTTACATACATAGGTTCTATTAAGGAGACCTAATAGCTGACGAGCTTGGGTTTAATAAATCTTTGCCTATTTTGTGGGGTGTTGGATTTTAGTTGTTGCCTATGATAACGAATCTGACGCTCTAAGCTCAGGTAAGTGCAACTACTGTTCATTGTGCCCAGAAGCACTAGGAATACAGTTAAAGCTACCGGTTCTTTCTTCCTACCTGTAAAATAAAAAACAAACATACATAACAAGATATTATCTCTCTAGCTGTCAAGAAAGAATACATCAAAAAAGAAAACACTCACATAACATTACAGAATACATAAACTACTTAGTATGTGCGCACAAAACACATAAATAAACAAAATAGACGTAATGACTCGCTCATTTTACAAAGATCGCACCTGGGTGGTGTTATATTTCTGCTGATACCTAAATAGTTCTACCAGTAGGTTTTCTGTAATCTGTAGTTCTACTGCACGAAGAAACGTTATGCCGATAGTGCATAGAGTACATACATACGGTCTGCGGCTGTAACATACGTCGATTACTGACATTATTTTGTTCTGAATCCTGTCCAAAAGACTAATTAATATATGTAAGTTTGGGGGAAGTAGTTTTTTTTTCTTGTTGTGAATTTCTACGCAAAGTACAACGTTTCATTTCATCGCATAGCAAAGGTTCTCGTTTAGAGAGAAAACATGAGCACATTGAGCACGCTTGTTCTAAGCGGGTTGAAAAATTTTGGTTGAAAGTTTTATAAGTTCAGGTTAAAAGTCATTGAAAGCATCGGAGGCACAATTACCGCTTCAGTTCGTTTTCTTTTTCTTTCTCATCCTTTCTTCCTACACTGCCAGCAGCGGCTTGGCTGTGTTTTCTCACCATTATCTCTGCAGCGTTTAGAGAACCCTGCCATGTTCTTAGGTTCCGGTTACCACCTACTGTTAGGCGAAACGCGTCGTTATTTGCCACCGACGGTTTAGCGGTTTGTAAAAAAACCCATAAGTAGCAGTTCAAGTAAAACTAAGTATTATGATGACTTTGAAAAGACACATTGCAATGCACACTCGGTTTCGATCCTACATAATACGCAGGTCCCTTCACCTCATGAATATAGATGGACGAGCTTTAAACCAAAATACTTTTTAGGTAAACTAAAAGACAATTTTTCCATTGCCATCACCTCATGAATATAGATGGACGAGCTTTAAACCAAAATACTTTTTACATAAACTAAAAGACAATTTTTCCATTGCCATCACTTATTCAACTATAAAGAAAAAAAAAAAGAATTTATAGACATGAAATTGATTTCATTGATTTAATTAATTGCTTACCAATTCAGTTTGAGGCGCCAACGTCTATAAAATAACTTAAGCCTGACTTGATTGGGCCACTTCAATGATTACCCCATTATCTCAATGCTGCTCAGATATTAGAATATTTCGGATATTTAAATGCTTTGTTAATAAATACATCGTCTGTTCAGTGAATTTAAAGATAGTGATTGATAATTAAGTTTAGGTGGCGAACAACCAGCCAATTTATGTCAGTGGGTCCCGTATTCTACGGACAGTGTATTTTCAAAGGATTATATGAAGGATTTTTCGAAAATACAACCAAGACGTTGCTATTTTTGAGGGATTGGAAGTAAAAGGGAGGGAATCGAGACGATGATAAGCCTTCTCGCGCTTTCATACTAACCAAACAAAGCATAAAAATACGTAAACTTATTTATTACTGTGTGTCGTTTTTTACAAGATAGTACGTTGCTGATCCAAACTATTTAATGAAATAAAAATATTCTTGAAAGAAAGTGACTAATTTTCTGCCTTTATTTTATATTTTATAAACATACAATAAACGAACATAAAATACATTGGCAATCTCGAAACATAGAATTATTCTTCCTAGATACAGTTTCACTTAATATTTGTCTCGAATATGGATCGAACTCATGATTTTGGCACATTAGTGCAACGGGAGGCACTATTTTAATCGCTAGAACTGATATGCAAAGTATATAGCATTCACAAAATCTGTAAAATTCTTATTTAAGAATAGGGTCTCTTTTTTTTGTGCCTCCCGTTGTGAACTTATGAGGCAATCAATTGATACTGGTAATTATATTTTACATACTAAGAGTAAATGCTTCATAACTGTTGCATAATAAAGGTACACATAAAAGATTTTTTTTACAACCGATTCAATTATCTTATAAACTGTTACTTCAGTGTGCCTGTGTTCTGACCTAGAGAGAATGTGACATGCTTATCCTTACAGTTGAACTATATTTCTCTCGTATCCGTGATTAAGGATTGGAAGCTATTAAATATTTTATTTCTTACATAATTTTAATACGTTTTCCTGTTAGTCATGAAGTCAGAGGAACAAAGTGATTAATTGTCACATTCATAAAATTATTAAAAAAATTACTTCTCACACTTTCGGGCATGAGTACAGTAATATTCTCAATATAATATGCATGGATTAGACACGTACGTAAACGATTTAACTTAATATCCGTATATAAATCGTTATAACCAATTTAGTTTCCCATTTTGTGGTGGGGTACACTTTTATGGCCTCATCCCGTCGATGC
This sequence comes from Parascotia fuliginaria, assembly GCA_963082885.1. Lineage (NCBI taxonomy): Eukaryota > Metazoa > Arthropoda > Insecta > Lepidoptera > Erebidae > Parascotia > Parascotia fuliginaria. The sequence goes on from OY720187.1 coordinate 15,763,769, forward strand.
GCGTACGCATTAGTTATGCGCCATGTTTCATCCAAGGTGTCAGAAATAAGCCTTTATAAAATGCTCAAAGGCGCTTACGTTATACATAATTTAGAATGCGAAGGTTCCGAGAACCACCCGACATTGAGATGGGTCATTCTGTAATAACAATAGCACGGATCTACCTTAGGGTTGTCATATAAATTATAATGTTCAATAATTTTTATGATTCATTATGATCATAGAATACCTATGTTGGGATGCGGTTTTCCTTAAATATCTAAATAAATTGGCACGTTTTTGTATAGCTAAACATTATGTAAAGTATCCGTACGACTTTGTGAGTCAACGGAAATTTATTATAATGGTGTCAAAGTTCAATATAAGCTGTTAACTTTTACGTCTAAGAATAATTATGATTCTTGTACCATTTGTGTTAAATTTAATTAAATTTGGTATGTGACGCCATTAACCAAGATAAATATTTATACTCTTATTTAGAGAATTCAATTAAGTTAATCTGTTTTAAGCTTGAATGTTAAAATTTGTTGGACTTGTGGGCGGATGCTTTAATCTTGTAGAATATGTATGATTTGTTTCTAAGAAAACCGGCCATGTTTCTGGCTAGGTTTCACTTTACAAAATGAAAATTAACGATACTCGGAGGCAGATAAGATGTTGACAATAAAAATTAATTTAATTCTAAATAATTATTTAAAGCTAACCATTAAAAAGCATGTTGTATCTAGTTTGAGAATTTAACAAAACCTTTTGTTTTACATAATTGTAATCTTTGTCTGCTTTGTGATGCAATAATTAATGTTAATTAGTAAATCCCTAAAATATTTTATCATCATCTCAGCTAAATATTTGCCTTTCTTTTCCATTGACTTCTAAAGACAGTCTCTTTGACATTTTTAACGTCTTGCACCCAGCATGAACATTAATTGTGACGTCACATCATAAATATATACAATATCATGACCTTGAACAGGTAACCTTAAATCAACAAAAAAAACTGAAAATATATTAATTAAACTGAAAACTAGTAATTATTCGAATAAAAAATATACTACATATAAACGTGCCACCCCTAACTTCAAGAGCAAGTCCTAAAGTTTTTTCTCTTATTTCCCTGTCGAGATTCGGTGCCTGACACCTCGTGACAATGGCGCTTGCACCGTCGAACTGAGGAGACTATTGTTGCGCTAAGCTCGAAGAACTTGGCCTTTCGTAACTCCTTACCAATGGTTATTTAGAGACGATAAAAAAAGAAGTCTTAAATGTTTTGTAAGTGTTATTCTTATGAGTATCTCGATATAATCATAGCGTAGGTTATTTTCAATTGAATTAGGTTTGTAAGTTTTTTTTATAAGCCTTAAGGTATTTTCCTCTCTGTTGAAATATATTAAAAGAAGTGGGATAGACCATTTCTTCAGAAATCTCTCGCTAAAGAATGCTTTTGAAAAAAGCATTGTATTTGTTAGCAGTAGAGATTTTATCTTCAATTACAATTGCAATGATTTACTCTTTTCACATGAAAGCAGACTCGTGAACGCGTCAGAGGCACATATAATCCAATACTTCAGAATCTTTGAGGTGAACCTCAAAGATCAGATGGATTTGATTCCACTTACTATATCAGGCTGGATTTCTCATTTGTAATCGTTATTAAGATAGTTTTAAAATTGATCAAGGTGACAGGAAAACCCAAACTTTTAAAGTGATGCTCATTGCTCATTTATAGAGAATTGCTGGTGACCTGAGTATTCATCTATAATTTGTAACCTTCATGATGTTATGCTCACTTCCAGCTTCCGCGACTTGCATGCGTATAACTACTAAAGGCGCCAACCATATGTAAGATTACGATACTATTTTGCGGTGGGGTAATCGAAGTTTATGTAGAATAAAATATGCGTTACTAAACATTTACTTATTGCCAGTCAGTAAATAAGCCTGTTACGATTAATGATATTCTATTTACGAGGTATGTTATGAAGGCGTAATCGTGGAGACCCGAAAACGTCCTAATTGGGACGTATTGTATTTAGTCTGCGGTACACACATTCTTCATTCATACATGAATGAAGAATTATGTACAATATAATTATGTTGTATGTGTGCAACGGCTGCTACGCAGAACACTTTTTCCGGTTGTTTTGTGAGTGTATAACATATCTGTTAAATAGAATATCATTGGTTACGATAATAAGTGAAACCTAAAACTTTTTTAACTGGAATTACAGGATATTTTATAAGTATTTTCTTCTAATTTTGATTTTCAATAAAAGCGTGTTGTATGGCCGCCATTATGAGCGCCATTGCCAATTGCCATTATTGCTATTGGCATGATAACTACCACTCGTGGATGCCACTGACTGTTTACGATCGGGAAGGAAGTCTTTAGTTTTATATTTATTTTATATGTATTAGCTATATAATAATAAATCTTTAATAAGCGATTAGTATTGTATCAGTATTCTTTCATCATACCATGCCAGGAAAAGGCATATTCATAGGTATATTTATAGCATCTCTGTCTTTTGCTATACGGAAAAATTTCGTATGACTCTTATTTGCTCAGTTTAACGATTGATTCTTCATAGTTATTGGTGTTATTGCAGCAATTCACATAATCACGACCTCGATGTATGAGTCTGTTTGTAAATTGGCCTATTTATGCTATTACGAACAATAAATAGGTATCCTTGTTTGTTTTCCTGGAAAATAATACAGAATAGTTACTAATTTGATTTATGATGTTATAAACCTGCTGTTCTATGACCAATAAGTTTAATAGTCACACTTATGTTAGGACTTTGGTTTTAGTGTTAGTACATGTCGTTAATTATGAAATGACACTTATTCTTTTTATTTCTAACTGTCAAATAATATATACACATAGATTAATTGAGTATGCGTTTCCTCCTAATAAATCTATCTACCTTTACTATTATATAAAGCGAAAGAGTTTGTTTGTTTGTTTGTTTGAACGCGCTCATCTCTGGAAGTACCAGTCGGATTTGCATAATTCTTTTTGCGTTTGATACTTTGATAGCCCAGTTTTTGAGGAAGGTTATAGGCGTAACAACATGCTTCTGGCGACGGGAGCAAAGTAGTAACCAAAGATGTAACCTAACGCGGCAGAAACCACGCTGCCGAAAGCTTAAAAGGAAGTCGCTGGAAAGCGTCTGTCTGTTTGAACGCGCTGATCTCGAAAACCACCCAATGAATTTGAATGCGGTTTTCATTGTTGTATTGTGGGTTTTTCGAAGAAGGTTTAGGTATATAATACATCAACCTATCACCTATAGGAGACGAGCATCAACAATAACAGTAAACCAAGCAGGAAACAGGCAACAACTTTTAGTACCAATGTGAAGCGAGGCACGACGCTAGTTGTTAAATAAGAAAAGTAAAAATATTATAAAAAAAATTTTTCTTCGACGCAACTTTATTAACGTTCAAACTTTAAAACTTATGAATGAGTTATAAAAACAGATTTGAATGAACTGCTGAAAGAATTCACGTAAATCAGCTGACCTTATTTCAACGTTTTCCTCATGCTGTTAATATTTTACGTCTAGACGTCCTATTTGTATACAAAATATAATGCATACTTTAAAACTTTTTGTGCGTCGTTGGTGAGTGACAATGATTCTTCGCCCACGTCACTTCGGTAACGCAACTATTGTTAACTAATACATGCATACGGCTGTAAATATCACTCAGCTATTCAATATTGTGGGTAGACAGAGAATAGGTTTACAATGACGGAATTAAATAGTCTTATTATGTAATGCCCCTGTGATTTATGACTATGAAATATTTCTCCCGGGGTGATTCTATATCATTCTGTTTATCGGTACCATTACTTACTGCAATATGGAATTTCAATAAATTTATCGTGAAAAGTTTGGCAGAAAACTATTCTGGATATTCTGGTATATTTTGTCTTCCTGATCTATATATACTTACTAGCTGCGCTCCACGGCCTCCGCGTCTAAAATATATTTTGTCTTCCTGAGGAACCAGAACGAATTTCGGGGTAAAAAAAGTAGCCTATGTCCATGTCCGTCTCCGGCACCGAATTTATCTACGTACCAAATTTTATCAAAGTCGTATTGTAAATAGTAGGATATCATTGTTCATATAGTTCATATAGCTCCTGCTTCATTCAGAAGAACTTGTAATATGAACTCTATTGCAGTAGATATTTGCTACCTTCTCACAGAATATCGACGTAAAGTAGTAGATTACATACTGTTGCGTTTGTTCTGTGAGTGAGAGAGCCGGAGGCTTAATACTCCGTCGGTCTTCTTCACACTTTTCTTCTTTTCTGTTAAAGTCTCCAATGACTTACTTGTGTTTTTTATCATTGCTTCTATAATGTAAAAATAGTTAGGTTTAAGTTATTCGTTTGGTCTTTAGATCGTTCAGCTATATAGAAGCAGCTGCGAATCGACATCAATATTCACGTCGACGGGCATACTTTGAACTGTACTGCAATTTGTCATACCAAATCTGTATTAATTGAAGCAATACACAATATCTGAAATCGTCTATCATGCGAATGCGACTAAATAAATAATGTTTTGTAAGTATTTATGTATAAATAACTCGCGTTCGCCCGCATTTAATCCTTCTGATAATGATATTTTGGCATCATTAGGTTAAGCCGCGATTACTGTGTATCCCTGACATGTAAGACCGGTTTTATTTTTATATTTAGTCTGATAACAAACGGCATTGGACGTTATTTTGATAATCCTAATTAAACTAAAGAAGTGGTGTCGCAATGGCACAAATAAGATGCGTTAGCGATTCTTGAAAAAAAGATACTAGGTTAATTGTTAGTAACATTGTTTAGCATTGATGAATCTTTCCTAGAGATTTGTCATCAGATTGTCTAGATTTATATAGTGATATAAGTTAATACACGGAAACAAGCTTCATTTTATTAGGTAGGCAAGACATTTGACTGCAGTTAACAATTTTTAGTGACAGACTGACAGCGGCCAGTGTAGTTGCTAAGAGTAGAGCTAACTCTTTACTATTACGGCGCTGTCGAAATGTATAATAATATACGGTAGTTACCACTTTTACCTACCAATTAAACCGCTGTCTCTTTTATTGTAAATATAATAAGTATTACTTTGCTAACAACACCATAATCGGGACATACAAGCTTATCTTTTTAAATTTATTTTATCAATGATGTTGATTTACAATTATATAATTCTTGAATCCGTTACAGCTTTATTAAAACTGATAACATTCTGTTTATGTCTTATAATTTAATGCGCATTAGAAGTTTATTTTTTCTCATCATCACATAAAATAAAATCAAAAATAGTCATAACTAAATAGATTACCTACGTCTTGGCGTTTTTACGTGGAGTAAAAACAGCAATGTTATAAGTCATATAGAAATGTAATATCGTTCATCTTAATGCCCTGATGGCGCATGACGAATCGGAAACTGGGCTTAATGCGATCACGTATAAAACCGAGTCCATCCCAACGACCAGCCCGCCAATGTTCTTGTAGTTTTACACCCGAGAAACTTGGGGCTATAGAAAAAGCTAGAAAGCGTCAACATATTAAACTATTGGTAGGCAAATTGAATTACTAACATCGACCCATCTTTTGCGAGTGAAATTGACTTAGCTATAAGCGCCAAAGCTTAAAAATTTCATAGTATAACGGTTGTATATCAGTCATTATCCAATATTAATGATTATGATCCATTAAGATTAAATTCTTGATCGAGATATAGATTTTTCGAATGCTTGGCTTTTTCTAATGCTACCGACGATCCTTTGTCATTTCGCCATAAACTATTTCATAATCGCTTTTTTCGTAGCCATACCTTGAGACATAAAACACAATAAAACGTTGTAAGAGCACAAGATCAAAGTATCGATTTGGATATCGATACAAAATCAATGCTATTGTTGTCGCTAAGAGCACCGATTTGTGACTTTATTATATCTTTTATCTATCATCTACCATTTGAAAGATTTGAAAACGTTAACGTATATTTTACTCAGGATTATTACTTTGACTATTATGATGTGTTTCGATCATGCGATACGTACTCGCCCACTTAATGCATTTATTGTTAAAGTGTGGGATTGCCTATCACGCCAACCTACGAGCCATCAAATATAATTTCAAAAACTGGTAAATCAAAGACAGATAGTAATTTTAGACAGTCTATGTCGTATACGTCTGCGGATCCTTCGATGATTGTTCTGTTGTTTATGGCTGTTGATATAACCCTTCCTAATAAGGAGATTATTCTTAATTGCGAGAGTAGTTGTTGTCTAAATGAATGAAAGACCCGACCACGCCCTGCTTTTGCAATTCGTTGCAAGAAAACGAAATATCTTGATGATTTGTTAAAAAGTGGTAGATACCATTCCAAAAGCCAAACTACTGGTATGGTAGCCTCCACTATGGTGGCTTAGTGAGATGCTTTTTCAGGCCCCGCTTACAAGACCCAGGATCATAATTAGATGGAAACACATGCGCTGGTACAGAGTTCCAGGCTTTAATTGAGCGACAAAAGTATGAAGTGTTGAACCGTTTGGTTCGAGACCCTTTGGATCTCACTGTGAAAGGGTGGCACTTCAGTCCCGCAAGTGTCGTTCTGGATAAAAAGGATTAATTCAAAGAGCTCTTCAGAACATTCTCCGTAGTAAAGGCGATAGAAGACGGCCATTGAGGCGATGTCTCTACGCAGCTGTTAAAAAAATATTTGGCATTTTTATCCAGATTCAGTGCTTAGTTGCTTACATGACGAGAAAACTGTTATGCGCTACAGAAACAAAAAATAAAACGCTGTTTTATATTAATAACGACTACGTGACGTATTTCTCACGAGTTTGGTACACATTACACATTATTTCTGTACAACTACGCACACGTATATTTACAAGTCGCTGACCCGGCAAGTATTAACGTATTGTTAGAAGTATAACATAGTTTACAATCTAGGACGTTACCCCTCTAAAATGAGCTATTTGTTTAACAACAAGCTTTGTTTGGATTATAACAATGTATCGCATTCCAATGTATTTATTTTGAACAGCTATATATTAAGTGCAGATGGGTCTCTTTTTACGTATTAGCTAATTATTACATCACTGCAGTCTGCGTCTTTTAATACAGCAAAGGCATGAGCATTAATGGTCATGTTCGCTCAAGCCCAATTGACAGTTTTCAACGTACCTACCTATATAGTGTGTGTCTTATTTTTAAAATATAGAACCACTTTATCTTATTGTCAGTGTCGTAGGCATACTTCGAGATTAAAGAAAGAAAGAAAAGATTAACATGTAATGTCGTTTTGTTATCTGTGTGCTATCACCTTACTGCGACCACCATCCTATGGCAAACCCCTTTCTTTATCAATGTCAATTAATTTACGTTTTCAGGCGGATAATGTCACTTACTATTCTGTTCATGTTTCAGTGGACGTGTTTCAGCTATGATGATCTATGTTACAGGGATGAAGCAACTGATCTATCTGTATCTAATCTCTGGTACATCTAGTGAATCGTCGCAGGCGCCGCGTTTGATCGTTTAGTCTGCTGCAACTATTTCGAGGCTTGTTTGACAGTAGGCGTTATGTGGAATGTACTTTAATGTATGTATTGTTCTTGCGAAATCATTGTTAATCAATACGATTATGTAATATCTTTGTAGTACTATGTTTTACTAGCGATCCGCCCCGTCTTCGCACGAACCTAATCATTTTATGAAATTTTTGAACTCTCGTTTTTTTAACGATAATATGAATGATAATAAAAACCGTATCATTATTCGTTGCGTAGCTTAGAAAACAGCTTTTTATATTATTTTAAGGTTACGTAATATTTAATTACGATACAAACAGCGGCTCAACATTTTTGTTAAATAGAACATTAGTATGAAGATTAGTATCACTTAACATTTCTTGACTAACTACTCATAACACGTACGTTACGTACCCAAATGTATTTTCAAGTCGCTATCACTGAATTTAAATCAGTAATAATGTAGGCGTTGGGTTAACCACAGTTGAATTAAATACCGACGGGCGAGAGAGATCTGGTGATAGCATCTCAAGGTAATATGAATAACGATCAGGTTTGGACCGCTAGTATTATCCTGTGCAGTAACTGAATAGTTCCTGAGGCCACTAAACAAGGGGTTAGAATAGAGGAGCTACAGATTTGGGCTTTGGTAGTTGGTGGTATGGATAAGGAAATGGTACTTACATACCTATCTTCAGAAGTGTGCAGTATGACAGACCTACTATAAACTCTGAACTAAAAGAAATAATCAAATAGTTTTAATGATTACATAATTGTATAAAATATTATGATTTACGAGTGGAATAACCGAAATAATGGTATCAAACTAATTATTTGAAAGTTCCATTAAGATGTTGTGTTTCTCCATCATAACGCCACTTAAAATAACGTGATATGATTACATACCACTAAGATGCTTAAATAGTCTATATAAACATTATTGTCTTATGCAGTCATTTCTAATTTGTATCTTTCCACTGACACATGTGTTCTATTTCCAATACACTGATTCTAAACAGAGCCAGATCCGATTTCAGCACGTGTTGTTCTTACCTACCTTTGTAATAGCTAGATACCCAGAATCTTGCTACCCACGTCGACTTATACAGTTGAAAATAAACCGTAAATCTTGCCTTGAAGATGGTTGGATCACATGCGATGGTACGATAATCCTGTTATTTATTCATCCTCTCCATGCCCTTAATTAAACGTGGACTTAACGTCCAATAACACTGACATATTTCATGGTATTTATTTCGAGGACTACAAAAGTAACCCATGGATTCCTTTACAAACGTTAAGCTCTACATAATGACCCCTTTCCGCCCTTAAATTGAATTTGGTTTCTAAATACTTTTTTGTCGTGGCGATTGCTCAGCGTACTCGAGATTTTACAGTTTTTGTAGGACCCCGCTCTGCTCCGAACATTGTTATAATCCATTGCGATACTATGTACTACGTACTACATAGTATCTCAATGTTATAATCCTTAATAGTTACTGCAATCGTTTCTAGACACTTACAATTTCTTTCGCTGCAAATAGATGTGTAGATGAGATTTGTATCCACGGTCTGCATTGAGTGTCTGTGTGATTAGTGATGCGATATTGCCTGAGGGAATCGTAAGCGTCACTTGAATTATATTCACATTGTGTTGTGATGGTGGAGTTTTTGCGGTCGACCGGGCCAGCCGTCAATGCCTGCAATTTGTTCGTACGTGCGAAGAGGAATTGCTTCCCCTAATTGCAGTTTGCGCGCATTGCGTCGACCATTTTATTTAGTTCACATTACCTCTCGCGTCGATTTCATTTCTCGGAAAGGGTCAATTTGTCAGGCGAGCGAGAGTTTTGGAAATGTTTAATGTGGCTTGATTGCTGCCCCATCATCATTTTCTTTGGTAATCTATAGCCGACTATTTGTGAAGTTGAATGAACCGTCATCCTTTTGTTTCGATGAAACTCTTCGATTAGCGGCCATTACTGGAAATAACGTGTCGTTATTTTTTCCTCACACAGTGTGTTAAATCATGTTCGTATAAGGATCGACCTGCTAAAGGCACGTGGAAGTTACGACTGCTCTTTATAAGGCATTAAAATAGAGGCCGAGAGCGTGCGGATTGACTTTGAATGGCGAATATAGGCGATGTGCAAGTCGTGGTTAACTCGATGGTACCATCGAGTTAACCACGACAGTACATGTCTTTTTTGTCGAGGAACGAAATAACGCCTCGTTCGGCGCCGTGCGGCCGCTCGGACTCGTCTTTTTAACTTGCTCCGCGTCGAATTTTATTATTTTTATTTAACACCTGCGCCCGGTAATCTGTATTCGACGATCTCCCGAACGCTTAACTCTTTTTGGGCGTGTTTTTTTTGGTCCAGTCCGATTTATAGCGTTCGTGTTTTGTTCACCCAAAAATGTCGTTTAATTTTAGTTGTCACATCGTTTATAATCGATTATGTGCGTCCTTGATTAAAATCTTGTCTTAATTTTGTTTTAAAATATTGGATCATTCATTTTATTAATATAAAAATAATTACAGAATAAAACGCACATTCAATGGTGCACTTAAATCCCTGGGAGCGTTATCATCTTAGCCATTCACAACCACAAGTATTAGGGCTGAATTATCTACGAACCTATCCCATTCTTAGTTCCAATTACATCGATTTGTAGCAATAATTGTATAGGTGTAAACGCTAATAGCTACCGGCATGGACTCCGCGCACCGCACCGGAGGCTGCGTCCGCGCCACTTAACCCTGTTATTATCTAAATGCACTTTGTATACCTGCCAAGTTCTCAGCAACCAACGTATTAATATTATAGATATTAGTTATGCGTTAAAATGTTGCAAATATATAATTTAATTTGTATACAAGTGCAGAATACATATTACGCAAAATGACGTTTCTAACGCGTTTTGATTTGTTGTATTTTATTAGCATTTTTGAAATCTGGACAATTTAAATAAAACTATGAGTACATAATATTCTTGCACCTTTAATCCTCTTCTTTTACTCTATTGTATCCCTTACGATTGTTCGACAATAAAACGTGTTCTCTAATATGGGCTTTCAGATTACAATTTCCAACATACATTGTATTTTGATAATGTAGTCGTAACGAACAACTACCATATTGATTCATTTGGTTCTATAGTTAAATGTAAGTGTTAAAATAATTTATTGTGTGAAATGATGTCATAAACCCACTAAAATGTATTTTATCGTAGTTCTGAGAAACCCAAGATAAAACTAACGTACCTACACGTTTCACATTAATTGAATTTAAACTCTTTGCCACCTAATCGCAATCGTGACCTCCGCTATCTTAGTAGGTAGAGTTTAATACTCCCGTTTATTATTTCATAATTATTTAATATGGATTAATCGCTTTGTCACTGTCTGTTAATCTTTTTGTCTTTAATGCGAGTTAGCTATAAATACGGACAAACTCGTTCGATAGTTCTTAAAATATATTGAATTTATGATATCTTATTACTGGTATGGATTACATGTAATAAATAATGCGGCCACAGGTATTTTTTAAGAAAACATTAATATTCATGAAACTAACCCCCAGTTTCTGAAAGGTCGATCAACGAAAAATTAACTAACCACCTGTTAAATCTCATGTGAGTACCTAAAAGCATTTTTTATTTTTTATATATTAGCCCACCAAAGTGACTCCACCCTGCCTGATGGTAAGCAGTCAGTGGAATCCAGAAGTGGTGGCCACCATACCAAAAGCCATCGTCTTAAACTGCTGGTATGGTGGCCTCCAGTATGGCGGCTGAGAATGGGGTTAGGAGAAGGGAATGAGGGAGGTGAGGAAAGAGGAAAGGGAGGAAATTGGGCCTCCAGCGCTCTCACTCAACCGAACGAAACGCAATAATACGGATACTACTACTCTTACGTCTATCTTCTATGAGAGGGTAGCACTTCTCCGGACGATCCGGCCCATTCATGCTGAAACCAGCGTGGATCTACTACCGACTATTGCATGGATATTTTGTTAAATTTGATCTAATTAGTTATTAATTAGAACAAATTAAACTAATTATTCATGCTTTTAGCAACCCAATTGCTACTTTACATAAGATTTAACAGGTGATTAGTTATTTTTTTGTTGATAAGTCTTTCAGAACCTAGAATATATATTTTTTTAAATAGTGATAAATACATATAAGATTGCTCAACTTGGTCCCTGTGTATACCTGTCCTCATCAAGTATTTCAAACTATCTGTATTCCTATTCAACCTCGAGTTATAAAATAAAATCTCCACATGAAAAATCGCGGCTTCGCGGCGCCTGCGACGACCTTCCAATACTTGAAGCTGAATGAAAACGCCTTATACTTATTTAAATAAGGTTTATTTTCGAGTGGACATAATATGTTTGTCCACTTATAAATCATATTCGCCTCAGTGTACCCTACAAATGCGTGTTTTTAGACAAATATACACCTACAAATGGGATAAATATAGTGTTTTTTTTTCATAATGAATAATGGCTGACGGTTGAGGCGGGCTCATCCTAATTGTGATTGCCATTAGGTGTTGCATTTAAATGATGAGGGTTCCGATGATTAAAAATCCGAAAAATATGAATTAGTTTGTAGTAAAGAATATACATTTGCGTGAGTAAATAAATGAGGTGTAAGTCCACTTTATTCGTTTGTAGTCAAATTCGTAATATAACCATATCAGCATCTTAGTTGTGCTGCGGCTCCGAAAGGTAATTTTACACAAAATAATATTGCTATTTTAATTCTATGATTCATCTGCCTGCATACATAAATAGTTTGTATATCTATTTTTCTACATACTCGTAATGCTAATATATATTTTTATTAGATTATAATTCGTGCATTTATTTTTTAATATCTTAAATGTGTTCAAGTCAGGCGATTCATGGCGGCTTTGAAGTTTTTTTCATCATCAATTAAGACCCGCACTTTTTGCCTATATCCATTATGCAAAATGAAATCAAAATCTAAAAAAAGGTTTGTAATTAAAGAGGCGCCACACTATTTTGTTTTGTTTCCCCGGAAATACCTTTACTATTAGAATTGCAAATTAACTAAAGAAATTCAAAACTGTATGCTAATCACTGTTGTCGGTCGAATAGTAAATTGTGATGCTTGGGAAATATATTTAATAGTCGCGATCAAACAAATTTTACTATTATCTGTACCGGATATAGCCAGACGTTATATTTTTGAACGTGTCTAACTGTTATTTAACTATCGTTTAAATGAACTTTATCGTTGACCATCACCTTCAAGAAGTGTTTAGAAATTGAAATTTTATCGGTTTTATATTGAAATTTTCTTGTTAAGATTGCATATTTGTGATTTTATATTATGTTATGCATGTAATCCATTGTGTGGGTATCGATTTATACATTCTGTTTTATCTGAATTGAATTGCTTTTTAACAAGTAGGCACGCTTGCCTCTAGTACCAGCCATCAGTCGAGCCTTTCTTAAATAAGCATTCCCGTTTGTATAACTCTAGGCAACTCTATTTCCGGTCGCATGAAGAGCATTTGAAATTAATAGTATGTTATTATCCACATCGGTGTAAACCAGTAGCATGGTTCAACCACCTTCAGAGGAGGAATGTCTCAAGGTAAAAAACAAATCGAACAATAATCTGATTTTATTCAGTTTCATTAAAAAAAAATCAAAGGTTCTATTAGTCTTGGAAATTTTAATAAATACAAATCAAATATCTTGAATATCTATTGTCTGTAGCAATCTTGATTGACGTCTTGGTTACTTCGTTAAGCCTCTCTTCAAATGCATTGTGTTCATGATCATATCCCGCGTCTTCTTCAAATAATAAGATCTCATGTCCATTTACGACGTTGGATATATCTTGTGGTCCGACGAAAATAATGTTGTTTAACCCTTTGGGCTTTAGACCATCGACTCTAATGTTCGTTCGTCGAATCACACTGAATCTCATTGAATGTCATTCGGTTATACTTTTTTATCATTGTTGGCATTACAGCCTAAATTTGTTCTTAACCAATAACAGTATCTTGTCAGGCATCAGACAGGCGGGTATATTATTACATTTAATTTGAGTATCCATATGCTGTGGATCTTTTGACACCTTTAATCTTGACACCTTTTTATAAAAAGGCCTTTGTATGTTTATCCGTATTTATTTTCTACGAATAAAACATACCATAAATAAATCACAAGAAATGTTGTAGTCGTGTTTTTCTAAAATATAAGTAAAACGAACTAAGACTATCGTGCGCTTTGAATCTCATAAGCTTACTCGCACGTGTTTTATTAAGGAACTCGGGAATGATATGATGTCAGTCATTTTGATTGACGGCAGGCGCCGCACAAGATCTATTTCTATTGATTATAGTGATACACGAGGAATGGTGTGGGAATAACTTTCCTACAATCATGAACTCATACGTAGTATCACTTGCACCTATTAATTTAAATAAATTTATTACGTAATGAAAATTTATGTCTAAAATTAGTCACTGCAAGTCCTGAACCTAAATTCACTGCTCAGATATGCAATCTATCACATGTAACAGCTACTCATCTTGTTTTAAATGCCTCAGTACATAAATAGGCATCCTACACGACACTACGGTAGTTTCTAACTAGCTGATATGTTCGTGACCAGTTTGTTAAGCTGATTTTGCTCTGTGAGCGTAGGCGATGCCCTAAAAACAATCCCATAGCACGGTATAAATTAAAAAAAATATGGAAATGTCCATTAGTTACGGTGAAATAAATGATTTCCGTCGGTGAGTGGAGGCGGGCACAAAGGGGTCTCATTAACAAAATCCGACACCGAGTCTAATCCTTTCGTTAGAGGTCTATTGTGGTCATGAACTGGTCGGCGGTCTCCAGCTCTAGCTTAGAGTCAAATCATTACAAGTATTTGTGGTGTTAATATCCTATTAACCGCCAAGCGTTTGCTTTCACTTTGATATGTTGCTACAACTTCATTAAATTCTATTGTGATTACTACCTATTGATTATTTTTGAGAAGCATCTAGTTCATCTCTATGTTTGTTTTGCTGTAAAAACCTCCTCGTGCAACCATAAGTGCAGTAGTTACGAGTATTCTATTTTAATGTGTAGTTATACAAACATGTTTCCTTATAGGGTGAGAATAGCTTCAGGGCTTAGGACAAGTGTCAAGCTATCATTATAATAATATGGTAACTGCGGCATATGGCTGACTGTTTTACAATATTATTTAAATTTTAAGACGTGAAGTCTAAAAATTTAAATCAGTCTTTTAAGTTTTAATTTGAAGTGATATTTTATACCCTTGTAAATTCCGGCGGCAATTGCAAAACTACTAACTTAGGTATGCAATCATTATAGCTAAACTTTATATTTCGAATATATAAAACAGGATCAGAGTTTAGTATTAGCTATTGAATTGATGGAAACTTTCAATTGGTTAAGACACTCAGTCCGCAAACATACTTCTAGACATAAGATAGCTCATGAAATCACGAGATATCGTTACGCAATTGATCAAACATTGTTTTAATCAATTTTATTTATGTGACAACGCGGCCACTAAGAAATTGTGATACCATTGACAATAATGATCAAATTGTGCATATTGTAGGAAATAAGCGTTAATTGAAATGAATGCGAGCAATCGAAAGAGTTTGACTCGTAATTATTGTTATTGCGTTAGCGCCGATGTGGTGATATCATCACAGCTTCTAGTTGTGGAGGGTATGGAAATGTTGAGAACCTACTGCGACTGCTATTTACTGGATATTTGTTTACCAAGACCGCTTATAGAAATTTGTAGAGGCTACAGTAAACGCATCACTTCAGCCGAACGATGCACTGTTAGATATAGGTCTCCTCTAAGCATCTTATCTTACCTGTTTAAGCTAACGTTTTTAAATTTTTATTCGTACCTTGTTCAAAAAGAACTTCGAGCATGCAACGCTTAGTATAATTATAGAAAATACAAATTAACTTAAACTCGTAATTAACATTACTCTTAATAAAATAAATGCTACTGGTAAATTCAGAATTTTAACAGTGTAATATTAAATCATAAAAGTAAATCATAGTGATTTGTGTAAGAGTTGAATATGCAACTTTTATCTTATAAATAGTTAAAATAACCCCGATCAAGTTTAATGTGCTACGGCGCGGCGGCGACTTCAAAGCGCGGTTTTATCTTTCGGTGACAGCTAACAAAATCCTTTTAATTAGCTGGTGTCTGCGCCTGCGCACCTAAGGTACGATACCTGTTGTCTCTCTCTCCC
Source organism: Parascotia fuliginaria (assembly GCA_963082885.1). Classification (NCBI taxonomy): domain Eukaryota; kingdom Metazoa; phylum Arthropoda; class Insecta; order Lepidoptera; family Erebidae; genus Parascotia; species Parascotia fuliginaria. The sequence continues at coordinate 15,779,621 of OY720187.1, forward strand.
ACGCCGGTGCACACCGGACATTTTTATTGATACGTATACGCCTCGATACAGATAAAATCGATTATCATCTTATTTAGCAATTTATTAGGTCTTAAACAATACTTAATTAATCGTTTAATTTGAATACTGATTTAGCGAGGACTGTTTATTTTTTAGATGACTACTAATATGGAGTTCTGACCGGTCGCTCTAAAACAACAAGTAATGTTTACTCTTATTGTTGTTTAAGTTCGCTCGGCTTAAATAAATATATGTGATCACGTCACACTCTTTAAAATTACAAGTGGAACAGAATTTGGTTGCACCGTGAAATGTCCACTAATAATAAATTCTCATAATTTTTCTTCGTATCCTACTTAATATGTGCTTAAATTTCTAACAATAAAACCGTATTTAAGTAATGAAGATATGCATTTGTGATTACTAGACTGAGTGAGCGAAGAGTTTTAACGAGACGATAACTAAATATGGCGTATATTATTTTTACGTTTTGGCACAGTTCAGTGAAATTCTGTGAATACGCGCGAAAGCTTGGGCTTAAGCAGCTTTCTCGAGAATTTCGCACCCTCCTGCGATGTGTACAGCATTTCTGTGAAGAGCATTGTTTCATGAAGTGAATCTTGCAAGCAATAAATTTATATATTTACCATCGCTTTTAAATAGACGGTTCAACTTATCTGTAACATTGTTGTACGCTTCTATTAGTGCTGCAAAGAAATTAGTTTTGCAAATTAATACGACTTACTATTTTTGCAATTTTACTTGTAGAAGGCGTTCATGATTCTATTAATGTTTTACCAACATTATCAAGACTTTTACTTTGTGGCGTTTTTAGACTTTGGGTTTTAACTTTGTTCGCACACTGACGACTTTGGTTTCTGAAACTAAAACTAAACTTGAATGATTCGCTGTTCGAATAATTGTCTTGTAACAATTTCTTGGTTTTCTACTTGTATCTTGATTTTTGGTACAGATTTGTTTTATTTCTTTATATAAATTTTATATTAAATATCTCATTCAATACTGAATGTCAGGGAACTTTCGAAGATGATATCGTAATGTAGTAAAATGAACATAATTGTGTTACCAAAGGGCATCCTTATCGATGGCACTTGTCGTAAAACCGCTCATAAAGTTGCGGTTGGCAGTATGAAAACGTTTATTTATATATTTGTGGATTTAGTGTCGGGAGGAAGGCTACTACATCCGCCGAAGCCCCGGACCGAAATACACGACGCTCGCTAAATTCCACGACGTCTAGGTGGGTGAATGAACCCGTAATGAGATACGTTCCTTAATGATAACAATGTCTTTACATCTGTTTGTGATACCTTACAGTTTATGTGCGAAACCTTTAGTCAATTGTTTTTGTTGATTAAGCGTGTTTATCTCCTGTCTTAATAAAAGTCAAGATTACTTTGGATGTAAAATGTCGCCATAAACTTGGACTTTTCACAACAGAAATAAAACTGAACGCTGTGACGGTAGTATACACTTAGCGGCTTTAAGGATATTGACTGATTTGAAGTGTATAGGCAACATTGCTACGGTTTTAATGATTTGATTGTTGCTTGATTTTGTTGTATAATCTTTTTTGTAAATTTAGATTTCAGCGTGCATTAATGTAGCGTAACTGAGCTGACTCATATTTACAATTTTAAGATTTTACGTAAATTATTTATATTTTATGCGACAAGTACAAACATTCTATTATTGTTTAATGGTCATAGAGCCAAACCGCATTAAAGTAAATTGATGTTGCCTCCTACGATATTCGTAAATTGTTTAAAATTCAGAATTTATTCAATTTCATTAAGAACACGTCATCTCAAAACTCGCTCACATTAATATCATACGCGACCTGGAGTTCTTTATCTGTACAAAAACACGCAATAATGACCAGATGAAACCGTTTCGATTAAAGCGTCGACGTCCTCAAATTCCATTCCTGTAACATTTATAACGTCCATTCGTATTCTCCAATCTAAAAGTAAAGTGCTTGAGACAATTTATTTGTGAAATGACGATTGTTATGCGGTGCGTTTTCCCGTCTCGCTGCGGGCACCTTAAGGTGCCCAGCGTAGGTATGTATGGTGTGAAGTCCTGTGGTGCCCAATTATTCTACCGGCGGTGGTCGGCGGTCAGGCGCCTCGCCCCCTATCGCGGCTCGCCATCGATAATACTAACCGGTTCGCTTTTCGTTTATAGGTCGACCATCTTTATATTCCAGTCGAGGACAACTTCGTAGTGGATTCATATTCTGAGATTCCACTCAATGATTCGTGTTTTTGTCAATAATAATTTCAGTTTCGTTGGCATACTTTCAAAATTACAAATTATCTATCATTCGTACATGCTTACTTAGTAATCACTTATTTTCTCGTTGCCAATGCACATTTTCCTCGCAGCCACGTCAAGTCTCTGGCATTTATTATTTTTATTATACTAGGGATTTCCATGTATTTCCATTACTAGAAGTTACTCACGCATGTTTAATCAACTTATTGCTACCATTAGTGAGCAATCCGTACGTCAACATAAAGTTATTGTAAATATACATTTTCATATAAGCACTGGGTTGTCGATTTTAATTAAATGCCGTGATTGGAGCGTTGGGGCGTATACTATCCACAAATTACACCGCTTACTGTCCTCACTAAGGACATAATTTGTGTCTCAACTCGACGTAATTACAACGCTTAGCGACTCAAAACATTCTCTTTATGTAGTACCTACAACTGGTTTTCCCTTAGCTCTCATGTCACATAAATATTATTATCTAGTTTTACTGTTTCCTTCGTTGCGACGCGTCGCAAAAAACCTTATCATTTACATCGTACACGACTCAAAAGGATTCCGTGACTCCAAGTTGGGGTTATTTATTTTAAAAGTGGTCATTAAGTACAGAAGCAGCAATTTGGTTCTCACATGACCCCGTTCTGCAGACCGTGAGATAATCGCAAACGGTAGTGTCCGAGCACGTACCGAGTCCTTATTAGGCAAGTGAGATTTTTTCTGTCGCCGGCTGCCTCCGAGCAAAGTGTTGTCGTGCCATAGGATTGAGCGCGCATGCATGATTCCGATCGTTGCGCCTTGTGTCTGCCTACTCCGCACCATTTACAGATTATTGAGTTATGTGGCGCTTCTTATTATAGATGTGCCCAATAAAAACATCGCTCGACACACAGTTCTTTTACACGAACGTCAAGTTTTTGAATGAGATTGATTAAAATAATTTATGTCTTTAATATCTGACTTTTGACTAGCGCATATAAATTTCCGACACGTTATTTTATTACAGTTGAACGTTACTCGACTAGCTATTAAAATGACGAAACTCGTAAAAATGTTATTTACGAAATTATTTCTGTCAACGTTTTGTGGAGTCCTCAATTACAATATTAATAAGTTTCTGAGGGTTTGGACCATTCTCATATCCCATAAAAGTCAAGCATGAGTGCCATAGTGAAATGTGATTTTCCAGCATCACTTGTCGGGTTGAATAACAAAACGATCGTGCGCCGGCGCCAGCGGTCCCGTCCGCGCCGTCACATAAACGACCAGTTTTTATTCCATTCCATAGGAACCAAGAGGATGGGCAGATTTTCAACTTCGCGCTTCAATGGCGGATGACGGCTCGCTAGTATTAACCTCTTTGTCCACTATAAAACTCAGGTGCGCGTGCGAATTCAGTATAATAGCACCTTAAATATACAATCATTTTGTAATAGATCTATATACTGACTATAGGTTGCCGAGTAGAGAACAAAGCGTTTACGTAATCTGTACGGCCAGGTGACTTAAATAATTAGGAGTCTAACATGTACCTATATAACGGTTATTAACTTGCCATTTTGGGTAAACAATAAGCGGTAACCCGGAAGAATGGTGAAGCAAGTCTGGCTCTCGATGGAAACTCGTGCCCTTATGAATTATCCAAACGTCTGGGCGTCTTAGCGGCGCCTGCGAGCAGCGCAGCGGCGGCGCGGCGCTAGTATCGTGCAAGAGTAAACATCGGCCGAGATAATAAACCAATGAGTCTGCTTGTTTCCTTTGTGTAAATCTTGTCTTGTCATAAAGTTGCAACTGATGCAACGTAATTATATGCACTGGTATGTGCCACACGAGCATACGGAACATTCTTAACGCATCAAAGAACTAAGTTTTATGCTCGCACATTAAACTTTTTATATTAAGTACGTTCTCTTTGATTTTTGTTCTGTTGTCTAGTTACGAAAATAGATAATGTCTTTGTTTTTTTTTTTTTTTTACGTGGGAAATGCATTACGCATACGCACCCGCGTGTTCCTCCAGACGGCCAGAGTGTCGGGGTCACGGGAGTCGTGCATTCATCCGCGACCCCGACGGGCAATGGCCCGCTCACCGTGAGCGGGCCCCGTCCGATTTAGGGGCCTAGCCCCCCCTCCTTCGAGAGGCGCATGCGGAACACGCGCACTGCCGTCTCGGGCCCGTGCTGTTTGAGCGGCGACTGCCCGATCGCCGCCCGCAGGCCAACTCGGCCGCAGAGGATAGGGAGAACGGCGCATCGCAATACCGACACTCCTCTTCCCTTGCGGCCCCGCCACTCCTCAGCCGCAGTGTCGCCGAAACAACACTGCAGCCCGACCCAGTTGCGGTGCCGCCCAAACAGCACCGCAACCCACCAGAGCCGCTCCATCGTGGGCTTACCGGCAAAGCCCAGAGGAGCGGCGCCTCCTTGGGGTTCCTCTTGGTTCACCGTGGTTCTTGGTAACCACGGCTACTAAGCCACCCCCGCCGCGACAAGGCGAGAACCCCGTTGGGGGATCCATTTTGTGCTTTAAACCAACATGAATCAATTTCATTAAACAAATATGTAATTATGAATATTGTTAAATCTATGCCGTTTCAACTGCGCTAATTTGCAATATGATAGTAAAATGGTAAGCTCTGTATTGCGGGCGTTTTACGAACATACAATTACCTATATGTTTACAAATTACCACTTCAAATCAATAAAAAATTTGACCCGCAAATTCTTCCACATAAGCTACATGCATTCCCACATCTAAACAATACAAAAGCATCTTTTTTCTGATACGGTTTATTTTTATAAATAATACTGTAAACAATTAATGTTGAAATTATCGTAAAGTTCAAATTGGCTTTGCGCAATACAGTCAGGTTTCCTTACATGGTTGGCATTCGATGTCTTGACATGGGTCGCGTTGAGAGGGATAATCATTACAAAAGCATTAAAGTTTATTTCTCGTCAACCCTCGTTTAATCAAAGAGCTCAGAAATGAACGGCTCGAGCGACCACGGTGGTCAGTCTTTACAATTTTGTTTCTTTTCATAAGCTAATATTTTATGTCCAAATAATGTCAAAGTCTGTTGTCAAATGCTGTATTTTCGCTTAATAAGATTATGCAACGGCTAAAAATAGTAAATCGGTTGCAAAGCTGTCCTAAGGACCTATTAGTTACGGTATCTGATTTTATTACACTATGTTGAAGGTATGAAGTCGGACTTCGATTATGGGTTTTCAAATCGCTTTATACTTATTATGCTTATATTGAACACTAAGACGAAAGTGAAGAAACACGACGGCGGTGTATGGAAAGCTGAGCTATAACATTCAAAGGAACAAAACATTCTATAAGTTGAATAGCTACACCATGAGGTAAAATTCGCTTCGACGTGTTCTATAAATTTGTAAAAACGTTAATGCTACTTGTCCTTGAATTGAAGATAAATCCCGAAAATTGAGCCATCTTACGCAAAGTAGGTACTACCTGGCAACACTAACCGATGTTCCATATGGATCACTTAACGTTAATGCGTTGTCTATACGGCTTTTAACATTGTTATGATATATGGAACATTTACATCTAAAAGCTTAATAATGTAAATAAAACCGATTTAACCATGTGCGACTGGATGGCGCTGGAACCCAAAAACTCGTTACTCATCTAATCGAAAATCCACAGATAGGAGATTAAAATAATTGGAAATGCTTTGTAAGTTGTTGATAGTATACAAGCAAACGTTCTACCTAATGATAAATATGCCAATTATACAACTTATCCGCTGATTATAAAACTCAGAGGCGCCGGGAGCACATTTAGGCTTCGGTCTGCCGTTACCACTACGTGGAGAAAAAGAGAAAACACTGTATTTGAAGGCGAGGGCACGGTCTTTACTTGTTTGCTACCAATACATAATTTTAGGAGCACTCAAAACCATTACTTTTGTAACAGGAATTCTACACTTTACCATGATTGCGGTCTTCTGTAGGGTCAAGGGATTTCTCCAGTCAAGCCGTGCTCCAAAAACTTCATTATGCCCTACCTCTCTTGAAAAGCTTTGTGCGTGCAATATAGTAGTCAGTATCACACAGTACCGTTGTTCGATCTCAGATACCCTTGTCCTATTGCGAGCGTCGCATCGAGACCGGGTGTCCGGCCGCATTCGTTTTATCTTTAGAATTATAACAGATGCGAGGTGCGCACGCGACGCTTTCCCTTACAAACGTACCGACAATATCGTAACGATCACAGGTTAAGAAAAAACAGCTAGAGTATTATAAAAAGGGCGTTTTAGCTATTTAATATCAAATAATTTTGTAATGATTATTATGATGATTAGGTCGCAGGTTCGATTCCTGCTCAGTGCAAATATTTGTGTATGAACATGGCTATTTGCATTGGTCTGGGTGTTTCTATATATAATATGTATGTATTTACAAAAAAAAAGTATATAAGTATGTTTATCCGCATTCTAGAACTCATATCACAAGCTATTAATATATGCTTACTTTGGGTCTAGATGGCGTTGTGTAGTTTTTGTGGTATTATTATTATTATGTATAAGTAATCGAAATAAAAATTGTCAAATAGTTTTAGGACCTTACATCATATTTTGCGAACACCTAGAAAAATTCCCGCGAAGATGCATTTTTGTTGTCAACAATAGTACATGATTCAACGGCCCGTATGAGATTAATAATCGCACACATTAACGCAATGCATAATATGCAAACCAAGCTGCTGCTTAACATTGAATAGTGCCAAGTGACATAGCTGTATTATTTGGAACTGAGCAACGACACATTTTGATTTATTGCATCCATACTTTCGTTCTGTGACATTTTTATGTGTATTTATTAATTAATATTATTGCTGTAATACATTTTCTCGTCTGTCGAAGCTCACCGGTAGACAAGTTAAAAGCTAACGAGTGTAATTTATTTAGTGTTGTGATGCTTGCTTCACTAATTTTATTCCGGATGCGTATACTTAAATGCCGGAAAGCCAGATTTATTTTTTGTATCCAGAGATTTTTTATAATCGATCTGTGAGACGGCTTCTTTAGTTGCATCCGCCGTGTTTCACGCCAAATTATGCTCATGCTTGTGTGCGTTGTAAGCGAAGTCTTCTGTAGAACGATAATTAGCCGAGCAGTATTAAAATTCGCAACAAAATTTGCAAATTTCGAGTCAAATTATCCGTGTAATGCGTAAATGTGTTTGACTAATGCTAATTCTTCCCACCTTGAGGTTTTTATACACACGTCTTTGTTTACACGATAAATAATATTTAAAAGACGTTCATTTCGTCTATATAGTTAATGTCGGCCGTCTGAGTCGTCCACTGCATTTTAAATAGATATGACCTATTTTTCATATATATATTTTTGTTCAGATATCATGATGATCTCAATCTGCGCAGCGACTGTTAAGATTCGTTATGTTTTGATGTAAAAAGAAAATGGATTTTACTTTCTTATATTGGATATCCGTTTTATTGTATGGTTTCCTCGCTACCTGCAGGTTTCTGTTACTTAACATTTGATGCTTATATTATAGTCAAAGTTCCGTTTTATCGTCTCACAACGGTTAAATGTTTGGTATAAATCTAAACTGCTTGTAACTCGCATCTCCCGATTTTGAATTTGCTTAATTGCTGCTCACGGGTCAAGGGTACTTTGAACGAGATTATAATTAGAGACTATAATGTAATGAAGGCGAATTGCTGGTAGCAATAAGGTACCCGTGAACTTACTACGTTGAAAAGAACAGTTTGGGTGGTTTTAAATTCTAATAGTAAATTTGTCATAATATGATATTTTATACCACTGGTTAGCAAAATCATTAATGCAAATGTTTATTAATAAGTGAGTTCAAATCAATTTGTTTTACGATCTTAGCATCATCAGGTGTCGAATGTTGCAATTAATGGAACCCGTTTGATGCTCAGTCATAAAATGCTTCGCATTTGGTATGAATTATTTACGCAACTTTAGTAAACAAAAAGCATAAGACGCAATACACCTGTATGGGAAATTTTATTTTGCAATAATTGTACTAAGGTTTAACATTGCTTAGTCGAATTTCTCCTTTTTTGTCGCTTTGGCGCCGTGACTGCGTTGTGTGCTAACTAATTATATTTTATGAATATGAATTTGATATTGAATTATGACGAAATATGTCTAATATTTTTGTTACATTTAGTCTACTTTGACGAATGTCTGCTTTAAAATTAGTTTCTCTGTTATCATCAGTCATCACGTTATTGTTGTGTTGCTATTATTTCTGGTTGGCATACTGTCGCTAGTCGTAATAGCCTAGTGGTGAAGGCACCTGCTTTGTTAACACTAAAGTCGGAGTTTAAATCCGGGCAAGTACCAATGTGATTTCTCAAATCATTTATGTACTTTTTAAGTTTATCTGGACAGTACTGACTGACGGTGAAGGAAAACGTCGCGAGGAAACCTGGACTCTTGAAGAAATCTGCAATCGCCAATCCGTCTTGAGCAAGCGTGAAGATCAATGCTCATACCGTCTCTGTATGAGAATAGGCCTTTCCTTGCAGTAGGATAATAATGGGCCTATATGATGATACTGGCGCTAGACCAAGGAATGTAGTTACGGCAGTAGAGTTGGTGTCTTAAGTTGCAAGTAGTCCCGAATCTTTTAAATACAGCTTGAAAACCTATGTTATAAAGCCGCCACGGTGTTGGCTACCCTACTGGTAGAGTGAAGAGGGATATAATTTTGTTAGATGAATATAAAAAAGAACCACAAAGTAGATACGTACAGAAACAAAGCTTCCTACAACCGCGCAAATCGGTGGCACTACTACAAGCACGCGGGGCATGTGTGCGTGTCCACTGGCCGCTTGTCGCGTACACGGCGAGACTGGAAAAACCAGTTGACGCCGGTACAGTAAGTTGACAATCTCAGGGTCAGTGCGACGCACGTTAAAGTTAATTGTTAATTATTTTATCGGTTAATTTCAATCGTTGAAACTATAATAAATATGTTAATATTTACATTCATGAAAAGTTTGATTAAAATTAAATAATGTTAATGATATTTAATAAAAATGATTGTTAATTTTAACGCGTTATAAGTTCACTGAGTGAACTTACCTTCATATTTTAACAGGTTCATCAAATTCTTTCGATGTTTGTAGGTAGGTTTAGATTTCTACCTACTTAATTAAAAAATACATGAATGTCAGTTTTTATAAAATCACATTTGGCAACAAAACTTTTATAATATTATCAGCTTAAAACACTAAAATATATCGAATTTAGCTACTTATAAAGGCAAAACGACAGATGTTTTCCTATTCACTATGTTAATCCTATTCGTTTTAATGAGATATCAAAATCAGTAGGTACATATATAGAGTTATTCCGGTCTGATCCCCTGAATCTTATACACTGGAGATCGCTTTACTTTTTGTTATTTTCTATTTAGTTCTGATCGCGTAGAAGATCAGAAACAAAACTTAAATATATTTAAATATTTTATTCCAGTCGTATCCCCTAGTTATCTTTGACAGATTGTTGAGAAAATACATACAATAACTTCACGCCTGCCTTCCATTAATGGGGTAAGCAGAGACTATACTACTGCGTTTATTATTTTTATGTTTTTAATTCATTGTTACATAAACTGCTTGTCTCTTGAATGTACTTACCTATCAAAAACTCTAAGGAGATCAGACCGGTATTACTAAATTTGCAGTGAATCAGAACGGAATTAAAGAATAATTATAACCCTAGGGGATCAGATCTGGGGGATCGGACCGGAATAACTCCATATATAAACTATTTAACAAATGTTTTGTTTGTCTTAACCTATTGTGACAACCCTACCAGAATAGGTAACAATTTTGCACTTTCTTAGGAAGCTTTGCCTCTGTACGGCTACTCTGTGAAAGAAAGTCCCTCTTTTTTAAGAGTTAACCAATGTGTTTCTGACTTATGAGGCTCTTGGTCGTTGGTTAACGCTTATCATATGGACCTCATCAAACTCATTTATCCTTTTCCTTATTTATATCCATAACATAGGTACATGTTGTTATGATTCTATAACTAATCTGTTGTGGCCACAAAACAATTGCTGACTGAAAAATTTTTTTATCAATTTTTAACAATCTTAATCATACGTTGTCTGCATGGGTTTTCCTTATCAATTTTAAATTGTGATCGATATTCTCCGAAACAGTATTTTTAGAATTGTGTGTATTTTTGTACAATCGATGTAATCATTGCTAAACATAACTCATACTCTAAAAATAAAATGTCCATGTAAATGATTGCAACAGTGAGTCTGTGATACAAATAGTCGAAAGTCATGTCAAACTCATAAATTCATTTAGACCATATAATTATACATATGAACGTCATAATCAAAAAATATTAGTCAATTTGGGAAAGGAACCATGAGAAATGTAAGTAAAAAAGTTGGAGACTCATTTTAATCGCTAGATAATAAAAACATTTTTATGAGTTATAATTTAATCGCTCAATCTAACCAATGAACGTACAAAATAATTATAGTATTAAAAAACGAATGGTTGTCTGCCCTTAGACATAGCTATTTTTAATTCTGGTCGTATTCCTGTAATCAAGTCCCTAATTAATATAGTCGTGGTATACATGTTAGAAATCGCCAGTGCTTTGGTAACAATTAGCCGTACATTTGTCTCAACGGCACCAATTAGAGTGGAAATCAGGACGCGTCGACGTCGCCACTAATTAATTGTAATGTACAGCGCACTTGAATGATCCGCTACGTGCCGTGTGTGGAATACTGTATGCAGAACATGTTAGTTTTATGTGTTTGGTGATTTATTGGCTAGCTGCATTTTGGCGTCGTAGCGTCAATGGCGTCACACGTTTTGTTATGTACTATTGAATATTACGAAAGAAAATTTAATAGGTTTTGTAATTTATAGGAGATATTTTCACTTTACGTTATTTGAAGCAGTAAATTATAGAAAAAGTGGCAAATGCTAGAAACTGTGTAAGAAGAAACAATAAACTTACGCTTATACTCACTCGTAAAAGGAAAAAGATTTGTTAATATGTGATTGAAAAAAAAAGCTCCCAATTTTACCATAGTCATAATTAATTCACTTTTTCTGGGGTCCCACATACAGCCCGTTACTTTAACTAGGGATTAATTGCAAAGAACTTTTGCTAACACCGAGCATTGACAATCAGGAGTCCCGGGACTGCTAAAATTTGACTCCGCAGTAAATTTTATCAGCAGTAAGAATTAAAAATATAAATAATCCTATTAATGTATACTATTGTACACTTCTTCTTTTAAACCTGTAAGAATGCTACGTGCTGGCATCGAAACATAGGTAAATACGTTCTGCACATTGTTATGCGGGACCTATCAACTGTGATAGTGATCAGGTGGCTATATAAACTATTGCTATCTGTGCATATACATCATTTCCTGCCAACGTTATTTCATTTAAAAACACCATTGTTTCATCATACATTATTATATCATGTAAGAACAGTAGTCGAAAATTCCAACTTATCATCAATTTTGCTCAGCTCGTAATGCAGAGATATAGGCAGTTGATTTGTTCATTGATTAAAGATAAAAGTGTGTACATATTTGTTTTAGTAGTGTTTTTCTCGATTTACTGATTCATTTATGTGGTATCCATTCGCTTGTATCAGATCTGATTCAACAAATGAGAATTTTGATACAATTTGTTGATAATAAAAACATGTTGTACATAAGAACAAGTTTTTACGATTCCTGGTATCTTTAGATGTAAAAAATACGACTGCTGTGAAACAATTTACAATCTATGTATTTATGAATTTTTGATGATAAATGTATGCTGTCTGTCGTCGCTGAGCCATCATTGCTCAAAATTCATTTGCATAATTTTATACAGATTTTCTGTTTTGCAATTTGGTTCTTTACAAGTTTAAAACTAGTCTTAATTGAATTGTTTATAAAAATATTTACCATTGGTTGTAGTCATTACCTTCATGGCCTTATTTGCAATTATTTAAGATCGTCTTAAATTGTTTTTCTATGCTTCATATCTGAATAAACTGTTTTTAACCCATAACATCTTTTACACAAATGATTTATGGATGGGATCATCTCTCTATTTTCGCACCTAAGTCTTTTCTGATCACATGTTTATACGTAACAATCGTTCCTGAAATATTGCTTTCATCGGTGTTAATAAATTTAGTATAACCTTTAGAAAAAAGTATTTTTAATGCCATTATCTGCTTCATCTGAACGAAGGTTATATATTTTAATTTTAAACTACGATCACTGATTGAGTTACAAGATTTTATCTATTATCTAATATTCTTGCGCTTTGCTCACGACGGACATGTTCACATCACATCCATTTCAGTGCTATTATTTGAATCTCGTATAGTTAACATTTGTCAAAATGTTCATCGTTTGTCAATCATTCCACATCCAATGGTGCTCTGCTATATTGATTAGCTTGTCGGGTCCATCTTTTGTTTTCACGGAAGATAGTTGTCATTTAATTTCATCCACATTTTTTTTATTTTTTATCATTGTATTATACCATTAATATCATCAACAAGAATATAATTCTAAACTTGATGCTGGCAGAAGTAGCTGACACAATCGTCGGCTCTGTTGCCAAAAAAAAAGGAGAAGAAGAAGATTAGCTTGTCAGGCCATATTGATTTGTCACACACTATGTCTTTCAGCTCAAACTGGCTAGTTGAAAACCTTTCGTATTCTAGTGACCCTTTCGCATCCAGTTACTGGTTTAAGATATGGCCTACCCATTGCCACTTCTTAGAGAATCTTAGATATTATGTGCCTGCGTTGACTATTTAGATGAGTATCAGTGATGATCCTAGTAGGTAATTAACTATTTAATTTTAAGATTAGTTTAAAATTATATTGAGGTATAGGTAGTGCGAAGACGAGAACATACAAATATTACAGCTTTGTACGAGGATATAACAGGAATGTTGGCGTGCAAAGTATATTGTTGGTTTGTTCGGTGTTTGCAAATTAGCCGCTGCACATTGAGTGGTCGTGCCAACGCCTCCGCCATGGTGATTAGCGATCTGTCACGGGACTAATTGTGACGAGTTATTCCCGCATCTGTACAAATACAACCTAGTAATAACCTAGCTCTGAAAATATATAGCTTTACATAACAGATGAGAAAACCTGAAATAAGAATTTATTTTATTTTATTATTATATTGAAATTTATTTAGTTGACTGACTTTAATAACATTTTAAACATTTACAATAAAAAGTTGAACCTTCTTGTTCTAAAGGTGCACCTATAAATATGTTTGAGTTTCTCTGGATTGGAAAATTATTAGCAGTTTGTTAATAAAATATTTTAGGCAAAAAGAACTGAATAAAAACGACAACCGTTCTTTCTAATATTACTATCGACATTTTTATATAGAACTATATAAAAATGTCATTAGTAATAAGAGGAAATATGATTTAATATTATTACTGTCGGGTTAGATAAACGTAATTAACAGTGAAGAGAGTGTAATATTAGAAAGCTAAAAAAATGGTTGGAAAAGGATACTATAATGTAAAATAATGTCGGTTTTTATTAAACATAAACGTGTAAACGTTAAACTGTAAAAGTATTTGAGTGATGCTACTATAACGGCGTCCGACATACCCGGTTTCTTTTGATGAAATTAGACTTTAAACAAACATACTTCAGGCCTATGAATCTTCTAAATATATAGCTGCAGAGACAGTGATAAACGAGCTGATAAAATTTTAAAATATAGGGACCGTAAACTTTGGTCTAAGTGTCGAGGTCACATTTGTATGTATTTAGAGTTAATTGTAGGAGTCGGTACTAGCAAGCGCTGAGTAGGTATCAATGGTTCTTACAACCAATCAAACAATAAAACGTAGGCAACGCATAAATTATATATATCTCTGGAATTACATGTCCCAAGCTGAGGCTTCTACTTACTATCAGATGTGCCGTATACTGTTTGCTTATAATTAAGACAATTAAATATTAAGTTGCGAATCGTTCTTAAAATTAATTTTAAATAATTAAATCAACAATATAAGCTGGCACGACAAGTCAGTAACATCTACCTCTACACAATGTCTACTTATAATCTATACTATTATGTATAATGTAAAGCAGAAGAGTTTGTTTGTTTGAACTCGTTTATCACTGAAACTACCAGTCGGATTTGAATAATTCTTTTTGCATATGATAGCCTAGTTTTTGAGGAAAGTTATAGGCATGTGTAACATCACGCTACTGTCGACGGGAGCAGAGCAGTAACCAAAGACGCGGGTGAAACCGCGCTGCGTGATGCTAGTGTTAACTATAAATCACGAATGAGGTTTGGAAAGATGCCTGTACCTACTATTTTGTCTAAAATATTCTAAACTTGTAAATAACTCAACAAAGTGCCTACTTAATCTTAAATAATATAAAAGAGTAGCTTGCAGTTCTGTTACATTGAGAATAGGACCACCATTTCTGGTAATCGCAAGTCGCCAAGCTATACAAAGCGGGCCTGCATTGAACGCTCGTCGCCAACATATTTATTGATATGGACTTTTAAGGGCCGATCACGACCGGTTCCGCCATAACCGAGGACGTGAGCTCAGTAAATTGTTTATTAGAAATGGTTAGGCTTCAATCTTGCGATTTAACTGCAACGGTAACTTGAATTTGATGCTCTATGATTTGTAATATTTATGCATTATTACAAACTTAAGTGTAGTTTACGATTGTTTCCTTCAAAGAAAATTAAATTGTATTTGCTATATTACGAATTTTTAGAGTTTAGGATTAGAGGTAGGCCTAGAAATGGATGAATCATTTAAAAGATGATATTTGCACTTGCTGGAAGACATTTACAGTAAAAGTTTACGTTTGGGAATGTGTATCCTGCTTTCGTTACCCCAAAGTTTGGAAATACCATTTATTGCATTTAGGATTTTAGGCCATTTTTCAACTAAGAATGCGATTTAGCTTGAAGAAGAGTAAACAAAAAGATGACTTCTTATAGTAATGAATAGAACAACATTGAGCTGACTCCAAGTACTTGCCGAGAGAATTGTTGTCACACTTATTTGTATTTACAATGTATTCTTTGTTATTTTACTTACAATACACTGTTATACCGTCTGAGTATGACTGATGGTAGACAGTCGTTTCAACATTCGGAGGTGTAGTTTGATAGATTGACTGACAATACATTCGAATGGTGTTCACACTTCAGGTCAACGATTCGTTCACGACACACTAGATTTATTTCCGATAGCTAACTATCTGCGAACAACTGATCTACGTTTTCAATTCGCAGAAATTATCATCGCAACGTGAAATGTTTTTGTGTTTTCTTTAACTTTGTATGGCTAAGGAATTGTTAATTTATTGACAAAAAGTATGTAGTAAGACGAAGAAAGAGAAATACCTCTTGGAACGTTTGGAAACCAATGATATTATCTTCTTTTAACAAATAATCAAAAGCATTGAAAGTTCAAACACAGTCAACCTAAATTCAAATGAGTACGAAATCAGCAGTCGCCATAAAGTACGGTCCACATAGATGGCTTCTTGAGATAAGGAGGTCTCGAACGCTGAACGGTTATTCATGTGGCAATGTTAATATGTATTAATTTGCGATGCATTTTACTATATACCAGAATTTAAACAGAAAAATCTGGTAGGTATATAGCATTTTAAAACTATTCTTATTTAACATCATCAATGCTAGTAAGGAATGCTAGTAGTAAGGATTACAAAGATTTCTAGCTTAGATTGAAGCCGATTGATAAGGAATCAGCACGCTACTGAAGACCGTGGACAAAGCTACTCCAACAATGTGTTGCGTTTTTATTAGAGGCGGTATTTTGCAGTGTTTCACATAAACAGCATAAATAGATTGTACAGTTGATTGCAAGTAGTATTTGATTTCGTGCACGGTGATTACGGTATATATAGAAACAAGGGGTACAGGCAAGATGCTGTTAACACTACAGAAAACGAAGTGTAACAGTTGCTTGTTTCTCACCTTTGCATTTAATACTAAAGGTAGAAAATATATACAAGTATATTTGGTAGTAAATAGTTACTTGAGGTAAGCAATTTGAGACGTTTAAATCAATCGAGCGCGAGTTGATGCATATCAAATGTCTAGACGAATGCGTGTACCGCTCTGCGTGATCAAACGTTTGCGGCCATTACATTAGTTACCCTTCATGTCTTTATTTCGATGTATTTTTATATATAATGTGTAGAAATAAATATCAGCTTTTGTAGAGCTTATATCTTTTGATTTTTATTATGCCAGAGCATTTAAAGTCTTTGGATATTTTGTGCTATATTCCGTTGTTGGGCCTCCGGCGCTCTCACTCACCGAACGAAACGCAGTAGTACGGATACTACTACTCTTAAGTGGATCTTCTATGAGAGGGTAGTACTTCTCCGGACGATCCGGCCCATTCATGCTGAAATCAGCGTGGATCTACCACCGTCAATGTATGTATGTAATTGAGGTAATTTTATTAAACTACACGAAGCTAACACTAAAGGAATGTCAGTGTACATCCTGATTTATCTAGTTGAGAATAATTAGTAGTTCAATAAATTCCAATGATGTAATTTTAAACTTGACATTAAGATTGTTCTAATGCACCATTCCATATATCTCTACTTTGTCAGTGTTCCGCATTTGTCGTATACCTATATAAGTTATTCATGAATAACCGTGAGAAAATAGATCTCGGTATAATCGATTGTACTGATACACCGAACCAACGACATATCGAATCATTCAAATCATCTTATCGCATATCTCGTCTTGAGACATTCGGATATGTTTTGAAACCGACACTGGCCGCAGCGCGCTTCGAAGTTCGAGTGACCGGATATAGTGGTTTACACGTCATTTTATAAACACCATCTTGATTGATAAGTTTCCGGTTACTTTCAGATGTTATCTCCTAGTGGTAATTGTTCGCTATCAATCAGTCGTTATTTCGAGTATCCGGTCAATAATCCAGTCGTTTCTTACTTTTAAATTCAACTGAACAGATTCGAATAACTTTTCTAACACTATTCTAGATTACTTTACTTTATTAAAATATGTTTTTCGGCTACTATATTAAAAAATTATAATTTTATGTACATTATCATGATATAACATAGGAACTTACCTTGAAAGCCCGATTAGAGTATTAAACCAAAGACTAGACTGCACAGCAGACTGATAGGAATATATTTTAGAAGCTTCCAATGCAATCATAAAATCAACTAGATCAAACTACTTACTATTCAAACACACTCGTAAAGATTAGCAGATAACCAAATAAGTTTAGTTTGTGAATCAGAACAGCGATGTTCAGTAGCGCCACAGTTTTAAATATCTTCTTGAGATATGGTAATTTTTATAGATTTGCCAATTTGCAGGATCGGCTCCTATTTAAAATATCCCGCGGTAAAAAGGCCTATATGGTGATTAGATGTTATGAGATAATTAGGTAGCGGGATTTCTTCCTAATCTGCTTCCATCTACTTTGTATCAGTATTTAGTATATCAAAGGCTTTGTTAAATGCTTAAAAATGTTGATGTTATTCTTAGGATGGCTTTTGTGGAAGTGAGACACGTGTTCTTTATTATTTGTTTTTAAAACATCATACTTGTACTGGCGCTTCATGGCGCTTTGTCTGACAATTGAAGTATTTTATAATTGGCAAATACGTCTATTACAATCTGATCTTCATCGTGGTGGGTCCCTTACCTTAATTATTATTCTATATAGCCTTGACGAAACCATGTTAAATTTATAACACTGTTGACAGTTCGTTACGTTTCGGTTAAGTCTTAGTGGTTGCCAAAATAAATGATAAGTAAGATGTAGAACTGAATTTATTGTATCGTAAATGGAACAAAGCTTCTAATCGTTTCAATCATTTATCAAGTAACATTGTCTTTCAATCTTCTGACAGATTCAAGTCTTATATCTACAGTACACGATTTCATTGAGATCATTTAACATAATCTATTAATCATTTCATCGAGTGTTGACTGTTGAATACTTCGTTTATTCTCGTTATGCATTCCATTTAGCCTGTCGCAGCGCATACTTACTTGTGTCCAATCCAAAAGCTACATTTAATAATTAGTCAGTTACTATATATACTTTTCCTTTTCTCAATATGTAAGGAGTGCGTATAAGTTTACAATTATTGCTCCAAAAACACGTTTGGCAACATTTTCATGACGCAAAATCTCGCGAGTACATAAAACATCGTCGTTAACCGCCTCCGTAAAAGCAAATAATTGTTAATACATTTTAGCCTATATAAAAAGGTCTTATTTAAAATCTTATTTACGAGAGAGATTCATTATAAAATGCAAAAATCCAAAAACAAAACATGAAATCGCATGTTTAAAACAAAGCGCATATTATGTTAACGCGTCCCGTATTACAATTTAAAATGGCTATAAAGTTCAATAATTTCCCATTTTGCGATTGTTGGATAAAAGCTATCGATGGATCTATAAACAGTTTTTATTATGTTTATGATGAATTTTATGATTACGACTTTTCATTTTATCACTCGCGTTTGTTGTAGCAGACAGCTCTTGTTAAATTTACTCGCGCTACGTTATATTTGATAGGAATAAAAATATAAGTGTTTTATCATTTTTATTTTCATATTATTATGGACAGTTCTACATTAGACATGTAACTGATGAATGAACCGGTCGCACCTGTGGTATCTAGTTACGCAGTAATATTTCATCGAAGTCTAGAGATATTTTATTTGTACCTGTAGACATTTATGTCGGTATTTTGTCAACGGTTGTGATTCATGACATGGTTTTCTATTTATGCCCAATACAAGTGAACGTAAACCAATTCTCGAAATCGAAGGAACAAAATAATCAAATTCAATAAATTGAATCACTTCAATTTACAAAGCAAATGTTACCAATCTAGCGGGACCAATTGAGAGTGTCTACGATGACGATGATGTATGCAGTCACCCCGATGGTACAGCTTACGATCGGTTTCCTGCGATCATTCAATTACCCACAAGTACAAGTGAATGCGGGCTAGTTTCAATAAATGCTAATGTTCTCATACAAATCGCTAGGGGCTGAGATTACTCTAAATTGATATCACTGGTTGCTGTGCGTCTTGCCATGAAACTAGTATATAGAGAAATTAGCATGGTACATAATTAATAAGCTCGTCCATGTATGCTGTTAAATGCGGCAATGAAGCTTATCATACATGTGAAAGAGCAGTATAAAACTCTTTGATAGTTTAGTAACTAGTATAGCAGCTGTAAAGAAAACCAAATCAATTCAGAGAAACACGCTTACTTAAATTAACGTTTTAGGGATTAAGTCATAAATTGAAAACGGCCTTAGTGCAATAAAGTACAAGTGCTATTGAAAATTATCTAAATCATTTTCTCTATCTCAAGTAGCGATGCTGTAGCGGGGCTAGTAATAATGTGCTTTCTAAGTATGACAAAGACTTTACGGACATACGGTGAAGGAAAACATCGTGATGAACAAACACAATGAACATCCCTTCTCTGTGTAGGAAGAGAAAAACAATGGGACAACAATAGGCTAAATAGTACTAATATTTTTTATTCAATGTTAGATTTATCCTGTATAATTTCTTAACTGTGTTCTCTATTTACAATATTCTTCTTGAAAATAACGAAAAGTTAAAAAATAGCTTGAATAATCTTTAATATGCAAGTCAAACTAATGTCTTCATAATTGTATTTAGTAGTCGTTTCCGTGTAATGGCAGTTGTATAATTCGTGCCTTCCTCTGCAGTTTCTCGCAGTATAAATCCTAGGTGCAGAGAGCCGCAAGCAATTTGTCATTATTTTCAGGTTTTGACTTCAACTAGGGTTGCTATAGGTTAAGACAGTGACTTGTATAAACAATATGTAGACACTAGCATAGCCCACGGACTGGTTAATAAATTGACATGTAACATCAGTAAATTTGTTAAATGTAAAATATTACATGCTAAAAATAGAGCAATTAAAATAATCATTTCGGTATTATTCCTCGGTCATATCTCGGTATTATTTCTTTTCTTTCTCATTCCCTTTATCTCACGCTCGGTTAGAGCTTGGTTTTTCCAGCATTGTGTATGTATAAGCATTGAAAATATAGTTATAGCCATAGGAAACGGTAACAAACTTGTAAGCCGTATGATTTTTCAGATGAATATTTGTATAGCATCTACCTGGCAACCCTCTAGTTATCTGTAATGAAGTGATGCCATTCTGTTCATAGATATCGAAATATCTCCACCGTATCTGGCTACACTTTATATTATACTCGTACGGGCAGTCCGTGACTAGGCCATTTGTAACAGGAGCATAGGTCTGCCTCAACACCTAACATAGAATTACGTTCGATACTGCCAACCCATACTAAATTATTGCAATTTGTATGGATTTGCGTGGGACGATTTCGTAAGCTTGAATTATTACAGTTTCTGAACTAATTCCAAAGATTATAACGTCACGACTGACTACCTAACTAGTCTGTTTTATTAAAAACTTTATTAGGTATCACTGTCATATATCTACAACTTTGCTGGAAATGTGCTGATAGTAGATATAATTTTAATTAATGTTCTAAACCTCTTCAACGCATAGCGTTTCTAAGTTTTATTATGAGATAACGATGTATATAAAAGACCTTAAATAAAATACGCGGCCCCAAAAATTTGGCAATCACATTCTCGTGTTTGGGTTTTAACGAGTGAAGTGCTAACAAGTCCTGTGGAGCGTTTTTGCAAGTCTACGCAAAGGAAACGACATACATGCTATATATGTGTAAATATATTAACGATACAAAAGTGCTGGCGCTGCGGGACGTGTATAAATTCAATATACCCATTGTCCTGTCGCGCGCGCACAAAAGTGCACTTTTGTTTCAACTTCCAACACGACTCAGAACAAAGTGTCGTGGAGACAGTTGCCAATACAATTTACAAGTTTTTATATTGTAGGTACTAGTATTAACGTAAGTAGCGGTTGAATACATTTTCTACTTATATGGAAATCGGAATAAAAATAATAGATTATGATTAAAAATGTGAATCGCTGAAGAGGATCTAGAAAATCGGATTAAATTACGACTAATTGATGTTAAGTAATAGTACTGCAAAAGCACAGCATATAAAAAGTGGTAAATTGTTATAATTTCTGTATATGTTATCTGTCCGTTTATTGTGGCTAGTGGTAACAGTTCTGTCGATTAATTGCGTTCACTCACGCTATTCAACCCACTTGTTGAAAGCTCCTTAGATTTGTGTTCCTTTGCCCGACCCGACACCGCTTTGAACGCGAATGTTTTACAATCCCCCCAACGACGGCTTTTTTCTTCTTCAACGGCGTTGAAGTGAGAATTTCGCACTGACAATAAAAATAGAAAACTACACAGAAACATTTGTTCGAAAGGAGTATAAAACGAATCCTATAAAATTTTGGAAGGTCTTTGCGTGACTATAAATTCTAACACAATAAAATTGTAAAAGGCTCCATATGCCGATTCAAATTACATTTTTCGGTCGTAAACGAGCACGGTCTCGTAACATTCGTGCAGCAGTAACATTTCATGTTTCTCAATATTTTTATTGATAATCGTCTATAAATCATGATCTATAAATGCTAGGACAGTGGTTTCGAGGTGCAATGTATCACACCCGATAGTTCTTTTGTCGATATATCAAGCGAATGGACGCTTATTAATACACCCCGCCTCGAAGGTACTCTCACGCGCCGATCATAACAAAAATATCCGAATGTATGAATGTACCTTGAAATATGGCTTAATAAAAGTACTGCGATGTATATAGCTTTGAACGTCTTGGGTATCTCAAAAGAGCGAGATTTATCCTTTCCGAGAAAGCAGCCGCGGCCGAGCGGCCGACATGTGTGCGGAAATGTCCTGTTTACTTTCCGTTTTCGTATTCGGACACTGCCTTTTAAGTCTGGTTTATTGCGTTCTATGATAACAAGGGATTTTGTAACATTACTATTTCTGTAAACAATGAAATGGTATCTCCTTAATATCGGTGGGTGGCAATTTGAATGCGAACGATGCGTTTCGTAACAGTCCATTTCGGTGCAGCTCTATGACACTTTGTTATAGCCTGCACTAGTTTGAGTACTAGATAACCGGCACGATCGGTCGAATAAAGTAAAACTACGTTTAATTTATTTTATATGGTAATACGGCACGCGGTCGGCAGCGGTTCAAAGCGAGCTCTTAATAAGGACGTGTCCCCTTAATTCTCGTCGGTGTGGTCACTAACATTCCTACAAGGGTTTGCTCTCTACATTTTTGTGAGTTCGATGTTCGTTTTTCTCGTGGAGCATTTCCCACCTCGGTTTGTCGCCGGGAATTTAAACGAGCGTACCGATCTCAATCGCGAACCATTGGAGCGCATTTTATTTGTTAGCCAAGCGAGAAAATTACAGGGCTTCAAGGGACAATTCAAAAAGTACGCCACTATCCTTTTTGTACTTAACTTGTATTTAAGTATTTTATGTGGTATTAAAAAGAGTAAAATTTATGGTGTTACCTAGTTTTACCGGCTCTATATACTCTAGTTCGTTTGGATTAGGCATTATTGAATATTTTCTTAAAGAGTTTTGAAAAACACCTGTCGGTTCAAAACATTCATGAACCACATCTGAATCCAGTCCATTGTATTAAATCTGGTTTATAAAAATATATCTCTGCATTTGTTTTTATTTCATGCGGTTGATAGTATTCGTGTGGTTTTGTTTCGTGTCGCGGGCATTGTGCGATGGACAGCGGATTAACAAGGGCGTCGGCGCCAGGGCGTGCGGTCGCGGTGGCGGCTGAATAGCAAATGCGTCTTGGTGTGTGGCGACCATATCTAGATGCGGACTCAAACTGTGCTCGCGCACCGCTCCCGTACAGATGCGCCCGATTGGACGCATTAACATAGTACCGTGGTGCGGGTTTTATAAATCCATGAATGCATTATATAAGTACGGCTTCTTTGTAATTCATATTTTGTACCCATTTAAGCTCAAGCTCGTATAAATGTGTGTACAAATTCAAAGTTAAACATAGTGGAATTAAAGCTGTCTCCGATGCCTTAATTGATACACGTAGAGGCTGCGTTCAAATTGTGTTCAAATATTGGTTTGGTGGACGCGTAAAGCGCAGAGCAAACTAAGGTGGGACGGTGTTTGTCGAGTCCAATGAGCCCAGACGCTGTGTTTGCGCGGGTTATCTCCGCCGTACGTGATAGACGGGTTTACTTCAGCCCGTGGTTTTTCTTTTGTCTTCCATATACGTTGCATAATCTGAACGTGAGATCGATCTCGTTGCTCGTTGACACGTCGCTGCCTTTATACGAGATGTTGTTTTTATTATAGTTGTTAAGACTACGTTTGGTAGGTTGGTTTATTTTTTATTTTGGTTTTTGAATAATTTATTGCTTATAGTTCAATTTTTTTCTGACACCTATATCGATCTCTTTCCTGTTAAAGAAATTAATTATCTCCATGACTGTAGAGATGGCTGATCAAGTGGATAGATCTAGGGTACCTAGGGTAGAAATCTCTCGGTAGAAATAATGATGCTTATGATGAATGAATAATAAAACTAATATTATTTTAATTTTGTTTGTTTCAGGTATGTATCAACAATTGCTGAATTATTTTATTGAGGTATAATTAGTGTAATTATAAATTACAACCACATAATGCCACGGTTATCGCTTAGTTTGAATAAGAGCTGTTTCTTGTTCACGATCTGGTAATTTATATAAAATATACAGTAATTGAGCGGTAAATTTGTCACTGTTTAGTTTAGGGTAATTAGGGTAATGTACTGGCAGCACGCTAAGTTAATCGTAAGTAACTTTACCTCTGTCGTAAACAAGAGATCGTGGGTAGAACTATACTCTTA
The DNA here is from genome assembly GCA_963082885.1 of Parascotia fuliginaria. Taxonomy (NCBI): domain Eukaryota; kingdom Metazoa; phylum Arthropoda; class Insecta; order Lepidoptera; family Erebidae; genus Parascotia; species Parascotia fuliginaria. The sequence continues at coordinate 15,803,896 of OY720187.1, forward strand.
AGTAAAGCCTTACTATTGGCTTTTATAGGTTTACCGAAAAGGGCAGTCTCTGTGTGTGTTGTTGTTTCACCAGCTGCCCTTAGGTGTATTAGGTTCTTGGAAATATTTTAGGTCCTGAGAAATAAGGACCTTTTGATATTCTATGGTAAATTGAAACAAGCTTGCCCTAATTTACAAAAGAATTAACATAGCTAGTAAAACATAAGCACCTTCGGCAAACGAAGAAAAATGCAGATTAAAAAACCTTCACAAATCGCGATAAAGATCATGTCGAGAACGATAAAATGTGTTACTTTGCGATAATTGCATATCGATTAAACCAGCTATATGTGTTCAATTTGTCTTCGTGCCAGAATAATAATGAATGTAATGAGTACCTATACTAACATTTACCGACAATACTAATGTCAAATAAGGCAAAATAAACATTACTAATAACCCTGTATGTTCAGTTTTTACCTTAGAATGTTAAACCGTGTGTATGCGCTAATTCACGTTAAGTGGCTGGGAGGCACGCGAGCGGAGCCGGACGCAATTTATAGTCCATTCCGAATCCAGTCAAAGTAAATAGCATCTAGCATTGCATTTCCTATAGTATTTTTTGTACAAGTCCTGCTGACTTATTCTCCTTATTCCACTTAATATCGATTGCTGAAAACACATTAATGAACTCGAAAGCTCTTTAGATAACACTGCCAAAAGTTTGTCTCTGGTTTGTGATTAGCGTTAATGCAACCGATGACGTAAACGTATACTTTTCTCTCAAATTTGGAAAGTGGTGGTTGAGAATATGGCAGCTGCAATAAAGAGTACTTTACTTTATCATGGTAAAAGTCCACTGCTGTACATAGTTTATGAACTTGGCCGGTCTTAAGGTGCCATCGATAGCCTGCCAGCTTTATCAGTCATTGATTTTCCTTGTAAAGAGTCTACCTACGCTGCGTCTTCCGGTTCATGGACACTAGAACTTTTCTGCACCAACTTTACATACATGTATATTATATTAGGTGTAAATTCTACTGCATTCTGACTGTCATTGTCTCCTTCCCACGCTTACTCTTCATCACGTGTAATAATATTGCTCTGATTGATAATATGCGATAGATTAGAAAGGTGCACGTATAAGTTCAGATGCCAACATTTGTTGTGGTCGGCCGCTAATTTGAATAGACGACTGCACAAATGTAACTTGAGGAGTGATGCCGTGTGAACTTGTGGGCGTATTAATTTTGTTACAACATTGTATTGGACTGTATAGAAACATGTATCTTATAATGTATAGGTAGGAGAATCGAAATAACCGATAAAGTTTCTATAAAAATTGACTAAACGAATTTTTTATTAGACAACATAAACAGCATCGGCTTTTTTATCGAAGGAGTAGGTTAGCACACCCATTTTTTGTCTGCTTTCCTGGCTTCCATGTAATAAGAGAAGAGCCTCTCGCAATTTACATGGTACAATTTTAGACTTTGGGTTTTGTGTATAGTTTAATCGTAGTCATAGTATTCGTAGATGTAGTTCATAACTCTCCAAATAATAAACGTAATGTTTATAATTTATTGCGATTGCTATTTCAATACAAATATAATTTCGACAACAGTTTATTCTCAAAATCCACTTCAACAAGTTGCAATAAAAACACGTTACAAATTCAACCTAAATTGTTCTACTAGTTCTCACAAAATCGATTCTGTTCAAATTAGTTCTCACACTAAACTCGACTAGTATGCAAATACGTGCAGTTTTTAGTTTGCCTCGCCTCATTAGTAGTGCCGGTCACAACATGTAATTGTGTCCGGTTAGCCGGTACCGTTGCGCTACGCAAATCACATTGTTTGCTTTGCGACTTCGCAGTGTGAAGCGGTATACAGTGTGTACTCACGCGTTTTCTGTACGAATTGATTGGAAGTAACGCATGTTTAATGTAATAGGGCTGCCGCATTTCTAAAATATTGATTAGAATATTCTCGGCTGTTTCCACACGAGCAATAGACGTATAGAAATATTTTTTATACATACAAACATTAAAATTTTGTCCTGTGTGGAAATTAAAGTCATAATCAAACCACAGGTGCACGCACCTACATTGTGCCATCGAGTTTATAATTTTGATGCAATTTATAATTTTAACCGTTCTTGAAGCAAATTATTACTAAAACTTTGCTCATCGGAGTAATTTGAGAATTATTACACATTACCGATGTCATAGGTATTTAAGTAGTGCTGTAAACCTGCTCTAGAATGGTGAAGTAGTAGTATGTATGGTCCCTTTTCTATCTCAGGTCGACAACGCCTTGGTTGTATTTTATTAGCTTTGTTTTTCTAATCCCGTTTGCTTTTCGGCTAAGAAATAGGTAGGTGTACTTTCAAAAATTTATCAAGACTAGATATTCGGAATATAATGTGTTGCAATTAAAATACAATTTATTATTGACAAACCAACAGGTTTGTTTGGGGAAGCTTTAATCTCCATTGTGGTAGTAGTACAAAAAATTAAATGCTTTCACAATCAGTAATTGATTGTGTTCGTGTTGAATAGCTTTGATTCTGATTACTTTGCTTCTGTGTACGAGGTCTTTTTGATTACTGTTGGTACCACTGTTCCCACCGAGACATTCACTGTTTGTTATTTTTGATATATGTAGGTAATATTATTTAATAGGAATATAATATACAATAAATATAATAGAATATATAAGCAATTATTTAGATTAAAATTAATGACAAAATAAACTAGACTCTTATTGCTCTTTCCGTGGCGGTAGTGCAGCTTCGTCTACATTCTCATCAAAAGACATGTAAGTGTGAGTGCCGAAAATTGGTCTGGTTCCCGAGGGATACAAAAAATAATAATAATAATAATAATATAATTTATTTCACTTCCAAAAAGGTATCTTAATGCTAAAAATACATGTAAAAATGGTTAGGTTATTAATCCTTTGTGGGAGACTGGTATCCGTACTAGGAAAATCTGTCACACGGATTACCAGGCCCCCTCCATACAGACTGAGTTGACTTAACTTATTTTAAACAATTGTACAATTGTACAAATTGTACAAAACATATTTTACGCGCGCACAAAGCCGTGGGGTGCAGCTAGTATAACATAAATATCTTTGAATACTTACAAATATATTTCACGAGTATTACCAACCGAATACAAAATATACAAAGCACTTCGAATATCACGACTACAGTAGGTGCGACAATATAGTCGCTTTAGAAAGGCTCTGCGTGTCGCTCGTGCCGGCCCACTCACGCAATTATTCCAAGTATTTGACCATTCATACTTATATCTTACAAGTATTGTCTAACAGATTTGTAGATAAGATGATTGATACGACGGCAACTAGTTGTCTATCACGCTGATTGACATTAATTAGTTATATCATTTATAGTCTTTCTTAGTACGAATTGTGACTTGTTGATTGAAAGTCTAAGCTCAAAGCACCTTACGATTTGCTTTATATTTATGAAACTAATATATGTTTTCCATCGTAGTTATTATCGTGGACAACTGTAAACTATTTAATATAACCAAAAATCTTCCATAAATGCTCTCCTGAGTAGCCTGTATCTAAAATCAATTCCCCACATAACGTCTGAAAATCTTTCTTAGCAATTGGTTATCATGACGAGAGATTATTTTCTTTGAAAATTGCCGACCATACATTTATTGCCTCCATTTTCTATTGCTGTCCCGTGATTACGACAATATGTCATTTGTAGATCTGTAATACCAGTATAGTTTACTTAAATAGAAATATCATTCAGTAACTAAATAGAAACAATAATTCGATGATCCTGAATAGAAATTGCCTATATTTCTTATATTATTAAAACATTGAACGGTTGATAATTTAATACTTGCCTTGAAACATTTAATGGCGGTAATGGTGCGAACTTGTTGTCTTATGTGGCGTTTCCCATAAATCAATGATTCTCTATCGTCTACCGTCACTACTAGCATTCGTGATGTTTGACCTATCCGAGGTGTGTCTGACCAGTAATCAGTTACATTGTAGCAGTGTATGTTACTGAGAATTAATATAGTTGATTTAAAATCTGATACGTTTTGGTTGGTTTTTCACATGTCTTTTATATAAGAATTTTAGGTTTAGGCCTCTTAAAGATTCGTTTTTGATGTCTGGTTCCGTTCCAGCCCATTATTCTCTCTGGAGGATATAAGCTTTTTCTCATTCAAAGAACGCATCAACATCAACATCAACACGCTTGCTGGAAATAGGTACCTAGTAGATTCCAAGCTTTATTTTATATTTAGTCTAAGTCCAGGTTTTCTTACGTTATATGCTTCATTGTAACCAGTAATCTTTAAAGTAAACTTAGTGAATACATGTATTTATTCATTGATAAGACATCAAAAGTAATGTCGACTGTACATACTAAGATTTTCGATGATTTCTATTTGTGCTTTAGGCGTAAGTTTCTTATCTCTGCCTAATGTTCCATTATTTCATTAGCACTGTTCGCAGCATACGCTTAGAGGAATTTTATTTTCCGATTTGTACAATACATCAGCTTGTTTTATTAATTGCTGAAGTATTGTTCAAATTGGAAATAATTATACCTTACCTTGAGACATATCCGGCCAGTGCGCTAATGAACTACATTAGACAGAGAAAAGTAACATATGCGTGAAGCATAACAAAAGGTACTTACAAGCTAAACCACACTGCACAGCGAGATTTCGCGCTCAAATTGAACCGAAGCACAACTACTTGCAATGATTGCGTTCTTGTCACCAGTGCTAAGGAAAGTCCTGTTTCGACAGTAGTAGAAATTGAGCCTTTGATTTAGGATTGAGTTCATTGTTATCATTTTTTATGGTGGTTGCTGCAGACGAAGATGTTAGGAGAGATACATCAGATATACTACTAACGGATCCTCCACTATTGGCAATATAACCAAATCACACTGGCCTGGCCAATTAAACTTTTAATTTTTTAGTTATCTCTTCCTATAGATAATCAAATTCGCTGTTCCGCACACTATGTCCGAACCTAATATAGGTGTGGTAAGCAAGCTCAGAGGCGGGCGACAGAGCGTGTCATGATCGACTGCGGCGATCTAGACCACAGCGCCTACCGTAGCCTGCCTCACTTCGTTCGTTGAACCTGATGCGCTTCAATAGGCCGCGATTTCGATCTTCACTACCGACTATACACTAGACAATTAAATCGACGTCTGTTAATTTTGCTGGAAGGCTGTTAGTTAAGTACAGAAGCAGAAGACAAACTCTACCTTCCGCAAAAAGTAGATAAGCATATAGATTAAAATCTAGATCTAGATAAGCATATAGATTAAACTTTTGCCAGCGCATGTTTTCCAATTTTAATACAGGCTCTTTTAAGAGGAAGTGTGAATGTTATACAGCCACACCAGTAGAGGCCTTTGCCAGTAGTTTGACACGATGATTTTTGGAATAGTATCTACCACTCCTCGATTTTACTGACTGCTTATCATCAGACTGGAGCCAAAAATATGCAAGAAACCAGTGCCTATTAATATTATACACACAGGAAGGAATTAATAAAATAAAACATGTTTCGCCCCTGCATGGGGCATCTTCAGAAGCTGCCTCTTTGATTGGTTAGACAAGACATTCGCGGTCGTGTTCAAACTATCATTTGATTACGTTGTTTCATCATATACTTGTACTTGTTTAGTAAATTGTTTCTGTATCCCAACATAACTTTATAGTTGGTATTTTAATTTAATTATTATAAACTACAAATAACGCCTGATTCTATGCATATCGTAACTATTACAATTCAGTGTCTATACTACTATAGTTGATTTTGTGTGATGACAAAGTTTTACGCCTTGTCTGCTGACTATTACGTGATTTAATTCATTCGATAGCGTCGAAGATTTTGCTATTCTATAAGTTACCCGACGCGATCCCTCTATGTATGCATTTTATTATGAATTTATAGTGTAGGAATATGACTAAATAGTGATAAATCATAAAAGTATGCTGTCATGGCCGTGCATTGTATGTTAGTAAAATTTTACTATTGTCTACTAAAAAGTAGGTTTCAATATTATGTTGATGTCTGATCTGGCTGCATTATGTGTACGTTTTGTTTTAATGATACCTATAGTAATGAAATCTTCATAAATATTGGACCGCGCTGTCTTTAATTAACCATTCGGTAGTTAACTTTTCCGACGATATAATTATTATGGAACATTAAATTAGAAACTCATCATCGTACACATTAGATTGTCCCGTATAGTGACTGTAGCGAATTCGTTATTAATGATGTAGAATCCAGTGTCATACATTTTTATATTTTGTCCAGTTAATTCAGCCTGCAATTTTCGTAAAGTGAAACATGACACTGGCATAAGTATTAAATATATTCCAATTTTGTGTGAAGTAAATTACCTTTGCACAGAAAGCTTGACAGTAACAAAAACTGAGTTAACAATGTTAGAATTAACCACTCTCCTCCGAGGTACGTGTTCAAGGAATTTAGTTTTTGTTGTCGTTGCAACTGAGCGGGCTACGGAATTCTTACAACTTCCATCGAGGTGAGATGTTCAGGGTCATCGCCGGTTCACATCTTAATAATGAAACATCTAGCCCAGCTAACAAATCTTATTTTTATTACAACTTCCAATACAAAACATAATGTTACTCATGTCTCGATGTTCCGATGTCTCTTAATTTTGCTTTTAAAATAAATAGTAAACGACCGTCATTATTTTATTTTTAAATCGCCAGAATTGTCGTGGCCTACATTGCCAGTTATTATTGAAAGTCGATTCGTTAGCATAGTTTTTATTTATTTTCTTGTGTTTCTGTATTTGTCACGACCTCTAAAACATTCGTCGAGATTCGAGTCGCTCGTGCTCGCGCTTCCACTTTTTGTTCGCTGCACCGTCGCGCCGCCAACGTTCCGAGAACTGTCTCTTGTCAATAAAAAAACAACTCGCCCGAATACTCAGTCGCGGTCGACAAAGGTGTGAATATAATTAATGGTTTATCAAAGGAACCTACCGCCTACCTAGTTACAACGATTTTGGACATGAGCTCATTTGAGATTGGCTCCCGAATTTTGATTCTGCGTTTTTTTCATCAGTGCTCAAAGCAAAACGCTCATTTGTCTTTCCGAATATTATTTTCACGTACATCAATCAAAATACGGTACCGTCTCAAAATTTAATTGGACTGATCATAAATCTTTCATATGAAGGAGCCGGATTTCATCGGAGCTGCATGTGCTCTAACGACGTCATTAGTCGACACCTTAGCTGCATAGTTTTATAACTGTCACATTTGTTGCGGTTATCGTCATATTTCTCGAGATAAACCGGCTATTTCTGTTTGTTTGTATGTACCTTCTCGAGATGACGAGAGATTAAGGTTCAGTTACGTGCCGTTTGAATGTTTGAAGTTCTTAAATATGCTACAGCGTGAGACTGTAACGTTATACCTTGCTAATCTGGACATGACTAGGAATGTCATTTGAGTATGTTTTATGATTATAATTTTTCTTAAAAGTTATTTAAGAAACTAGCTGTCCCTCATTTTAAGTTCTCTTATCATAAATGTCATGAAGAGATTTTATGTAACATCCTAAACGAATGAGTCTTATGTACATGTACCTATACTATACATGTACATATAGCTACAAAGCCTACCACACTTAATAGAAACGTTTTCCCCCCGAAGGGAAGAAAACGAATATTTAGGTTTCAGCCGTAGCTCGACCCACTGTGAGATTACCCCCTTGAACTTTCGCGTTTGCAGTGTGTAACTACCCTCAATTTCCCTAACATTTCTGTACAAGTGATCGTGTGACTCGTCTAGGTGTCATCGCCGGTTAGCTTCTACAATCAGTACTCTCACAAGCCGGCTAGAACGGCAAATTTAGTGGGTCGAGCTACGGCTGAAACCTAAATATTCGTTTTCTTCCCTTCGGGGGGAAAACGTTTCTATTTAGGTGTTCGAGCCTACGCTCGACCCACTGTGAGATGTGTTTATAATCTGCCGGCGATGGCTAGACGTACTGTGCTAATGTAGGGAAATATTATATGAAATAAGACTCCTTAAATCTTATAAAGTAATGTAATCAACTAATAGAACATGAGAAGGTAGGAGATTTTATAAATTTAAATTGGAGAGAATGATTTACTCAGATTATCTGAATCGTTTTCTATTGACTTGGGTAAGATTTCTTTGCAGTAATGCTTCAAGAAGGTGTTCTTGGACCGCCAATTGCCCCGTTTCATTACTTCATCTAAATTTAGGTTTCTGTTGATCCAGTTATCAGAATTAACTGCTGCTCTGCAGCTGCCAGGGGAGGCATTGATTTGTGCATCTCTTAGTAATGTCTTGACCCATCCAGATATAATACTGCGAGATGCTTGTTTTGCCTTACCTCTGGTTGAAATGAACAAACTTGTTATACTGCCTCTTCTCGATTTGCTTATAGTAATCAGTCTATTAACCCAAAATACTACGTTTAGTTTTCCGATGTCAGAACTGTTTATCTGCCAGCCGGACTGTCTGTAATTTGAAGAGTCTGTTTTAGAGCCAAATCTTGGCCAAAATATTATACAATCCTCATGAAATTCGAGCGATTCCGGTCCTATATGTAGTAGCGTCAAATCGTGAATTCTTCTACCTGATGATAATAGGAGTAGTGCAGCTACGTGCCGTGATACTTGAAAGAGACTGTTATCGTTAAGGTCATAAGATTTTAAGTAATTCACAAGTTGTGAGACATTCCAAGTTTTTGGCTTAGATAGGGGTGGACGAGCAATAAAAACGGCTTTCATCATTTGCTTAATAAGAGGATGACTACTAAGTTTGTCGCCCATTTCTGGATTCGCAAATGTGGTAACCACAGATTTGTGAACTGCAATGGTTTTTGCTGCTAGTTTGACTTCTTTGTGCAAGAAATAGATATATTTTGCTACTTCAGCAGGGTTGGGGTCATCTATTTGGCAGTTGTTGCCCTGAGCCCACGATTTTCAACGATTCCAAGCGGGACGATAGGTTTTTAATGTCGATTCACGCCATGACGCTTCCAGGAGGTCTTGACTCCCAACACACCATGACTTTATTAAACGAGACCAGCCCGTACCCTCCAGACCTGCAAACACAGGCCCTTTATCTCGGGAGGGTGGTGTCCCGTTCTGAGATCTATAAGATTCCTGCGTAGGTTTGGGATCTTGTAAGCGGTACCCACAGCTCGTTGCGTGACATCGGTTTTCCAAAAAGTTCGCTCCCATTGCGGAGTGACTAGAAGATAAATGCCCGAGCACTTGTTGAGATGCTGTAGAACACGGGGTATAAGTCCTGGGGGTGGGAATATCCAACCTAACTTGTAGTTCCACGGGCGACTGAATGCATCCACGAATAGGCAGTAGGGATCTCTGGCATCCTCGCTCACATAAGCGTCCACAATCGCTGAACGAGCACTTGCAAAAAGATCGATTGTAGGAATTCCCCATTTCCTGAAAACTGCAGCCAGAACCGATTTGCTTAACGTCCATTCCGGTTGTATAGCAGCCCTTGACAGACTGTCGGATGTCGTGTTGTATCGACCTGGGATATAGCGTGCTACCAATTTTATTCGATGACGTGTTGTCAACTGTAAGATTTGTTCGGTGATTACCAACAGTTTCGGAGATTTGGTCCCGCCTTCTTTCGAAATGTAAGCAGCGACCGACCGATTGTCGGATTGAATCATCCACGTTTGATCTTCGTATTGACTTCCGGTTCTTCGTAGTGCTTCCAGTACTGCCCAAAGTTCCTTTTGGTTGCTGTGCCAAGACTTTTGGGATTCTTTCCAGCGGCCTTGTAATTTTAGTTTGTTGACTGTCGCCCCCCAACCTTTTCCAGCCGCATCCGTGGTGATGAAAACTGTGGCGTTCTTTTGGTGAATGGGCGATGATTGTTGAACGTTGTGAAGCCACCATCGCAATTTCTGGGCTACTATTTTTGGAAGCGGGAACTTTTTGTGCTTTTCTTCTCTCGGAAGCCGATTGGTTTCGATTTGAATGCGACGTGAGTAAAGTCTTCCGTATGGTACAACGAAAGTTGCAAAATTTATGTTTCCTAATAAGACTTTGGCTGCCCACCAAGACCACATCCGATCCTGCAGAATTTTCTGAATTAGTTGTGCTATTCTCAGAATCTTGGGGTTTGGTAGCTTTTTTGTGTTTGCTCTGGTGTTCCATATAATGCCGAGATATTCTACGTTTTGACAGGGAGTAAGAACAGACTTTTGATAATTTATGCACCAGCCCATGGTTGTGAGATATTTCTGAACCAGCTTGCTCTGTTCCAAGAGGATGATGGGGTCGTAGTGTGTTATAAGAAAGTCGTCTAAGTATACCACAACTTTGATGCCTTTTTCCCTGAAAAAATTTGCAATCCAATTTGTTATTTTGGCAAATATATAAGGTGCTGTAGCAAGACCAAAAGGCAGACAGGTCATTTGATAAATTGTTTTGTTATAGTAAAAGGCTAAGAATCTACGATGAGATTTTATTATTGGGATGTGAAAGTAGGCCTGTGATAAATCAATTTTAATCATGAAATCCAATTTGTTTAAGAAAAGTGGAATTTTGTGATGGTTAATTAACCGAAATTTAGGTGGATTCAGATACTCATTTAATAGTTTTAAGTTAAATATGGGTCGGTTCGAGCCATCGGACTTCTTTCTTATAAATATCGGAGACAGGAAACCGGTAGGGCTTATGCATGTTTCAATAGCACCACAGCTCAACATATTTCTGATTTCTAATGTCATATCTGTGGTGAGTTTTGGCTCGAGCCGCTTACATATATCAGCATTGAACATAGTCAATGGTGGAGCAAATGCAAATGGAATTCTATAGCCTGATAATATTGATAATAAATTTTTGGTAGCACCTAATGCTTCCCAAACATCTAGCTTATTTTTTACCTGTCCAGCCATAAAGTTAGTATTTCCGGCCCTCATATTTCGGTTTTTTAGTTTTTCCAGTTGCATTAGACGGGCGCTTCTCCGAGAGTCGTGTTGGAAAATTCTCTGGTTTGTAGGCTGTTCTCCTGAAATTTTCCGTAGCTCGCGTTTTTGGTCTAGCTCCCTGTTGGGGTGTGTTTCTTTTGGCTGGCTTTTCTCTGTAAGGATGGGCATTGCTACGTTGTCTTGGCAGAAAAAACTTATTAGCGCCACCTTGCTCTTTTATCAAATCCGACAGTTGTGGTTCGGAGAATAAGTGTGTTGCTGAAGGTGGGATTGCATGTAAGAGTTCATTTAGGGTTTTATTAACTGGTTTATATACGCTTCGTCTTTGCTGCAAGACCTCTGCCCTTCTGCCGCATGTGTATTGTAGAAGAGCATCGGATGTTTTTCGGAAATGGCAATCCGGTGCCAGAAAGTTTTTGCTGATGTGTGACTTCACTTCCAGGGACGCATTATTGTACGTTTCCATAAAAAATTGTCTCTGTTGAAGGAGTCCATTAGTGATTGCGCCCAGGCATTGGTCCATCTTTTCCAAAAGTGTAATGGTTTGCCAAGGAGGAGTCGCATTTGCTAGGTTACTATTTACTTGTAGAGATGTAAACACAGGAGTTGCTTGAAAATGCTTTTGAACCTCTGCATATCGAATATTCTGCCATTTGCTGCATCCTAGTCTTTGTATCTGGATGCCCTGCTTAACAAGGATTTCGTCTGCATCACCAATCTTTGCCTCTATTTCTTTAGTCACAGGGTTAAAGTCATTAAAATGTTGTTGTTCTACAGTGGCAGAGGCGTTATCAGGTTCATTGTGCATATTGAAGGTATGGTCTTCTTCTAGCAGTGGTGGCGCTGCCCAGTCGTTCTCACTACTACGATCTGATAGGTCTGGTTCATTTGCCAGGGAACATTCCCGTGGGGTTTTGCCAACCGCTTGAAGGAATTGTTGCAGAACTTCGGTCTGTTGTTTCATAAGATATTCGAGTCTCTCTATACCGGGACTTTTCTCTACGCTAGGCCTATTGCTGTTACTTTGCATAGAGGAGGAGGATGAAGGTGGCTCCACTGATCGGTTTCTTGATTTAAGAAGTCTGGAAGCTTCGGATTGTGAAATCAATTGTGGTTTGATGGTTTGCAGAAATTCGTAAAACCCATTAAAGGCGTCTGTGGGATGGATCATTTTCATTTTGGCGAGAGGTGCATAAATTAAAGCACGACCTATAGGCCAACGAATCAGCTTTCGTTTTATAGCTTTGTACTTTCGTTCGCTTAAAGATGTTGGTGTGGTGTCACAAAAAACATAGGCCAAGTGAACCGTGGGTATTGCGAAGCGAAGCCGACATTCATCGTCAGACGATATTTTGCTCCCAAAAAGGTCCTCATAATCAATACAGTTTACCACCCAGGATCGCCAGTCTTCTGGATAAATTTCGTCAAGCTTGTTGATAAAGCGTGCGTAAGTCGACTCCTCATCAGGAGGTGGTTCCCAAAAGGCGAGCTCACCCATGGTTGTGCGCTCCAAGATCTGTGGATAACAAGACAGATCGGTACTAAGTATGTGATGACGGCTATGCAGCCTACGCATCATGGGCGACCAAAGGGTTGTCCAGCCGACATACTTTCTCCCTGACGGCTACGCAGCCGACGCATCAGGGACGAGCGTAAATTGTGTAGCTGACACTCACGGTCGATCTCTCGGACATGATCTTGTGGTTGGCATTGTTTTGGTTAAATGGATGTTAATGGGGGCTCACCCCTGCACATGTATTAGCGAGTCTGCCGTCCTGGGAGCGGGCATTCGCAACAAGTGCGCATCCTATTGACGAATACTTTTTCACTGTTCTAAATATAATAAGCACTTACCTGGGATACTTCGTCTTGAGACATTTTGATTTATTTATTATTTTAAATACACTTTTTAGTTTAATTATATATACTTTTAACACACTGCTCACTGCAAAGTTCAAAGACGTACTGATTGTAGAAGCTAACCGGCGATGACACCTAGACGAGTCACACGATCACTTGTACAGAAATGTTAGGGAAATTGAGGGTAGTTACACACTGCAAACGCGAAAGTTCAAGGGGGTAATCTCACAGTGGGTCGAGCGTAGGCTCGAACACCTAAATACGTTTAACAATATCATGTCCTACTGCAGTTTTCTTGTATATTTTTTACACTTTCTCAATTGTTCAGACAAAACATTGCAGTTCTACACTTAATTTATATGACGTACTCTACTGAAGTTAGTTAGTGTGGTTACCAAGCGAACATTGTTTGTTGGTATCGACTTGGATGCTCAGGTTCAGGTTTCAACTTAAGCGTATAGTGCTCGTGTGACAGTGAACGAGGCATTGTCTGAACCGTGGTACTTGGAATCAGTAGCGGGTCAATGGCTTCAGGTGTAATTGCTACGCTCGTTATGAATTAGGTAATGGTGCCTTTGTGGCTGTTCTGATAACGGTGATGCGTGAACATTACGTTTTATGTTATGAGCTCACGTGCCTAACGAACATGTTGGGTATACATTAAATATGATACAATTTCTTAGAAAGAATGAGGTTATAAAGATATTTTATAAACAGACATTAGACATGTATGAGGTTTTCTTTGAAGCAGATATTTTTAAAATAACTAAGCTAGTAAATAATTATTTTAACCTGCATGATTGAGGCATAGGCATAGTATGCGAAAAGAAAAAGGAATAATATTTCGACAATATCCCTAAGGTTTAGCGTTTGTCTGACAGTCTAGTGGCAGATATGGTGATAGTGAGCGTTAGTTTAATACTGATAAAACATATACTTGCTTACTATTGATTTATCGTGTTTTGGCATCTCTGTAGAGGTTCTTTATAAAATAAAATAAATATAACGCTGGTGTTAAAAAACGGTTGCCTTTTCACACACTTTAGCCTGTTCATAAATGTTCACATCCTCTCATGCCTATTACAAACGACCATTATATTTTGATATATAATCTATTTCGTTTTATGTTGGTCATTAAATGGAGGCTTTTATATACGATTCGCAGTAGACTTGACCCACACAATGGCAGCGCAGGTACTATGCAGGTAGTTCTTCGTGTTAACGAAGGTGTATTCAGGCAGACTATTGTAATTTGACGACACGGTGTCTAGCAGATGCCACAACCAGTGTACGTACAAGAATTTCTGAGAAACATACACTTTTGTTACACATTGCACGTTCAAAAGAAGAAGGTCATAAGACGATAAACACCTCTCGGAAATATCTACCTTATGTTAATTTCTGAATGTTCAAAATTGCTTAATCACATTTAATATTTTATGAGAGTGCGACATGTGCTTCAAAGGTTTTATACCTGAGAATTCAGCTCGTAAAATAGATCCTTTTGAGGGATTTTCTATAGGTTTTATTTACCCGGTTGCGTTACAAAAGTATTGTGTAGTTTTACAACCTGCGATGATTAGTTTACTTGTTCAGATACATTTTTATCTCAATGATTCAACAGAATTTTACCTTGTGGCAGTACAGGTGTTTAGGTATATTGGTTTTTCCCCTGAAGTGTTCGTCTAATCTTCCGAATATAAACTGCAATTCATTGATGTCATGATTTTTATTTCCCTACTTTTTAAATCATCAGCCTGTATTTGTTTGATTTTTATTTATTTATATCTCTCTTATAATGTAATTTAATTTTGACAAGGTATTCCCTAAAACAATAGTGTAGACCTTACTATATTATTTTCACTATTATCTACGAGATCCATAGATTTGTTTCCTTTCAGTCTGTAAGCGAAGTATAAGACACTTAAAGATAATTGTAATAAAATCATTTTCTTATTTTGGAATTATCGCTGAAATTTTGTAGTACGCCGGCTCCGTACATGGTTTTTCATTTTAAGAACTACAGACGCGGACGGGTTGATGTTTGCAGTGAGTGATAATAAGTATGCAGGTACAGTTTATTAATATGCTGTATCATGAAATGTTAATATTTATTACCTACATAACAAATGCCTCAGTCAAATGGCTCAGTATCAAATTATCAACCCTAGCATCGTGGATTTTATATTGGTATGACATAGGATGAATCCGGTCTCATACAAGAGATAAACAAGAGTAATTCAAGCTGTATGGTTAACCCTCTTTATCTTTATTCTTTATTAAGACAGGCGTTAAGTTATTATTAAGATATTTTCAACAGATAACAGATTAAGTTTGTCAATTTATCATTAAAACAAGATTGGTAGAACATAAGATTTACTTAATTTGTGTTGCTTGCACAATCTTCTTATGGATGTAAATTGTTTAAGCGGTTTTAGATAATATCTATACCATATTTTGTAATCAGTAATAATAATCGTTGTGCTTCGTTGCTGCAGAATGCTGCCCCGATACGGGAGTTAAACCTCAGTAGTTTTGAGTTATTTCGATCTGATCCCCTAGGATTATTATTATTCTTTAATGCCGTTCTGATACCCAGTATATCTAGTTTTTGTATTGATTCCTAAGCATTATCTGCCTTGGTTACGTTATGAAGGTTGTCTGGAGATAGCTTTTCACGATTAGACCGCCCATTGTCACTACTATCTAATGTTATTTGTTTTGTAATATTATGTGGTGTGCAATAAAGAATAATATTCTATTTTTCTACGTGTATTTCTTGGGATTTAAATAGCGGTTAATCTTCAACATCATCTTGTAGTCATTTAGTGCTTGTCACAGGATGCCTTTCAATGGCTTTTTGATATAAATTTTAGAATTGAGTGAAATTAATTTAACAACACAAGTATTAGATAAATTGATTATTACTAGTCCTACCTTAAAAATGCTATACAAAGTTCACAATACGCGAGCATAACATAAATTTTACTGATTTCGTTAATTCCTACCGAAACGAAACGGCATACCTGATCATATAAGATAATACCTATATCGGGCGCATAGTTGGTCCGAGACGGCGGGGCGCGTGGGCTACTAAATATAGGTAGTATACCTACTGTACCGCTTGGCACCGTACTACTGATGTCGCCGCGTGTTATGTCTAGCCAGAACACCTGCATATTGTGTAGCAATTTCAGAATAAAATGTGAACACCTACTTAAGAATTGCGTACGCAAAGCAATCGAGATTGTCTATATTATCCTTCATTTGTGATAACAATAGCGTCTACTGACGTGTGGATGATTAAACTATGTAGTCGAATTTCCACCACAATGAGTATCATGTGTTAGATTTCACCTGAGACTATATTTGTGTAATTCGGTGAGTACTTTGTGAGAGCGTTTAAACATTTTACACAGTACGTCTAACGTACGTAACGTACGACGTCCTCGGACTCCCAAATGTTAGCTAAGCGTTTGCAAGTTTCATCGCTTAAAAAATAATTATTTATATTAGTATTTATATTACAGGAGGCATCGGTGCGTGGTTGGAATGATCCTGTAATTTTTAAAAGAGTCTGAAACATATTGACTGTCTCCTGCTAAGCGCCACTTGCAGCCAAAAGCACATTCTGCTGATATTACAGTGCTTTCTTTAAAATCACTTTCTTTTCTCCTTGAAATATTGCAGAAGTAATAAAAAAAGTTGTGAAAGTAATCGGTTTAGTGACATTATCGCGAGTTGTGGCGCGAGCCAACAATATTTGTTGAATTTAAATCATTATTTTGTATGAGTTTGTTTTAACTGAAAGTC
The DNA here is from genome assembly GCA_963082885.1 of Parascotia fuliginaria. Taxonomy (NCBI): domain Eukaryota; kingdom Metazoa; phylum Arthropoda; class Insecta; order Lepidoptera; family Erebidae; genus Parascotia; species Parascotia fuliginaria. Next base: position 15,820,566 of record OY720187.1, read on the forward strand.
ACGTTTGCTAACTTTATAGGCAACTGTTATTATGACGATATGCACATTCAATTTTACTCGACACACGATACCAATAACATTATTTATATTCATAGAAAGGGCCAACCGATAAAAGCTTAGAGCATATAAACCTCTTTATGATTGTGACTTATTTAAATATATCGCATAGTTTATGTGAGTTTAAAATGCACCCTGGTGTATGTTATTTGGGTTTTAGTACTTCCTATGTAATTTAAATAACTTGGGAGTCTATGTGATGGCATTTTGCTTCTACTGTATAAATGAACAATACGTTTTTGTGTAAAGGGATCAATATCTTTTCCATGACATATTTCTATACCTGGGACTTATCCAGGACCCAACGAAACAGCCTACGTCGGATACTGTTACTTTTGAGTCCTAACTATTTGGTTATGACGACATTAGAAGTCGAAAAAGTATTCCTTGATCCAAAACATAAAATTAAAAAAAAAAAAACAAAACCTCACACTCATTCTTCCCGTTGGTTTCGCAAGAGGAGATCTAATAAAATTATACTGGGTACCGACCGACACATTTGTTTTTATTGTCTTAGATAAATAATATTCTTGTCACATCAATTGAATCCAAAGTTATGTGTAAACTTTGGATCGTCAAAATGACTGAACTCACTCAACCGTCACTCCTATTGACACCACACGTTCAGTGAACATATTCCCACGTAATGTTGACTACCTTATATCCATCACTATTTTGAAGAGCTCTTTAGACTCACACTAGAGCTTCCTTTGTTTAAATATAATTGCTATGATATGGACAAGATTTTGATATTCCTTCATGAAGACTTTAAGAGAGACTAGGCAGAGCTGTCCCTGCTTATCATGGTGGCATTCACTACGGTAGCCTTAATGCTATTGCGATGATTTTTCACGCTCTTTCTAAAAGCCAAAATATCAAAATAAAAAGGCAACACAGGCAATTTCAGAAATTAAATTAAACGTCTATCAAACCACTAAAAGACTCTAATTTCTAAAATAGTTTTGCTATTACCTAAGCTAATCGATTCCTAATAACTGTAAAACTAAGATATTATGCTTCACTCAGGTAAATGGCTACTCACGGTCATTGACCGTGAGTAGCCATTTACCTGGGTCAATATTGATGCAAGGTAATTGAAAGAGGCTGGAACGTGATACCCGGCGCTGTGCTCGTATAATCTGTGGTCACTAAGTACTTACGTTTGCAAGCATTGGGCACCGTTATGTTGAACCATGAGACACCAATATCTCCTATCTGATGGACTTTAAATCTCAACATAAGGTATCTAAATTAATTTGGATCATACGATATTACATTTGATTGAATCTTATTTACCTAGCCCTGTTTACACTTCGCTCTTGTTCAATTGTGTATGACTATATCATACACAATCGAACAACTATGCTTGCGAAAAATAGATGATATCATTAATTATCTCTGTTCATTAGATTAGCACAGTATCTATTATTTTTCCATACACCTCGATTAGACGTCATTTTTACGTTTTATAGTGAGTAAACATAAATATGGCATTTTTTCTAACTCCCTTAGTGGTTTCCGAACAGACCCAAAAACTGTTGTTCATTTCTTTGACAGTGTAACAGTGATAAAACCATATAAAGGTAAATCGGTCCTGTCAATCCCTTTATTTTCATATTGGATTGCAAAATTAATAGAGAACATGAACTACCCTAACGAAAGTGGATTTCATTAAACTTTACCTTGAACGCGCTCGAATAAACCGAATTAAAATATCCCAATCGATAAATACGTCGGAAGTCGTGAATGATATTGACTGCCTATAGCTAATTGTAAATAATTATCTGACCGTACCCCTATTTCCTTTTGCGGAACGATATGTCAAAAATATTCACACGCTAAAATAATATGTTCTAATTCAAACTCCATCTGGTTTAGTTAATCCAGCGTTTGATCGAGCGGTAATGACGTTCAGATTTCGCAGGTGTGTAATGGAACTAATGAATGGTTTTAATTAACTAATATCTGGGTGAGGTAGCACGTCTAGTAATCTAGCTCACAGGAACCTGTTATCGATTAATATCTTAATGTTAATCCGATCCCACGCTAAGATTTGGGTCTTCAGGAAATTGGTTGATATTGATGTTAAGGCGTAGACTATCGTTTTGCAAAATATCCGTTATAATATTACAGTTTTTTGCTTAGCAATGTATAATGATAGTAGCTACATTTTCGATAGATTGGCAAAGCGCACTTGTCACTTGCAGTTACGGCATTGGTGACCTTTGTCTTAAATGTCTCTCTTTCTGCCCCTGCCTCATATTATTATAGTACTCGCATATATTTGATCTCTAATATATTAGTTGTATCTTCAGATTGAATATTAATATTAGGGTCTAAATTATTTGTATACACCTTTAGACAACGCTTGTCGGAAGCACAGCTTGTATGACATCATCCGTTCTTACTTATCAGTGTTACAATCAGTCGAACATCGCCGGATATTGACTAGAGATAATTAATTACTACACATACATGAAACTTATGTCTCAATTTTTGTGTAACATTATATTGAATCAAAGATTTGTTAGGGTTCCTCTATAGACACTTACAAAACCATTGGTAATATTCGCCTTAGACCCTTTACTCTGAAATAAAAAAAAATAAACATTGTACTAATAGTTCAGTTCTTACTGTTTTCTACACATCGCTCGCTTAAGGAAATTGTAAATCTTTTATCGGTCGATTGTGTCGGTTATCTGCAGAGTGCAGTACAATTGGACAACTGACCTGTTTATTGTTGTGTACCTACCTTCAGTGCTGAGCTTAAATATATGTATTAAACTCTAGTAATTTTTCTAGAAGCTCAAGACACAATCGCTTTTGTATTGTATTGATTATGTCTGTTCCCGTAGAAACTCTGGAAACCATTGCGAGTAGACAACTACGTTAACAGTTGGTCACTTACAGATTGTCGTATATTGATGACTCTCATCTCTTTGCTTTCAGCCGCGACAAGATACGACATCAATTAATAGACGATCACCCTAAATTGTCTAGATGTGAATGAGTGAGCAATTTGCTTACATGAGACGATTTGGCGCTGAGGAGACCGCTAATGAATCTGTTGCAAAATTAACCTAATTGCACCTTGATAACTAAATTAAACGCTGTGTAAAAATAACTGGAATTTGCCTTGATTATAAGTAGTTGGAATTTTAGTTTATTGAATTTAGATTGTCTGGCAGAGTAGTAATATGTTTGCTCTTTCTTATGCTCTGTCTCGGGCTTTAATCAATTAATCAATCAAACGTTGTAGAACATTGCTGAAGGCCGCGAAATTCCGCTACAACTCTTAGATCTTCTGAACGTTAAAAAATTATTAAAAAGGAAAAGTATGTAGAATGTAAGAACACAAATAAAATCATAGTAATAATATTATTATTAGTTTTAGTGATCTACTCCTTTGTTCCACTACTTTCTTCAACACTAGAGATCTAAAACTGTGCGGCGGAGACATCATAAACAATTTACGTACACAAAGCGTATCCAGACTCACCGCGAATATTTATGGATAACAAAGTGAACTCATGTGGGAATCGTATAAACAAACCGCAACAATTGCATGCACACTCACGGAACCACCAAGGCAGTTAATATTATTACTTTTCTTTACTATCTATTTTGACACGAGTCAAAAATTAAGTTCTATTTCCGAAACCTTGCGTGAATTCAGATAACATGATATTTATGACGTATAAAGGAAACCGAGTTCAATTTACGATGTCTGCTTACATACTGACTTGTTTATCTCGGCGGCAGTTAAAATTATCTATATATAAATTAGTCCCGATATAAAACGATAATAACGTTGTAATAGGTTTGGATGCAACAACGTTGCGGGATGCAAGAAGTTTATTATTTTATCGTTATGTTCAAATACCTGCTGTAGAAACTAAGTTGCTTTGCGATGCTGCACATGAAACGTGACGTAGCAAATTTAGCTTAAGGGATGCCAACATCTAAAATGTATATATTCTAGATAAAATTCAAATAAATGGCAATAAAAATAACCAGGATAAAGATAAAGTTTCTATAACCACAGTTAAATATGGTCTGAGCACCTCTGGTGCTATCAAAAAGGAATACACTACTTTAAAAAGTAGGCACAATCTCGTACTGTAAGTTAAATGCTTTTAGTAGTACTGAAAACCAGTACAAGCTATTACTATGGCTACTGTTTTCTGTAAGTAATACTTTTCCAGGCGGGACTTAGTTATACCTCTTTTTTAAGAACTACACAAAAGTTTAGTAAAACATCACATTATAACGTCAGCGACCTCGACTCGCATCCATACAATAGCACGGTGAGTTCGACATGGTAATCGAGACAGTTTGCGGTTCACACTATTCGTTCCAGTCACGATTACTCATGATACAATCTTAATTTTATTTAGGCGCAGTTGCAGAATATTTCACAGAGGCAAAAAATAGCTCTCACATAACACAAGACTTACACCAGATGAATAGAACAAATTACATTATGGTGCATATTATGAAAATACTCAAAGTTACGTACAAAATTCAAAATTAGCCGAATTTACCTTCAGCATTACAAAATCACACACACTTGCCAGTCGTAGACAAATTCTATGATTTTGAAAGCAGAATCATAGAGTTTTGTCTACGACTTTCATACACTAGTGCATTGCGTCAATTTTTTTAATAATAATAATAATAATATTCTACCTCATTCACACAACGCCATCTAGCCCCAAATTAAGCAATTATATTTGCTTGTGTTATAGGTACTAAACAACTGATATACTACTTATATACATTTTTTTTTGTAAATACATACATATTATAGATAAATTACACCCAGACATAGAACAAACAATCATGCTCATCACACAGATTTGTCCTGGGTGGGAATCGAACCCACGACCTCCGGCTTAGCAGTCAGGGTCACTAACCACTAGACCAACAGGCCAGTCAAAACTAACAGGCCAGTTAAACTATAGTAACAGAGTAAAACATGCCCATGCAAATTACTATCTTCGCATTAGTATGGAACAAGACTTTGTATTCCTATGATCGAAATTAAAATATGACTGTCCATCTATTGACCAGTGGAATATCAGTTCGCCTGGGCACAGGAAGCAATCCTTATTTGTATTCCAACAACGTCGTCCTAAGGGTCTCAGACACGAATTCCGTATGTTTGTATTAGATGCTAATTTACATTTAAATACACTTCTTTTAAACGATCGCACGTGCAATTTCAAATTATTTTGTCAGGTGGCATTGTATCATCAATGAATTAAGACTATAAAGAGACACATACATTCATATGAAGATTACCACGTAGAGCAGTAGCGGCACAAATATTAAACGTTTATTAGCAAACTCAACATTGTCTAAACAATAAAAATTCAAATTTGCGATGTTACTGAGGCGACGAAAATATATTGACCTGTTGTAGAGCGCAGTCGGTACGATTGGCTGCTGAAAAGAATTCAGCATAGCAGCAACGAAAGGTCAACGCCAAATAGTATTGGCTCGCGCGCATAGCAGTTGAAATTGGTAGTGTTATGAGTGCTGACGTCAGAGTGTACCGAAATGATCGACAGCCGGCCACAGTGCGGTAGTAAACATGCGTAAGCGTCATTCACAGACGCGGCCGGATATTGAACATGTGTGTGTAGGCACACACGTCAGACTATCTCGTGCCGGTGCGTGCATGAAGTCATTTCTATACTAAATGCTCGATTCTTATGTATTGTTCAAAGATAGTTTGCTTTTAGTATGATCTATTGTGTTCAAAAGTAACAATTGTAATAGCGGTCTTTGCGTAACACTTGTTACTATAATAATGATATTTATATCTGCCGATTGTTTTATGCTGTGCATGTTATCTGTGTCTGATGAATGTATGTCATGGTATAAAATCGTCTCTTTGATGTATTGAAGAATAAGGTTACATTAGTTCCATGTCGGACTGCCTACATGGTTCTAGGGAATAAAACTTCATATGTATTGGCTGGCTCATCTTCTAACTTTATTATAATGAACTGCCTTCTTCCATGCCTATTACACTCTCATTCTACCACGGTCGCCAACGGTTTGATTGGTTCTAAGCATTGTTTCAGCAGTATTTACAGGAACACAGTCATGTTCATAGGCTAACGGTAGAATTTACGTCAATTTCAAGACTTCTAACAGTGTACTTAATTACATAATAATATATTATTTTATGCGTGTGCTATGTCTATGTTTTTATCTTAACTTCTCATTCATACTACAAATGTTTCGTATCTACGAATAACTAACGATTACAAATCAACCACGTTATTGCAGCTACACTTTGAATGTAGTCGATTTTCTAGTTTTTGTCCACTGGATGTGTGTCGAAAGTGACAGATGCCTTCCGTCGATATTACAACTCTTTTAATTGTGGGATATCGATTTTGTATCAGACTAATGGCTACATTTGCGTAAAATAATAGTAAATTTGATAGGATAATAGTTACTACCAATGCTTATAATAAAAGGTTCTTAACAGACGGAAAGTTTGCGATTGATTGATTTAATATTTCGTCGTAATTTTCCACATTGAGATTGTACTGTGTTTGTATTGGAATAACAATTCACCCACAATAAAAAACAATCTTCTCACGTACCAAGTTGCTGTGTTCGTGCGTTATATTATCAGTTTGTTGACAATAATTTGAATGGTTGAAGGGATCATGATTGTGTTTAGGAATTATATCGATAAATCAGCGCATTACAAGAAATTTTTTACGGCAGTAGATCCACGCTGGTTTCAACATGAATGGGCCGGATCAACCGGGGAAGTACTACCCTCTCATAGAATATTGACATAAGAGTAATAGTATCCGTACTATTGCGTTTCATTGGGTGAGTGAGAGTACCGGAGGCCCAATTTCTTCCCTTTCCTTTTTCCTCACCTCTGTGGATCTTGTCACTTATCCCACCCCCTTCGCGGTAGGTAGCGGCTTCACAGAATCTTTTGCATAGCAGGAGCATTGCTAGGGACTCTGAGTCGTTCATGAGTGGCAGTTACCACTTACCATTACGTGGGCAGTTAGCTCGTCTGCCACAGTCAGCAAAAAAATAAATAAATTTGGATGTCAAATCTATAAATTATTTGTTTAGTGATAACACTAAGTTGTTATAAACGATCAAAAAGAAAGTTCCATAAAATCCCGACTAGTTGCGACTTGTCTATAACTAAGAGGTCACGAGTCACGACTAACGAAACTTGTTTCTTATATAGCAATTTAAAATCAACACACCCAAGATTGGACAAATTAATGATCTGCCTTACATCGTCCAAGTCTAGTTTAAGTGGTCTTTGACTCCAAAAATTATATTGAAGCCAATGTACCATTGGTATCTTTGTTAATAGCAGTTTAGTCACGTTATTGTCGTTCACAGTATCGTTCACGTCCATACCATGTTTTCTGTGATATTCCATACATAAATTACAGATAACGTACCTATAGCTTACTACATAATTTGAGGACCACCCATTAGAGGAATATTTGGTTGCCTTCATTGGACCCATTTTATTTATAATGTTGAAAAATTCCTTCGAGTTATATATGTTATATATATATAGTTCATATATTATAATGAAGCAATGGTTTTGCTCAGAATTGCAGTGATTTGATGTTCGTACATCAAATTAATCAAATGTGCTAAAAGAAGAAAAGATTGACTGATTTTCCATACTCTTTTTACAGACAACAAGAATAAACTGGCTATCGCATTAAACAGGTTGAATCTCAAATAGATTTCTAATAAGATATGAAAATCGTAAACGACCCCTATAACTGTTGGTAGCAAAGTAATAGTCGATATAAATTTCTCTATTACACATTTTATTATTCGAATAGATGAGGCTTTGAATAATGTATGCCAATTTTTTCCTTGCGTAACATTATAGTATCTAGATAGGTATCAATTTAGCAAACAGTTTTCACGGCTAACACCTGCGCTTAATAAAATTTAAGTGTTGTAGTTGCGAAATGACTAATCTTTTTGAATAAACCAGTTCGCTTTATAGAGATTTGATGTTGGATAAATGTAGTGCGAAGTAAAATTAATGGTCCTATGAGTAAATGTTGCTGTAGACATTGTTTTAGCAAAATTATTAAATACGAGTAGCTAGCATTGTATGCTACCTCTGAAATCAATCCCGTGAAGATTCTTTAAAACTTCTAGGGTAACATGTTCACTTTAGAAAATTCTGGACAGGTCAAAATATTCGCCTAATTAAATTAAAATCTAGAATCGAAGATTATCAAAAGTTGTAGCTTACTTTATATCAAAGTAATTTTAATTCACTCTCTTATGATTGTATTTACTTGAATAACGTAAGCCACAAATTCCTATGCAGCGCTTAATTAAAGAAAAATAATTATACGAAACAACATCAATTGGTTGGACCATAAAAGTTACTAGTTTGTTAACTATATCAATAATTAAAAATATTTTAATGCACCGTCGTTACAACATGTTGGAAACCGGCACACGGTGGCTTGCGGCTTGCAGACCTGTCTGGCCCGTTATAGGCAAGTCAATGGGGCCCCATCAATGGACGCTGCTATTTGCATAAACATTCTATAGTAACATTATGATCACCGCTCCATTCATCTCGTGGAAAGTTCGTTATAGCTGTACATTGATTGGCTTCATTTTATTTATTAAACACCGAGTGCTTGTTTCGGCTGTTGGTTTTAAGTTTTTGGAGAGCTCTGCAACTTTTTGGGTGCAGGTATTATTTTTAAAACCAGTCTAGGGTTTGCTAAATATTTGTATTTAGTGCACGAGTTAAATGTTGCATAAGTAGTTAATTGTAGGATGATCAATGGTGGGTTGTTTTGACTAGCATGGCTTGTTTTCAACACTCAATTCTTACTCTGGTATTTGCATTGACGGCAGAGAAAAGCAAGTTTATTGTAAAAAGATTTTACACACATAAGACATGTGCTTATAGAATATGTAAAAACATATTCATTGAATTAAAAATACCTTTAGGGATTTCATATAAATAATGACTCGTAAATCGTAAAAATGATGCGCCAAGTCTTTTAATTAACGGATTTTGGAATATTTTTGTATGATTCATAGTACCTATTCATAGTTTTGTACGGTAGTAGATCCACGCTGATTTCAGCATGAATGGGCCGGATCGTCCGGGGAAGTACTACCCTCTCATAGAAGATCGACTTAAGAGTAGTAGTATTCGTACTACTGCGTTTCGTTCGGTGATTGAGAGCGCCGGAGGCCCAATTTCCCCCCTTTCCTCTTTCCTCACCTCCCTCATTCCCTTCCCCTAAACCCATTCCCAGCCGCCATAGTGGAGGCCACCATACCAGCAGTTTATGACGATGGATTTTGGTATAGTGGCCGCCACTTCTGGATTCCACTGACTGCTTACCATCAGGCGGGGTGGAGTCACTTTGGTAGGCTATAATATAAAAAAAAAAAAAAAGTACCTAGCGTAGATGGATATCGGATCACCTTCGAACCGGTTAATGGTGCGACGAAGGTGTATATTTTAGCTTCTTCTGATTCGATCCGTCAGGTGCGCCAAATAACATATTACTATCGACAGCTAATTATAATAATCATCTCGCGATGTCTCCAAATATTTGTCTTGTAACTTGATCACTTAGATTTACACAAAACAAGGCTTTTATTCCGATTTAATTTAAAGCCAGTATTAATTGAAATTAATTATGTAAATGTTTTTATTAAAACGTATGTATTATAGAAATTAAATATATTTAGTTTGTAGTGAACGGCATAAGAATGTACTAGCTTCCACGGCGCGGTTTTACTCGCGTTGATATAGTCTTTTACTGCTCCTAGTGTGATATTATATAGCCTATAAAATTCAAAAAGAATTATTCAAACCCGACTGATAGTATCCAAAGATTACCGCCTTCAAACAAACAATCAAACAAACGAACTAATAATAGTACTAGCTTTTCGCGGCGCGGTTACTGCTCTGCTCTCGTCGCCAGTAACGTGATGTTACATAGCCTATAAACTTCCTCGAGAACTGGGCATACGCAAAGAGAATTTTCCAAATCCAGGTACCCAGGTTGTTTCAGGGATTAGCGCGTTCAAACATACAAACAAACTGTTCCGCTTTAGATAATAGTATAGATAGATATGTTATACCTACTAGGGTGTGTGAGTGAGTATGACACATCTGATAATACTTTGTCTCCAATGAACTTTGAAACTAATTAAAAAGTGCGACAGTGGGCCAATTGTTCCCGTTATAACCATCACATTTAAGGGTCAATAATGTATTTAACCTCCCGTTATCACAATTAGGTCTATATTTTCATTAAGCAAACTAATAATGACTAATTGATTGTGGAAAAAATTAGCGGTGTATTAACTAATTCGTGCTTTTAAGACGATTTTTATGGACTTGAAAGACGTGTCTCCGGCTAGAATATGGAACCACCTCATTTTTTGGTGTCGTAAGATATCATTAAAAAGATGCATGGTGGCCTCCACTCTGGCGGCATGGTGCGATGCTTCTTCACGCCACGCTTAAAAGTAGTAGTAGTAAAGAGTTCCAGGGTTTAATTGAGCAACAAAAGTATGTGTACTTTTGTCGCTTGATAGTGCTTGATAATGTCAGAATGGAAGTACGGAATAATATGTTGATATAATTATCAAATAATAAGCTAAAATTTAACAGCCGCGGTAAACATCCACCTTTCTACTAAAGCAAAGCCGAGTCTCCATAAAGCCATTCGTTTGCTGCAAAATGTTTGCTAAACTCAATACGTGCTATATTCATCCAAAGAAGACTACATATAATTAATATTATTACGACTAAAAATATTTTTTATATTTTAATAAACGCAAAATTGTTTTAAACAAATGATTTATTACTTATCATTCTTTTTTTAGATTTCGCTTTTTATGTGTTTAGGTAAATTAATATTATAATTAATAACTAATCAAAACTAATTTTAATTATATTTTGATGGGTAAACAGTTGAGATTGATATACGAGGTCATTAATTATGATATTAAATTCCAATATTCTAAATTTTCAGTAAATATTTGTCTTTGTATTTTTAAATGGTAAGCAGTTTAAGTCGCAGTTTGTTCTGTTTGTATTTCTGCTTACTACTGAACAACGCAATGGATTTTGATAAGGTTTTAATATCATTCAGAAAATTTCTTAATATACATAAACATAATGTTCGACCGCGAATGAAACTAGGTTCGTAACCAGTTACTAAACAATACATGTTTGTAATTAAGTCATAAAGAATGTTGGTACCTAAGAGAGCAGCTGAGAAGAATCGCTAGTTTAAAAATAAAATTCAAATCGGATATCGGGCAAATGTGAAGGTTTCAACAATAGCATCCATCAAATTCCCGTTCCCCTGATGCCACAATATGACAAAAAAATGCTATTGCTGTTCAGTTTGTCAAATGCTGCTGATACTTAATTGCTTGGAGTATTAGCAGCATTTGACAAATCGAATAGCAATCGTAATTTTTTACTTCTAAAGTAAAATAAACTACAGACATGATGGGACCGTAAATCTTTCAACGCTCGCACCTACACACGTTATAAAATTCATAGCTCCGTTTAATCCATCGGTTGTGTCAACTTGTTTATTATTTACTTGGAACAGATTTAGAAAATCTAATTTCCATTGAGATAGCGATCTGATCGATCGTAGATAGTTGATATTGACGTACTTGGTACAAATTTAAATGTAAATAAGATGAACCTATTCTTGCGTCGATTTTGAGATGCATGTCTGATATAAAAGATATGATTAATATCTCTAATAATGTCTAATGTTAACTCAATCGAACGTGGGTCTTAGAGAAAATTAATGTTTTCTTCAGCATTAGGGTTGGCAAGTTCAAGAGCTCTTATATTAAATATAACTTACAAAAGTAAAACTATTTTGTTATACAAATAGTTATATAATAATATATTCTTCCACTTATGTCGTACGTGATCCACTTATGTCGTACGTGATAGTTTGCTCGCTTTAAATTACAACGTGTTGCCAAATTACGCCTTGAACAACAAAGATCGTTTTTCTCCTTCGCCGAGAATATCGTTCGTGAATCGATACGCATCAATTACGTTACTCATAATTTGAGCTCGCAACCACGTACGTAGGCATCCTAAATTAGACACCTTTTGCTGAATAATTAGGTATTTTAAAGTCAATTTCTGAACACCTTTTGCTTACGAAAGTACTCTCAAAGTCGTGGGCTACAGTCACGATTATGTGTTCAAATAGCTGCTTCTGCACAACTATGTATTAAATTGAGTCTACATAGGACAAAAACTATTGTACCTTTTGTGTAAGAAACGTGGTCGTCTCAAGTATCATTGCACGATTTGTGGAAGGCGCGATCGCCTAAGAAATTGTTGTTCTTTAGCCATAGGCACACCTATATTCTTCTCTTGGAATTTAATTTTTTTAAGCTGCTTTCTACACACTACTATTCAGTGACTGCCTTCGAATATGATATTTAGCATTGTTTAACATATCAGTGGTATAAAATTCGACAAAAATGATCTAAATAAATCAATTTTAAATACGCATCTCCACGATACAACAATTTTTATTTACATTGTACTGCGTTGTTAGTTTTACTGACGTTGATGTATCATCATTCTCCTTATAATGGTGTTAACATAAGAAAAAGCCTCCAGACAAACAGCTCTCTATTAGCTTCATAAAGTTTTTATCGGATGCCGTTATTTGCTCGTATTGTTGGCGGTTTTATAGGCGCAATCTGTCATGTCGACAGTTCGCCCCCGATCGCTCCGGAGCATCGCTAATAGTACAGTGGGCGAACACCGGCATCATTTTGCAATAATCATCAATTATCGACGTAATTGGCCAGAGAACACCTAGTGCACAGATTGCAGATGTAACAGCTACGATGCTCTTCGTCAATTGTTAAATATTTTTGGATATCGAGATACAAATTCTTTGATTTTAGGCTGTGATTTGATTTCCCTGTAAGTGCTCTATTTCAACAAAATGAAAACTTTTGAATAGGATTACAAAAGTTTTGTAAAGAAGAAACATACATAACAGTCACAAAGAAAGACTCGAGATTATCGTAGTTAATATTTGTGATACTATATATAATTCTTCGATGCCCTAGCTCTTTAACAAATTTTTATAAAATAATATAGCTGCTATGTTTTAGAAACTGTGCCAGATGGTTTTCTCGCAGGCTCTGCACTTACTCAATAGTGATCGTAGAGGGTGTGTGGGCAGCGGTGACCTCTCGCCACGCGTGGGCGAAGCTTTCTACATAGTGCCGATGCACCACGATTATCTAATTCAGACAACCAAGATTATTTTATGACGCCAAATGATCAATGATTATTATTTCATTGATGTTCATCGTGCTTATATACTTAAGATTGTTTTTTACATGTATGAACTAATATTTCTAAAAATGAAAGGGCTGTAGAATATTTACGCCTGTGAAAAGCGTTTGCACGTGAAGGTAGGATTTTATTTATTTAATTTTATCCTTTCTGTTTAATAGAAGAGAAGAATCTACAATTTATATTAATGTTACTCGTTTAAATAAACTAAAATATTTATTCCTTAACAAGAGAAAGCATAATGATATAAATAACTCCATACCCGCCAACAGATAAAAATATGCATAGGAACAACAAAAGATGACTAATGAATTTCACAATTCTAAAATTTTATTATAATAAGGTAGCAAATTTGGAATATTTGAATGTGAAATTCAAAACATAGAAAAGGCATGATCATTGATCAACACGCTTGCTCAAGGTGGATTGGCAATTTCAGACTTAGAGAGAAGAATGCCTTTACTCTGAAGTGGAACAGAAAAACAAACTGGTATTATTATTATTATTCAAAACATTAAAAATTTTGATAAAAATTAAGTCAGGTCTAATCAAATCAAATGCATCTTCGTCTTTCATCCCTCTAGTTTTTCCTCGGTCCTTGCATTGTGCGAGTTATTACTACGTATAGTGATTCAGTAGTCATATTAGTAAGCCATTTTGTGTGCGAGTATGTTGTAAAGAGATCAAAATACTGAATTATTCAACAACACAGCTTAGCCGTAGACCGCCCACATTACGTAGCCTCCTAAACATGCTAAAGTACCTACATAATATGTAATGTTATATGTGAAGGCCTTGCTTTTTATAATCATTAGTGTCTGTTGTGCTTTGGTAAATGGTGACCGCAACTGTCAGTTCGGTGTTCGGTTTCACGGTGAAAAAACCGTCTCACTTGTCGAAATTGTATTGATAATTTGAACGGGTTTGATTTGGGGGTCTATTCCAGTTTAAGGATTGGTCGATTTATTATTATGTTAAATAATTTTTAAGCGCATAAAAGTTTTATGGTAATAATTGTCCTTTCTTTTTGTTTGCGGACGTTAGAAGACTTTAATCAGTACACTTCTTTTCACATTCGAATACCTTAACAACTTTACTTTGCCTCTAATTCTAAGCAGAATGTGGAATCCAAAAGTATCCTAATAGTTAACGTGGTAAACTACTAGCCTGGTGGCCTTTACTATGGTCTTTTTGAAACATGTTTTCATGCACCACAACACTCCTAATTTATAAATAAATGTACGTACAAATTGTATCAGAACGAATACAAGTATGTCATATTTTGCCGTTGACGCGTAGGCAAACGTGCCTTCGTTTCATAGTTTAGGTTAGACATATTTACTTACATTTTGTTAGCACAGCCGTGTACACAGACACTACGTTTTAAACATTATATTTTTAATAACCTTTTAGCATTTAGTAATATATCACAATCATCATCAACAGCCGAACGACGTCCATTGGGAGACATGAGAAACCTATGACAAGTATCCTCCTTAATAGATTCAGAGTCGCCCTCATCCATCAGTAGCCCACCATCTTTATCAGGTCATCTGTATACTTTGTAGTCTGCCCACGCTATCGCTACTTCTTCCGGCGCGGCGTGGGCAATTTTATTACTTTACCGTTATTTAATTTTCATACTAATTTTAAAAATGTATTATCAGTCATCCACATTTAGACATTTAAATGATTTAAATACAAAACGCCTCTTATTATTTACACATATTAATTAATTATTTGGTTTATAATATTTTATACGAAATCCTTAAATATAATACGTCTCGCACTTGACCAATTGATATGTCCTTCGATCCGGATAGAGCGCTCCTTTCTGGTGATAAAGTATCATATTACAAATTGGACCGTCGAAGTAAATGAAGTGTTTTAATGCGATCATATTATTTTACATAATATTCATGTTATATTGAAACCCACGCGAGATTAAAGGTATATTTTAACTTCAGTCTTGTTTTACGTTCAGTTTGATCGTAGGTATCAGTCAATTGACCGGTTTAAACAGATGCAGAGCTAAAAGAGAAACATATAGACAGGTACACTTAGTATAATGGTGATTACAATTTCATTAGCTCAGGCTTTTTTTTTTTATATTGTATCCTACCAATGTGACTCCACCCCGCCTGATGGCAAGCAGTCAGTGGAATCCGGAAGTGGCGGCCACTATATCAAAAGCCATCGTCTTAAATTGTTGGTATGGTGGCCACACTGCCAGCCGCCGGCAATGGGGTTAGAGGAAGGGAATGAGGGAGGTGAGGAAAGAGGAAAAGGGGAAATTGGGCCTCCGGCGCTCTCACTCACCGAACGAAACGCAGTAGTACGGATACTACTACTCTTAAGTCGATCTTCTATGAGAAGTTAGTACTTCCCCGGACGATCCGGCTCATTCATGCTGAAATCAGCGTGGATCTACTACCGTGTAAACCGTGTACCGTGTTCTTGGAATCAACTGCGAACAAGGAATATCTTGTCGCACTTTTTTTATAGTTATCCTATCCTTTACATTTTTTGGGTCATTATCTTTTTATTTGAGCTGAATTTATTAAAGTCTAAGCATTCTCAAATTTACACTTCTGAGCATGACAATAATGTCAAAAAAAATTGGTACACATTGATACTGATTAAAACCATTCATGTTTCGTGTATAAGCGACATGTACTGTAACTATTATGTTATTATGACAAAGGTTTACTTCCACCGCGGCAGCGCCAGTCAAGAAGAAATTTAATATTATTAGTTCAGAATGTTAATGTCCACCGAAATCATATGAAGTCCGATTATCGCCGAACAAAAAGACGCATCAATTTATACGACGATGTTACCAGGGCTATTAAAGAAAATTATAATAGTAATGGGTGTCGTGTGTCAGTCAGCCAGCGGTTGTTGTCGCGGAAGTCGCCTACGCGTCGCGATTGAAAAGTTCAATCGTTGAACGTTACGCTTTTGTGCCGTTTCCGATGTCATTTGAACAGATTATAATCCGTAGAATTATATTGTATACTGATAAAGTAATAATCTTACTTATTTACAGCCCGGACAAATTCGACGCATATATATTTTGAAATTTTGGTAACTGGTTGTTAAGACTTTACCTCAGCGTTAGCGCGATTGCTATGCAAGAGGTCGTGGTGATTCTCACCCGAACAATTTTTTTTTGTGATCCATAAATATTGTTTTTTTAATGATTTTAATTTATGTATTGTATGCTGTATTATATTTATTAGTACATACTCACTTTGCAACATTATTGCATTTTATGCAAGCTGTTTTAAAACTGCATGGTGTTTGAGTGCAATTTAAAATAGTATAACTAAATAATAATAATAATAATAATGGTGTTGCTTGACACGGCCCGCATTGTGAGGAGGTTCCTATCTCTGGAGCCCTAACCGCCGGTAGCTTGGTCCCTGTACCCGATGCCGGTGGGTCTCCAATTTTTGTATTTTTAAATGTATGTGTTTTTTTTATATACTTATATTTAAAATGTAATTTTGAGAATTGATTTAAATAAAGGAAATAATAATAATAATAATATTTATTTCTCAAAAAAAAGTAGTTTACACAGGTTGTTACAAAAAATTACAGTACAATTAAAACAAGTTGTGCCACGTATTAGCATCTGCTGCTGAACTAGGCTTGTCACCTGTATTTCAGCTAACAGCAAAATAAAATAATAAATACACAGTAATAGATATTTCAATACAGTATAAAGAAGGTTAGCTGTTTACCAACTGTTGTAGGTAGCAGCATAAATTAAAAAGTAGGCGAGTTATATAGCTCTGTTATTGTACAAAAATGTTGAAAATATTGACGCATAACTTGAGTTTAACACTAATTTTGAGATTTACTACACACATTTAACAGTAAAATGTAAATACATAAAAGATATATATCACGAGAAAGGCCCTCGAGGTTACGCAAGTGGCCACACATATCGTAGCGCCCGCGTCCGGTCAAAAGTTCGCCCGCACACCCACGCCAATACTGAATTCACTATATATACAGATTTTGGAGCGACGACGCCTCTGCAACGTCTCGTTACTCAATATTAATAGCTCTTTTATATTAACTCTTATATTTAACTCATAAGGTTCAAATTCGTATACATTATACGCAATAATAGATTTTAGAAAGATCGTTCAAGTTGACTTGTTTGTGTATCACGAGATGAGTTCTGACAAAATTGTTATTTATCATCAGTAACTCTCACTCTTAGGAACAACGTGTAGGCGATGCTTTACCTTGTTTTTCTTTATTGATTTAATTGAAGTGTACGACAGATTTATATTCAAGTTTATGATCATAAAACGTGCTTCAATAACAGCGCTTTTCGCCTATTAATATGTCAGATTGTTTTACTTTTGTAATGGTCAATGAAGTGTTTTAATCATGACTACAAATATTAATAGTTTATTAGCACTTCGCAGACCGCTAGTTGTCGACAGTCCAATAACTCTGCTACACCTAAGGCGGGCGAGGCCTGGTATCGCACTCAGGCCGACACGACTTTCACGCGACCGTGGGCGTCACCTGTCGTGCTTTACCGTGTCCAACCAGCAAGAATATATACCACCACTATATAGCATAATATATCTTATATCCAAAGATATAAGAATCATATTAAAAGCTTTAACATGCCCAGTCTCGCCCACAACTCTCATTGGGCTCAAGATTTAGCTCGTTTTTAAATTTCGCATTCATTATTCAAGTTTCATATCAAATTGCTTCACAGTCGCTTTCTAAAGACAAATCGTTATGTCCTGCCACTCATACGCTATTGTTGATCTCTATTCTATGTAAGAAGCTGTGCTGATTGTTTTTAAACGATTAATAAGAGTCTTACTATTCTTATCGGTTTAGCTTCTTTGTTATACGATATCGTGTAGTCATACAGTATTGTCATAATTCTATTGAATCGTTCATCATCATCATATCAGCCAAAAGACGTCCACTGCTGGACATAGGCCTCCCCCAATTTTCGCCACCGTGGCCGGTCATTCGCCGCCCTCATCCATCGGTTGCCCGCCACCCTTATAAGGTCGTCGGTCCACCTTGTGGGGGGTCTGCCCACGCTGCGTCTTCCGGTTCGTGGTCGCCACTCTAGAACCTTTCTGCCCCAGCGGCCGTCAGTTCTGCGAGCTATGTGTCCTGCCCATTGCCACTTCAGAGAAGCAACTCTGCGAGCCACGTCAGTTACTTTGGTTCGTCTGCGGATTTCTTCGTTTCTCAAACGATCGCGCAGGGAGACGCCTAACATAGCCCGCTCCATCGCCCTCTGAGCGACTTTGAGCCTTCGGATAAGACCCATAGTTAGCGACCACGTCTCTGCTCCGTATGTCATCACTGGCAACACACACTGGTCAAAGACCTTGGTCTTGAGACACTGCGGTAGTGCGGACGAGAAGATATGTTGTAGCTTCCCGAACGCTGCCCAGCCGAGTTGGATACGACGAGTGACCTCTTTCTCGAAATCGGACTTACCTAATCGGACTGTTTGTCCCAGGTATATGTACTCGTCAACGAATTCGAGCATCGAGCCTCCGACCGTAATAGGAGTGGGTGTAACATGGACATTGGTCATGACTTTAGTCTTGTCCATGTTCATTTTTAGGCCCACTTGTCGAGAGACTCTACTGAGGTCATCGAGCATTGCACTGAGCTCCTCCACGGTCTCAGCCATGACCACGATATCGTCCGCGAATCGAAGGTGAGTGATGTACTCGCCGTTTATGTTGATGCCAAGTCCATTCCAGGTCAGAAGCTTGAACACGTCCTCCAGTGCAGCGGTGAACAGTTTCGGAGATATAACATCTCCCTGTCGTACTCCTCGCTGCAACTGGATAGGCCTTGAGCTCTGACCATTAATTCGTACTGACATAGTGGCGTTTTCATACAAACACTTCAGCACTTCGATATATCGATAGTCAATATGGCACCGTTGGAGAGACTGCAGCACAGCCCAGGTCTCGATCGAATCAAAGGCTTTCTCATAGTCCACAAACGCTAAGCACAGGGGCCGGTTATACTCTGTGGACTTATGTATAACCTGCCGCAGCGTATGTATGTGGTCTATGGTACTAAAACCTTTTCGGAAACCGGCTTGTTCGGGAGGCTGGAAGTCGTCGAACCTGTTTGCGAGACGATTAGTAATGACCCTCGAGAACAGCTTGTAGACGTGACTCAGGAGTGTGATAGGTCTGTAATTCTTCAGAAGGGTTTTATCGCCCTTCTTGAAGAACAGCTCCACCACACCCCTGTGCCACGTCTGTGGCGTTTTGCCCTCGAAGAGGACGGCACTAAAGAGCCTCTGAAGGGCCTTCAGGACAGGATTTCCGCCTGCCTTCAGTAGCTCGGCTGTGATTCCATCCTCACCCGGCGCCTTGTTGTTCTTGAGCTGTCTGAGAGCCGTACCAATCTCGCACAAGCTGACGTCCGGGATGTCTTCGGTGTAATGTCGAGTTAACCTAGCTCTTGGATCTGATGCTAGGCAGCTAACAGGTGCATGTTGTGTCGTGTATAACTGTCCGTAGAACCTCTCGACCTCCTCTAAAACCTCTGGCTTAGACGAGATGAGCCTGCCGTCCCCAGTCTTCAGCTTGACAAGTCGGCTCTGCCCGACAGACCGACCTCGTGCGAACACTTTCAAGCCTTTGTTGCGCTCTATAGCCTCTTTAACACGTTGTGTGTTAAATTGGCGAAGGTCGCGAGTCAAAGACTTGGAGATCCGTCTGTTGAGCCGCCGATAGTCACTAGCTTCCTCTGGGGACCGCAGTACCATCCTGCGCCTTTCGTCCATAAGTTTGAGGGTCTGGTCGGTGATCTTTTTCGGTCCTTTACTGTGGTGGGCTTTAAAGATGTTCGACCCTACCGAACGGACAGTTTCCACGAACCTGTTGCTGTATTCGTCCACGTCTACGCAATCGCCGAGGCTTTCGAAGCGGTTATGAAGTTCGAGTTGGAAACTCTCGGAGCTATGAATTTGAATCGGTGCAGGTCGGAGCGCAGACTTCATCAGTCGAGACCGGTCCAGCCTAGGGTTGATATTTAATGTGCCTCTTACCATCCGGTGATCGCTTCCGGTTTTCACCGCATTGATCACTGAGACATCATTAAATATTTGCCGCCTGGTCGACAAGATGAAGTCAATCTCATTTTTTGTGACACCGTCAGGACTAATCCAGGTCCATTTGCGGCTATCGCGCTTCTTGAAGAAGGAGTTCATCATAAAGAGGCCCTCCTTCTCCATGAAGTCAGCCAGCATTTGGCCCCGGGGATTCCTGGATCCAAATCCAAACTGCCCCACTCTCAACTCGTTACCGCCTCGTCTACCCAGCTTCGCGTTGAAGTCCCCCATGACAACAGTGTATTGGGTCCTAGAGGAATGTATAACTCTGGAAATGTCCTCATACATAGCCTCGACCTCATCGTCGGGGTATGTCGAAGTGGGAGCATAAACCTGTATGACCTTCAGCGAATACCGTTTGGTGATTCTGAGTATAAGGTATGCTACCCTCGTCGACACACTCTCGATTTTCACCACGTTGTTCACGAGGGACTTGTGGACGATAAACCCGACTCCACCTTGGGACAGTTGGTCGCCCTCCCGGAAATAGAGCAGGTTACCGGACTTAAGGGTTATCGTGTCCTCCCCCTGTCTTCGGACTTCTGACAGTCCCACTATGTCCCATCGTAGCCTGCTCAATTCTTCCTCCAGTTCAACAATCTTCTCGTCATTCCGCAGTGTGCGCACGTTGTATGTTGCCAGGGCCAAAGGTCGTCGGTTTGGGTAGCCTGGCCGCACCCGGGGATTCTTCGCACCCCCTACCCCGCCGTTACCATGGCCGCTACCGTAGCCAGGAATAGCGGGATGACCGGGGACTGGGGGCCATTTCTTCTGGTGTAGCTCCATTTAGGGGGATGTTGCCATAATCGCCACGCTTGGCAGGCGGGTTGGCGATCGCAGTGGTGGTAGCTTTATCACAGGACGCTGCTGCCCGTCCTGTGTTGTGCTGATTTTTCTACCACCCGTTTTCGTAACGGTTTAACCGCCGTTATTCGGTAGACTGATGGACTGACATCATTTTGTCCTTAGTCGCCTTGTACGACACCCACGGACAGAGAGGGTTGGGGCTATTCTTTCCCGGCCACCACGCGGGGGAATCGTTGCTCCGTCAATATTTTAACGTGATGGTCCATTTGTTTAGTTTACATACTCATTTTGCGTTACTGGTTCGCCTACATGGAGTTTTTGTTCAGTCATTAAACTTAATTGTTTGTTGTCAATCAGACAAACACAAAATTGCGACATTGACACAAGACTAACGTTCAATCTGTGTTTATTTGTCCAATTTTCTATCGTTCAATTTGTACACTTTAATCGTTATCTTCAATCCATCGGAACATTCATTGGCAGATCATTAATTACGTCTGTTACTGTCAATACGAATTGTACTCGTTTGTTTTTCCGTTCAGTCCGATTGTCGCCTCCGTAATCCGTTCACCTTAATCTCTTGATAAGTTATATCTAAGCAAATTACGTATCTTTTGTAGTCAAGGTACCTGTACAGATTATGTTATCTTCCGAAATGTAACTGCGTAGTATTTGTGAGTTGTTCACGCTAGTATATCAACGATTTTGTCGTCAATTTGTCATGCGCGACATGTGTCGTCGGTTGCACAATGCCGCCACCGCTCCGCCATGTCAACACTACGAAAATACATTACTTATCACACAAGTTGATAGCCTCAGACACATTGATAGCATACTCTCCATACCGGTGATAACAGCCGCGCCCCTACAATTAAGATTGTCATGACGTGATTAAAAGATTAAGCGTGACCTGAAACGGTGTTGTTTGAATTAATATTCTACCAAGTATAAGATATTTTGCTACCGAATCAGTCGCATGGATTTAGGACGCGTTATCGCTCAAGAATGCGTTAAACGTTACTGTAAAAATTTGACTCAATGGTATTAGTGAGCGTTATCAGTAGCCGTTATCATTGGACTCGAGTATGTTGACAATTAAACGTATATTCACAATATGTTGTTCATTCACTACAAATAGCCGGTGTACCAATATGTTGTTGTTTTGATAGTTAAGTTATTATAACGCGTCGTGTCTCGGCGCGGTATCGCTTTTAGTACAGTAACGTGTTGGACCTCTGCCCTCAGTTGCACAAGTGTGACTGTGTGACAAAACACGGTTATTCACGCATCTATTTTTGATCGTCCACATTCAGAAATAAGGTGCGAGATCCCGTAACGTTGCTGTATGACAGTTTTATTGGTTTGTGATAATATTTACGTTATTGTCGTTGATACTTTGTAGCTGTAACGGACGTAGGGATGTCGCTTCACTAGCTGTAAAAATATTATATACTGTATCATCAAAGTAATGAATTTACCTTTTTTCGCCATATTTAAACGGATAACTACTTCTCACCTGTAAAGTACGATCCTTATATTACTAGTTCCATTACTGTACCACTACACAAATGGCTCTTCTCATTAAGAAAAGGCATAAGCATTGCTTTGCAACGTTCCGATTTTCTCGTGATCTTTGCCGTTTGTAAGTTACTAGACGTCCGCCCTCGCTTCATTTGCGTAGGTAGACGTATTGCATCATTCAGATTTACAAAAGCGCTTAAAATAGATACTGACATTTTGAAAATGGCTAAAGAAATATGTTAAACATAATAAAATACAGCCTATGTTACGCGTCCTATTTGTAGCTTTCTAAAGGCGAAAGATTTTTTTAAATCAGTTACGTAGATCTTGAGTTAAATCGGAACAAACAAACAAACATACAAAAATCAAGTCTTTTTCTCTTTATATTAGTTTATATGAATTATATACGACCTTAATGCTTGATTTGTGATTTGCAGTCCAATATACCAATAATAAAACAAAGAAACAATACGAGGGTGTCAAGTCAAATGCGACTGCATTACGACTTGGTAACAATATGGGTGGATCTCGCAAACACATTACATTAACTAAGTAGTGATCTGTGAGCATGAATATTCATTTAAGACTTATCAATATGTAAATCCAATCACTGCTGCCTGTGGCGTAAATTACCCATAATATGTGTTAGTAAGCTTACGACACATTACGTGTAGGTATAGTTTGCTGCGGACTGAAAGCAGGCTCATTGTCAATACCGATGTGCCAAGTGTTTTTTTGTACCAAGCTAATTGTATGACATAAAGAATAATAATATAATAATTATTATTTATTTATTTCTCACCGCATAATATAGGTAGTAATAGGTATACATTGTAACATTTAGAATTTAAATTATTTATATTTCAGATTTTGTAGGGTTAGTTAGGTTAGTTTGTCCTTAATATAACCTCCACCCATTAATCTATACATATATCTATACATATAATAAAAATGTAACCGATCGCTGTCTGTACATGTAAAATATATGAGAAAAAAAATTATTGGGGCCTTTATCAACGCAAATAGAACCCAAAACAATGATTGTTACAATTTTTGTCTGTTTGTCTGTTTGTCTGTTAGTCTGTTTGTCTGTTTGTCTGTGCGTTTGTTCACGCTAATCTCAGAAACGGCTTATCCGATTTAGATATGGTTTTCACTAATACATGTGGTAAGCTTCACTTAACATTTAGTGTTTGTTTTATGTCAATCGGTTCATAAATAAAAAAGTTATGCCAATTTAAAGAATCACGTCGAACATTTTCTGATAGAAACAGAGACTAACAGGTTACGGAATAGCTGATAGCGTTTTTATTTTTTGGATTCCTCTCATTCTAAACAATCTTCCATTTAGTTTTAAATGAGTCCAGTTTCCAGTGAGCCTATATTTCGCGATGACAATTAATAAAGCCCAAGGTCAGACACAACTAAAAGTTGTGGGCGTGGATCTAAGTATTAGCTGTTTTTCGCACGGTCAACTTTATGTGGCTCTATCACGTGTTAGCATTCCTAGCAGACTGTAAGGGAAAGCCAGGGAGAAGTGAGGGAGAAGTGAGGGGGAAGTGAGTTGGGTGAGGGGGCAGTGAGGGGGAAGTGAGAGGGAAGTGAGAGGGGAAGCGAGGGGGAGTGAGGGTTAAGTGAGGGGTGAATGAGGGGAAAATGAGAGGAAAGTGAGAGGGAAGTGAGGGAGACAGTAGATGAAGGGAGGGGAAAGGAACGCGGAAAGAAAGGAGTTATCGAATGGTGGAAAAAGGGAGGGGAAGGGATAGTAAGCGATAGGAAGGGAGAGAACAGGAGGAAAAGAAACGAGAAGGAAGGGAGAAGAGAGGGGAAAACGAGGAGGCAAGGTAGAGGGAAGTGGAGGAAAGGGCAAGAAATGCTGGAGGAGGGTCAAGAAATGCTGAAGGAGGTAAAGAGGAGAAGGAGGAGGGGAAGAGAGGAAGGAGGAAACTGGAGAGTGGAGAAAAGTGCAATAGGGAAGAAGGGGAAGGGGAAAGTTATTGTAGTGAAAATTTGCCTTTGTGTATTGTATATTGTTTTTACGAGGGATATCTTTAGGTAGGTGAAAGAGGATTTGTATGAATGGGAGATTAAAAATAGTATGAGAAACAGTATTTAAACAATATAAAAATGCTATCTATATACATAAAAGCAAAAGGTCACTCACTTATCACGAAATCTCAGAAACAACAAGTGCTAGGAATCTCAAACTTTGCATTGTCGTTCCTATTAGGATATAGGTGCTCACTTAGACGGAATTTTGCGAAATCCATCCCCTAAGGGGGTATAAAGGGGTGGCAAAGTATGTATAAAATTTCTATAGTTTTTATAGTAGGATTACCAAATTACTAGAAAATACTCTTTTTTTATAATTCAGCAACCCCCCCTTATTAAATGGGCAAATAAGAGTCGCAAGTTTTTGTGAAAGTGGTTTGTCAGTTTTAGCGGTAGCGGGTTTAAACTGGATTCGCCATAGAGACGGATAATACTGCTACAATGTACGATTGCCATAAAAATCAGGCACGCAATATTCTAATAGAGGCACCCATCTGAATTTTCACGCGAACGAAGTCGCGGGCAACAGCTAGTATACAATAAACCCTTTATTGTATATGAATGCCTTTATCCCTCAAAGTTGTATTACATTATAGTTCTATTTGTAACAATGCTGTAAAAATTTAAATTAATAATTAATAGATAAATTAAATAAATTCTGATCTCTTGCATATTTAGTCATTCCGGTCTGATCTCCTGAGTCTTTTTGACAGGTAAGTACAGTCAAGAGAAAAGCAGTTTATTTAAAAATTAACTAAAAAATAATATACGCAGTTGTATAGTCTCTGCTTATTCCATTAATAGGAGACAGGCATGAAGTTATGTATGTAAACGCAGTAAGCATAACCCTAAAATTAAATGAGTATAACACAAAAATTGTACTAGGCTAGCAGAAGGTAGCGTTATCTAGATAAGCTTGTAACACGTCGATCCTATCTTATTAAATGTAAAATTCACTAGCTCATATTTATCGATCTAAACATAAGATATGCACACAGCCTTATTGTTCTATCGTCAACGCAAGGATTTTGTCCGTGCTGACATAGATTTTGCGATTGTCATAAACATAAATTGTTGTTAGAGTGTGATAGATTTACATTTGTCAATAAGTTATTTATATTAAACTCATGTTTATGACAATCAATCACTTACAAACACTCAACACAAATACACTTCTTAGTACACTCTTTGGCACACATTATATTTATATTCTAATTTAAGTTAACCTGGCCCCTAAGCAAACAGGCTTGCCTAGTCTTAGGGTGACAGATTGCTGTACTGCTATTTCTTATTACAGTGATGCCATTGTGCTACCGTTGGATGTGCTGTCGTTGAGACTGCCCTCTACCCGTAATACAGGTTAAATCCTAGCACGGGTATACGGTACGTTTCTCCGATTGCAGTATCAAACTGGTATAAATACTCGTTAGATTATAGTGGTACCCGTTAATGTACTTTTATTATGAAAATAAAGTATTATTATTATTATTATTATATTATTATTATTGTTTATTTTAATCACTATAATTTAACTGCGCAGTTGAAATATTCATTGAGTACGTAAGTACTTACTACGTTCATTCATATCGGTATTAGAATACCGTTAGCGCTGTAGTTTGAGATTGTAGATGCTGCATGAATGATTTTAATTTATGAGTAACATAGCTTCAAAATTTCTTCCTGAAGGTTAAGCAGAGTGTTCCAATAACATCTACATTTCGCCAGCTATGTTTAATTCATGTAAGAGGCGAGCGTTTTGTCATTTACAGAGCACAAATCTAGACGCCTTGCTAAACTCTTAGTTTAGCCCGGGGTCTTAAATTTCTAGACAAATAAACCAGATAACCTTTGAATCAGCGCGAATCAGAAACAGTCAAAGTAGAGATGCTAGGAGGAGTCGAATGCCTAGCAGTCAATGTTTTTTAGTTGCTTAGGTGAGATGAACTAAGCACATCTGATTTTTCCGTTTGTGATTTTATAAAATACTAGCTGCGCTCTACGGCTTGTCCGCGCCTTTGTCTCCTTCGAAAACTAGATTTTCGTGATAAAAAGTTGCTTATGACCGTCTACGGCACCGAATCTATCTACATACTTTTCATCGAAATCGGATTAGCCGTTAAGCCGCTAAGTGGTAACAAACATACACAAACACAAACTTTCGTATTTATAATTTTAGTAGGATTCTTTGTTTAATGAGAATGGTGACCTGCTTAGAGTAGTAGGATGCTACGCTCTCTAATGTACCTGCTGCGTATGCTAGTCTGTCAGTCGAGAATAGGAGTTGGTATTTTACACAAGTATTTAATATTAAAATAGATAAATAATAACAGAAAATACGCAAGCTTTGCAACAGCAATACCAATAGATAATAACACAATATGTTTGCATCAAATATACGTAAAAATTTACATATTCAATAAAGCGTGGTTTTCGTCACGTAGCACTTTACCTACCTTCTAGCTGGCCCGATTTTGATACTATTTTGTTATACTATTTCTGCATCGACTTATCTTTATTGGAAGATAAGAAATTGATTAGCTTTTTAAGTACATTTCAATGTTTGTTTAACATAGGTACTTCAAATAACATGTTATGGTTTTAAATGCTGGGAAATTGCGAGTAATCTAATCTTCTAGAGAATGTCGTCCAATTATAATTATCTTATTATCTTGCCGATATTGTAATAAGTACTTATATAAAACTACATACGCAACGTTTTACTATAGATACGTAGATAGCGCTGACGACCTGCTTTTACGATACGGTCTGGTCTGTCAAGAACAGCTCCAATGCAGCCTTAGAATCAAATAGTGGTTATTAAGAATACTATCTGTCTCTGTTTGAGATAATGCGGTGAAAACTTGAACGTTTGGCTTTAACTTTGATGTTCAACGAAGTTTAAAGAGTTTGGTAAACAAATGATAGTAAGCGAGCTGTTATGACGAGAGCAAAAAAGAAATATCTGGATGACTGCGAACTTACGATCGATCAAAATGCGATAGACCTATGTTACATTAAGATGTGTATTTAAGTTATACATATAACTATTTTTCAGACTAGTAATACGACAGCGGCCCCTTACTAAATGTGCGATGTGTACTCGACTAGTAAACAATATACGAAAGCCATTTAATTCCTACAGTATACCTGTTGAATACTTCTAGTTCATTCAAAGTTTGCTAACGTAAAATCAATATTTACAAAAAATAAACCAGTGTGAAATGTTATCTGGGTACCTGATGTGGGAATCACCGAGCTTGTACTTTATCTTTGACAACTCAGGGTTTATTAACCTGGAGTGTGATGATAAGGTGCGAAATTATTTTGACCATACTTCAACGTGCATACTAAATATTTTCTGATTATGTTGCAAAATGCGAATTTTTTTTACAAATAAAATAAATAAAATTAAAAATTATGTACAAAGGCGGGCTGAACTCAGAGTTGAGTTCTATAACAGCATACCTTAGAGTGGCAGGAAGTATTAGCGAGAGTATATGAAGTGTACAATTAAAAAGGTAAATAACAGAGAAATGTAAAAAAGAAAACAATTTTACCTAAAAGATTACATAGTTACCGAAGTAGAAAGTATTACCTGTTATTAAAATAAAGTTATTATAATTTTGGTTGATTTTATTTATTTTCGTAATTCATATTAAATTTAATGAGTATTTTCTTAATTATTATAATTTGTGTCAAAATACGTCCAAATGCTGCTGCACATAGCCTCCTCCCTCCTTAAGCATATCCTCTTTGACGGATAGTAAGCTATAAAATATTAATAAAAGTTCTTTAATTTTGTTTGCTTTTAAGTATACCCATATACTATATGTTCGAACGTGAGACAAAACAATTTCGAAACAGCAGCCATAGAGGTGGAACATTAACATTATGTTAATGTTGTAAAAAACTGCCGCTTTTGTTGATACGGAGAAATTATGCATATCTAGCATTCTTCTCAGTGTTGTGTCTGTTAGCTAACACATAACTTCGTAAACCTACTCAATATGGTGATTAAGTTGATAATTAAAAATTTTACTACTTCTCTCCCACTTTGTCCGCCCACATTTTCTCGATGTATAATTAGATTGTAGCATTTTATAGCCGTTTATATATACACCTAAAATAAATAATTAACGGTATTCGTAATGTTTAACTAATCATATGCGTGTGACATGCGCACGCGCAAATATTGTCACTGTCTCGCTCATATCGCGCAAATAGGCCGCATCGTTAGCAGGTGATGTTGAAATTCAAATACGCTAGCCTCGTGAAATGGGTATGTTCACCGCGCACATACAAAATAAAACTAATAAACCGCAGGCCGATTCCCGTGCCACAAGATTAAGGGTGTGTAGAAACTATTACGTAACCTACGTTTAAACCCGATACTCCTTAATCCCCGGCTCACAAAAAATAGTGCCGGGATCCTGTTTGGAAAGAGCCAGGAGATGTGCGGCGCGGGGCGGGCGCTCGCGGCACCTCCGAGGCGCGCCACTCTGCCGCCGAATAAATTATGTTCTTTGGTCCGTATCACGCGTCGCGCGCCCCGCGCATTCCCCTCGGGACCTTATCGATCGAGTTGGATAATCCTAGAGGTCGCTAGATCGCCGGCGCCCGCGCGCTCTGCGATGATGACCTCTCGCCCCGCCAGGGCATGATCGGAAACGAATGCTATTTGCAATAGTCACGACAGAATTGTTTGCCAGATAACTGGGGGCGTACTTCGCGTGCAAAACATTGTTTGTTTTAATTACCTTTTCGTTATTCTTCATCACTATCTGTCCGATCTCATTATATCTCGCTTTCCTCTCTGCACGATGCTTATCGTTTAATCCAATTCAGCCTGTGGAACGGCGTTCGAGTTTATTCATATCTAAAACAAGATTGAGTGCGATCCGCTGCTCCACATCTAATTCACCATGATCGATCGCCCTTTTACCGATATCTTTAGCAAATCAATTTATACGATCGCTTGCAATTGCAGCACTCGTAGTGTCCATTCGTTCATGTGTACATTAACCGATACGAGAAACATCTGCGCCGTTTGCCAAATCTAAGCAACAAGTTTTGCACGTGTGCAGACAGACGTGGCGACCTATTCGCATAATATCAACAATCAGTGCTCGGCGTTGTTTAAAACATCGTGAAAGTAGTTTTCTACCGGTGCATGATTTATGTACTTAATGTCGATGCTGTTGATGAGCTTCTGATGGCTTGTTTGTGACACATCAGGAAATTTCCCACGGGAAACATACTTACAAAACGCTAGATAAAGTATTGTCACACGGAATGATATTAAAGTCAAATGGATCCAAAATATGTTCAAAAAGAGGCCATCAAAAATCTAATCGCGATCCTTATTAGGTTAATAGTGACAATTATTTGCAAATTGGTGACACAGACAGACAAGAAAACAATGACATCGTTCCTTTACGTATGTAATTTGAATTCATAACAGTCATTTGCATATAATTTGGCAATCGGCACGTGCCTGGGATCTAACATCGTCACATAGTGAAAAACACGTTTAAGAACTTCTTATTGAGTAATAGATAGTAGATCAACTACATAGGTATCAAGTATAAGAAACAATACTAGAAAACGACATATTATTCTGTCAAACTGCACATAATGGGTAGCCATTACTAAATCTGACGTTAACAAGATCATCTATATAGTACGTTGTAACAGGCATCTCTTGAAACGTTTCTTACTTTGCTCGTTGTTTAAGCGAATTAGCTTCATCATCAACAGCTAAACCATAAAGCGGTTTCCCATAGTCATCACGCTTACGGCGGGTTAGCGAAAACGACCGCTGTGAGTTGATATTTATAACAAAGTTGCTCCCTGTTTCCTCAATCGCCTATTACGACACCAACGGGATGATATAGTGTTGTTCTAAATTTTAGAGTTGAGACCACACGGCAAATTCTGAACCAGAGACCAAACAGCCAGCAGATTAACGCTACTCGTAAACTATAAAAAGCATCCGCTTCCGTGAAATGTTAGATCACGAGAACTGCTACCAAATTTACGACATTCGCAAAATTTATATG
This sequence comes from Parascotia fuliginaria, assembly GCA_963082885.1. Classification (NCBI taxonomy): domain Eukaryota; kingdom Metazoa; phylum Arthropoda; class Insecta; order Lepidoptera; family Erebidae; genus Parascotia; species Parascotia fuliginaria. The sequence goes on from OY720187.1 coordinate 15,851,590, forward strand.
TGTGTTTATTTTTCATGTGGAAAGATAAGTGATATCGTTACTTTAACCTATTACCAAATTTTTATACAAGGCTCTTTTGTACTCTTACAATTTATTCTCTGTTTGCATAATTAGTGGGTTAAAGATTTACTCATATCCAACAGTGAGTTTATAATTGTCCATGAGATAATATACCTAGTGTTGACATTTCATAAAATAATACAAATAACCTTGTATAAAATTTTGAGAAAATGACTGTGTCGTATTGTACAGTTAATATGTTTACAAGTAGATCATAATAAACAGTTGGCGTCAATGAATCGTATCGCGCGCCGCATTTGTATATCTGTGATGAGTGTTGCGTGATCGCGGCTCGGTGCTCGCGTTATCTCGCCGGAGCCATGTGGAGGCTGCAGCGCTGCATACTGCACGGGGAACGCGGAGCGGGGCCTCCGCCCCAGGGGGACGCTGCGCGCTCCGCCCGCCACTGACGGCATCACGGCACTCGCGCCGCGGACGTCGCTCGGGCGACTCGTACCGTCAATAACGCTCAGTGTTGTGTTGCGACCGGCCGTAACGTCTCCCGTAAGACAGCGTGCAGTGTGACTCGCCACATATAATCTCGGTGGTGTAAAAATAAAGCCGGCGACAGACGGCGGCGTCCCAAGTTATATTTAAATGATAGCGCGGACGCAGAGCCGGGCTCGCCTCGAACGCTCTCCGACAGCGACATGAGACGAAGTACGTGCAACATCTTACTCTGACACATAAACCAGATCATAAATCTAAGCTACACTTACGCCCGCAGGCCTCAGTATTGTGTTTTCTCGCAAGTGATCCAAGGTTGTTGGCGGTGCGCCTGAAGACGGCTCCTTGTGCATCAGTTGTTGTCAGTTCCACACTATAGTGTTCGCATCTTAGACTGGAAGTAGTGATCCAGCCGCGTTTCAGTTTCCGGCTCGGGAACGGATTGCATGAGTTAAGGATGTGAGGTTGAATCATGCATAGTTTCCTGTCTTTGTTGTATTTATAATTTCTCCATCAATGTTCATATCTGGTCGTAAGTAAACTGTTCTATTGATGTGATCATCAACGTAAATACTATCTCTATGAGTCTATTTGGAATCGCGGTACATTCAAATATTTGCGTAAGTCATTCACAGTTATGTTGATTCACAGTCTATACGTTGTTACTTCTAGTATGTGTACGAGTATATTGTGAGCCCAGGTCTCAGATTTCTTTACTAGTACTCAACTTTATTGCTTCCGATTTATGTTAATAACTATCCGTGGAATGCATACTTGATCACTAGTCTTATGTCCAAGTTTTATATATTTCTCATTGATTGGCAGTATTCATTACTGCTGATAGTTTATATGTTGAATTGCAACCTTTTCTTGAGAGCTAATGGTACTAGGTTTTTACAAGTTGAATGTGTTTAAATTGAGATTATTTAACGAAGTGTAGAAGTTACTTTACCTGCTTTTATTGTGTTTAAGGCGTCGAATCCCTTAGAGCGTGTCGGGTGTCGACCGAGACGTTACCTGTTGTTCGTTGCAAAAAATATGTTCTCCAATGCACCATGAAGCCTTATACATTAATATTTATATCTCTGTTCATAATTCTTTTATATTTACATTTATAATAATTCATTATCATTTTAATATCGTAAGATTGTAAAAACACGAACAGCTGCTGTGATTTTGTCGTAATGCTGATTGATGTCCTTTGCAAAGTCGAACTGTTTGCTTGTATCAACGATTTTGTATATAAACAGAGCGTGGCAGCTACAATAATTCAAAATAATGATATTGATCTAGCTAAATATTCTAGAATGTATAAAATCAATTTACCCATTAGATTATATTCTCAGGGAGTGTATGTATATACGTAAATGGTAAATATAAAACACCTGCATCCAAATTGTTATTGGATACCATTTAAATGAATTATTGGAACTTAAACCCAAATCGACTTGTTTTAAATAGATTTGATCACTGAATACCTGCTGGGTGTTATTAACTCTTATTTATTATAAATTTTTGTTGTCTTATTGCAGTATTGTAGTAATTATGCACATACTCATCATATTCATTTAAATATACAATATATTTTAGTTACATTATAATATTTATAATTGTACGTGTAGCTACATAAGCAATATCAGTTTATTAAATACCAAAGTTTACTCGTAATACGCATTACTTATATTAAATAGAAAACATTAAGTTTTGTGTAGTTATTGTATATCTTATTTTAAAGTAAATTATTTACATAGATTGTATCAAGCTATTTGCCACGAAAGGGATAATAATAATAATAATAATAATAATAATATGTGGACACTATCACACATCTTCATCTAGTCCCAAGCTAAGCAGAGCTTGTGTTATGGGTACTAGATAATTGAAATATAATACATATACGTACTTTTTTTTTTGTAAATACATACTTAATATACATAGAAAACACCCAAACTGAAGACAAATACAAATGTTCATCACACAAATATTTGCCTTCCGCGGGAATCGAACCCACGACACCCATGGCAGAGTCGTGTAATTTTCATGTTTTGCCAGCAACATAAGGCGCAACACAATATCGAAACAATCATGTACCTAATACAAAAATATCCTTTGAAATGATTTAGGCTAATTCTAACACGAATAACCACGCAGGCCACCATTAATTATTATACTATCATTAGAACCGAACAATCTGCTATTTGGTATTGGTATGAACGGGTTGTTTGCCGCAGCTCCACGATGTGCGCGTATTTTGTCTGCTATTTTATTAACGTTTTATTAAATCTCAATAATAAATGTAAATAAATAAGTATTTGATTATTAATTAATAATAAAACTACTTATAAAACTTAATATTTTAAATGGCTTATAGCTAAACTGAAATTACTGTTAAATTTTTATCTATTATTTGAATTATCTACAACCAATGCCGCAAAATTAAGGTTCCTAAAGATTTATGTTAAATATTAGTTACTTCAATCTTCAAGCAATTGCTTTCTCCATGAATCAATCAGACTATCGCGACCCACTGCTGGCCATAGACCTTACTTGGTCCTCGGTCTTCGTATTTAAACTACACCTGCAACCAAAACTTACATATAGTCCATTTTATCCAGCAAATACTCTTCTCATTTAGGTAGTTCAAAAACGTATTTACTTTACACACAAAACTGTTTACAGGAAGTAAACTTCATAAAGTCTAAGTATCAATGCTTGTTGACGTGCGTGTACTCATTCACCCGTGACTACTTTGTATATATATGCCGTTCGAACTAATCGCTATTTAGCTAAAAACTTGTAAGAACAGAAGCCAATGTATGGTAGCCCTCAATCCAATTGTTGTTAAAAGAACATTGTGCCAATAAATGCTTTCAATTACTTCCTGAACTAAAATTGTTAGTTTGGTCTAACATTAGCTTAGTTTTACCTGGAACTTTTGTTTACTTCCTTGAATGAAATGCTACCAATGCAGAAATATTATAATATTTGAAAGAATAAGCTATTATTGTTTATTTTCTGCTATTATTGCTTCTTACATTATGCTGTATCTGTACAGGGCTAACGGGAACCGCAAATTATATGGTTATGAAAACATAGTTGACTGGCCTGTTGGTCTAGTGGTTACTGACCCTGACTGCTAAGCCGGAGGTCGTGGGTTCGATTCCCACCCAGGACAAATATTTGTGTGATGAGCATGATTGTTTGTTCTGTGTCTGGGTGTAATTTATCTATAATATGTATGTATTTACAAAAAAAAAAAAATGTATATATGTAGTATATCAGTTGTTTAGTACCCATAACACAAGCAAATATAATTGCTTAATTTGGGGCTAGATGGCGCCTGTGTGAATGTGGTAGAATATTATTATTATTATTATTATTATAGTTATGGGTTACAAGCTGTTGCAGCTCTGCATGTCGCATTTACCATACAAACTTTTATCCTCTTCAAGCCATTTTTCCGCGATAAAAGATAGCCTATGTTGTTCTCCAATGTCTATTCTATCTCTATAACAAATTTTATCAAAATCGGTTCAGTGGTATAGGTGTGAAACTGTAACAGACAGACAGAGTTATTTTCGCATTTATAACATTAGTATGGATAATATAGAAGTATGGATTACTTTGGGCATATTATATGACAGTTTTAGAACTCGTGACAATTTCAGTTACGCCTTATTAACATCATCAACCTATGGTAGTGTATTACTTATAGTTTGCGTTCATGTCCTTTTCAATTTTTAAATGTTATTAGGAGTATGTCTCATTTTTATATCTTTTTTTTATACTAAAACCTGTTGTTTGTCAAACATGGTTTCATCTTCAGTGATAATTCCTACATTTCTCCGCTACAACTTATTATTTTTTTCAACATTGTCAGTATCTTCGTTAAGTTTATGTAGGCAAGTAGTGTCTGTCAGCTGTTATTGCATAAACATTGTATTACGTGACAATGGTAACATCGTTACAGTACATTTTATTATTTCATCGACCATCTTATCTGTTAAGATTTGCACCGACTTGACTTGATAAATTGTCGATAAGTATTCTTTTCAGAAATATGCATAAGTACTTACGTATCTTAAGTCCGATAAGCGTTATAAATAAATAATCGTTATTATCAATCAGGTGCATAATTTGAATGTTTTAGTTGGTTGATGTTTGATTTAAAAGCTTTCGTTTTTATCTTGTTGGTTTACTTTCTTTAATTCTTCTATTTGACTAAATTAGGTACGTCATTGAAATGTTTTTAGCCCTTGGAAATCAATTTCCATTCTATGAGTGTGTTCTGTAACTGATTTTTTAAGCATAGGAGGAACACAATACTCGTTGTTACTACTAATGTTGCCAGCGCCGTAACCTTTCCCAACAAAGGCTTTATTCCACGAAGCATGCATAATGAATGGTTGTTGTTGTTTGTTTCCAGGCCGGGGGCTGGTGTGCGAGTGCGCGGGCGCGAGCGCGTGCCCCGACGGCGCCGCCAATGGCACCTGCGTCACGCAGCCCGGCGGCTACTGCTTCGTCGCCGTCGAAGAGGTGCTCGATGACAACCAGCTCGTCGTGCTCGACAGGACCGCTGGCTGCCTGCCGCCCGAAGAATCTGGGTTTATGCAAGTTAGTATCACGTTTGTAATACGAGTATGTTCACTCCTACATACCTCCTAAGTATATTGTGCTTACACTTGTTTATTATTCGATATTGTTTGATGATGAAAATCAGAAAATTATATATTTAATATTTCAGTGATAGTTTGTAAATTCAAAACTGGGAATTAACATAGTATTTTATGATTTTTCAGTGCAAAAGCTCCCAGTCGCCACATCAACATCCCAAGGTGATAGAATGTTGTATGGAGAAGGACCTGTGCAACAGGCGGCTGCAGCCTCAGTTACCGGAGCCCCCGCCTGACGTGACGGAGACTCCGGGCGTCCGCGGTCCAGGAGGTAACACTCCCACGCTTCTAGTGGGTGCGGCACTATGCATCGCGCTGGTCGCTTTCCTCGCCGCGTTCTTGCTGCTGTTCAGGCGACGGCGCCGCGCCGGCAAGCGCCCGCCCTCACCACCCGCACCGCACGCCGCCGACGTCTCCTCCGGCTCGGGCTCTGGCCTACCGCTCCTCGTACAACGCACCGTCGCTAAACAGATTCAAATGGTCGAATCCATCGGCAAGGGACGCTACGGAGAAGTGTGGCTCGCGCGCTGGCGCGGCGAACGTGTCGCCGTCAAAGTGTTCTTCACCACCGAGGAAGCGTCCTGGTTCCGCGAGACCGAGATCTACCAGACCGTACTCATGCGACACGAGAACATCCTCGGATTCATCGCCGCTGATATAAAAGGCACGGGCTCCTGGACGCAGATGCTGCTGATAACAGACTACCACGAGAACGGCTCGCTGCACGACTACCTGCAGACCACCGTGCTCGATACGAACGCGCTCATGACCATGGCTTACTCGATAGTGAGCGGACTGGCGCATTTACACATGGACATATTCGGCACCAAAGGCAAACCGGCCATAGCCCACAGAGACATCAAGAGCAAAAATATATTGGTCAAGCGAAACGGACAGTGTGCGATCGCAGACTTCGGTCTGGCGGTGCGATACGTGGCCGAGCGGAACGAGGTGGACATAGCGCCCAACACGCGCGTGGGCACGCGGCGGTACATGGCGCCCGAGGTGCTCAGCGAGCAGCTCGACGTGACCAACTTCGAGGCGTTCAAGATGGCGGACATGTACTCGCTGGGGCTCGTGCTGTGGGAGATGTGCCGCCGCTGCGCCACCACAGACAAGTGCGGCGCGGCGGCGGCGGCGGACGCGTACGCGCTGCCCTACCACGACCTGGTGCCCAGCGACCCCTCGTTCGAGGACATGCACGCGGCCGTGGTGGCGGGCGGCGCGCGGCCGGCGCTCCCGGCGCGCTGGGCGGCGCAGGAGCCGCTGGGCGCGCTGGCGGCGCTGATGGCGGAGTGCTGGCACGCGAGCCCGCCCGTGCGGCTCACGGCGCTGCGCGTCAAGAAGACGCTCGCCAAGTACAACGCCGAGACCACCGTGAAGCTCGTCTGACGCACGCTGTGCACGTACGCGCTGTGACTCTCGCTCTCCTCGTTGCGTTCGAGTTAAGTTCCTCGATAATGTTCTATTTATTTTGCGATTCGATTGTGAAATTGATATCTGTGGAGCCCCATCGATGTGAAGGTTCAGTTTGACCACCGTTTTTGTTTAAATCTCAGTATTGTTAAGTTTATTCGGTTAGCGGTTCGCCCCAGTGAAATATTCTGTAATTGTATGACTACTTATTATGAACGGTCCCGTTGGAATCTCTCGTCGCCGATCCTATGATTTTGATTTTAGTTTTGTTCTAAAAATAATGTTTTATTTTATTACTGTTACTTAGATTAGTGTTTTTATAATGAAAAAATTGTTGTCTTCCGTTCGTATAAGCAATCGAAGTGTTCGATGAGGCAGCTGAGCGAGTGTAGATACGTTACAATACTCTGTTTCTGTTGTATATTAAATGACTATTGATATCGTGGCAGAAACTGGCGCGTGCTCGACGTGTATTGTGATATTTTGACAATAAGACACCTTATGATCGTACAAAAGTGTTGATTAGGAAATGATCGACATGCCGTGATGCATTTTATATAACAAGAGTGTCGGTACATGTAACCCTCGTGGATTGTACTTAAACGTTTATAAAAAGACTAATACTAGTGTTTGAGTATTAAACTATGGATTGTATAGCGCAGTGTCTTGTCCGGATATGCCTTTGCAACTATTAGTATTAACGTGAATTTGTTTTGTGGAGCGAAGTGCTTGGTGCGTGTGCCTTAGCGGATGTTTGACATGTAATGTACTAATAGCAATAAGATAAAGAAGAGAAAATCCAATTTGCTCTAAATCAGTTAAGCTTTTCTGCAGCTTTGTGTTGTGACGACAAAATAATACTTTTAACTTTTCGCGTATGAATCAAACAATATTTAAGGAAAGAGGCTATTAACAGAGATGTTTCTACCATAAAGATTATTTCTTCAAATATATCTAAAGTAGAGATGATTTATCTGCTCGAAGATAGTTCTCTAGATTGTGTTCAATAGTACCGGGGTATGTGCGCAATAGACTTGCCCCTGTTGCAACCTTCCTAGCGTAACTTCATACCGTAGTCTGGTAGTGTTTATTAATATTTCCCAAAGACTTATAAGTGAACTAAATAGCTTTGATTGTGATTCTTAAGTACTCATAACAGTTCTTAAGCTTCGAGGAACTATTGTACGTTACATAACAAACATTCGCTGAAAAGACAACTAAGAACGGACGCACATTAGCAGGCCCGATGGTTCTTAGACTTTCGGTCGTGTTTGTTGGAGATAGTGCTCTGTAATGTGCGACAAAAAGATTCTAATGTGTGCCCGCTCTAAGATGGAGCAATTTTTTGTAGAAGTGACCAAGCGCTCGCATAGCATTTACTCGTGCGGAAGCACCCTAAACAGTGTTTGTAAATATAGACGTTAGGCATTGAATAGGTTTTAATTAAAGTTAAGTTACAAATAAAATTTTAATGGGCATACGTTATGTTTACTTATTTCAACATCTGCTATACCAGTACTCTAACATACTAAACATAGTTTCTCCCTGTCATCCATTCCTAGCTACCTTCTTTAGATCTTAGGTTCACTTGGTCGACAATTTTGCCCGCTTTGGTTTGCCGAGTTGTATTCACAAGATATCGTAAGTTTTTAATGATATAACTGTAATAAATAGTAGTTCAATATCTGATATGACATTGAACATAATATAGTGTGAACTTTATCTGGCTATGACGAATGCTAACAAGAAGATAAAATAATAATTAGAGGAGAATAAAAATAACAAGCATGCTGCATCGTAGAACCACATCAATCAAATCAATCAATCAAATCATTTATTTTGTATAAATTGTACAAATATATAAAATTCTTAAATTAAATGTAGGTAACAAAATAGGGTGCCTGTACTAGGGTAAACCTGTGCCACAGGCGTTAAAGGCACTAACATAATTAATATTATTAGAAACTATGATAAAATCATTTAACAATACTTTTACAAATAATACATGTTTGTAGATAAATAAAGCATGTCGTATTATTAAGACTCACGTAAATTATTTATTAACTGTCAGCAATTCTTCGGTCTGTTCATAATTCAAAGTTTGCAAAAATTGATAGACTCGTAATTTTGATCTAGCGTAATTTAGGTCATATATTGAAGTTTGTTTGTTTATCATTACATCATCGTTTATCAGACGAGATGATGGCCAAACAAGTTTATACATACTATATGTCTTACAAAAAGAAGTCTAAACATCCAGGGTAAGGACAGCTGTTAGGCTTTATTTACAAACTAGAGAGAATTTATTTACATGTCAACAACAAAAGATGTTGAGATGGTCTTTTTGTCGTTTGCCGGAATTCAATAGATTAAGGTTACTTTGGATTGGCGAACTTTGCCAGGAATAGGTGCACCCACTGGCCGCGGTTAACGTTGCCAGGCCACCGGATGTAGCGGGACATAGGCTTTTTGAAAAAAGAATTCGCGTCCGAAACAATTTAGCTATGTTGTCAGGCTTTTAGGCTTTTAAGGACATTTGACCAGTCACTTAGAATTTAAGAATATTTATGATAATTTTTTATATTTATTACCCTACCAAAGTGACTCCACCCCGCCTGATGGTAAGCAGTCAGTGGAATCCAGAAGTGGTGGCCACCATAGCTATCGTCTTAAACTGCTGGTATGGTAGCCTCCACTATGGCAGCTGGGAATGGGGTTAGGGGAAGGGAATGAGGGAGGTGAAGAAAGAGGAAAGAGGAGAAATTGGGTCTCCGGCGCTCTCACTCACCGAACGAAACGCAATACGGATACTACTACTCTTACGTCGATCTTTTATGAGAGGGTAGTACTTCCCCGGACGATCCGGCCCATTCATGCTGAAACCAGCGTCGATCTACTACCGTCAAAATGATCAAAAAAGTCTGGTTTTATATACAAAACTTTAGGGGGTTCCGGCCAACCTGACTGGTCTGTCCGGCTATTAGGTTTGACAACCTGGGCAACCCTAAGCCGCGGTAATAACCACGCAACGACGCTCTATACTCACCTACTTATTGTCCCACTGGACTAGATAAAGTGTAAATGTAAGTGTAAGTGGACTAGATAAAAAGTAAAGAAGTGGGAATATATGGAAGAGGATAGTATCAATATTTTTTTGCCCAATTAATTGCCAGTAATCACGTAGTAGAGAAAAGTTTTAATTTACACTTGATACTAGGGCAGACAGCTGATCAAGACAACTGGAAGATGAAATGGTACTAATCATAACAAGGACAATTCATTCTCTTTTGTTTAATAATAGGTAGTGCCAAGAGGAATAGTAGTTTCCCATATCACACTGGTATTGCCACGGGGCAGAAATGCTTGAGATAAGTAAGCGTTTTCCTTTTTTACGTGATTTACTAAGTAAAGGCGCCAAGGGTTACTATCAATGTATTATGTACTTATAGGTTTGTCAGTGGTAAACCGCGTACCACATAACTAGGTGTGAAATTGTAAAATTCATGTGGTCGCAATAACGCCATCTAGTTATTTTGTGATAAGAGATTTTAGGTGTCTATTCTCCTCTGGAGTACCTAGTAAGTAGTTATCTAGAAAATATAGGTCTATTTCCAGATACCTACTTTGTTTTGTTACAATTATGGTTAGGACTGTCTAGGTCACACCACTGTAGTGCCCGTCTATTAGGAGTACGGGGGTTTAAGGTCTCGCGGTTCCAACGGCACTGGTGGCGCCTTTGTAGTCTGTTACTTGTTAGGTTGAATTTTGGTAAAGATTGGAAGTAGTATCAAAAGGTTAGCTCGATTTTAAGTTTATATCTCTCTCGAACACCGTTAGTAGGCCATTTCTTAGAAATAGTTAATATTCATCTTTAAATAATAATACCTGGTGTGATTTGACTTTACTTTTTTTTAGAGGACTGGGCTGAGGGGGTTCTGGTGACCGACATGGTTACAATGCCATCTATAAATAAAATTACAATATACTATTATATAAAATTAAATAGTAATCCACGGCAGGAACAAACTTGTGTCTTCTAAAGAATACAAAGCTGCTCGGGCGTGAAGTACCGCATCACCCTGTTCAGAGCGCCCGGGTTTACAGAAGGCGGTTTTAATGACGCACTCGATGTAATTCTTTGGGTTGAGATCTCGGCTTATGTCTGTACCCAGGATACTGAGGCTATCCTGTAGTGGGAAGGGTAAGGTTGAATTTATAGCAGAGAATGCGCACACCTGTTTCCTTGGTATTGATCTCGACTAAGTTCTCACACCCCAATATTAGAAATGCGATATGAGACCTGGTCGAGCTCAGCGACAAGATCAGACGTTAATAGTTAGAATCACAAGGTTTGTGACAGAACTACTCATTACTCAACAGAACAGGTGGAAATTGCATTCCCATTTGTTTTGTGGCAATAAATTACCAGTACCTAGTTCTGCTAACAGAAACGTTGGGTTGTTGGTTCGTGGGAAACGCATTACGCACGCAAAAAGATCTTTATCCTTTAACAAAACACAAAATAAGATTAATATTGCTTTATGATATGGTGGTGGGCCCGCAGCAGGTAGGAATGTAAGGAATAGATAGACGTTTGCCTTGTTTAGCCGAAGGACGTCAGAGACATGGCCCATGCACTGTAATCTACTTCGTAGCAATGTAGGGACATTGCTAAAGAGAAGATACAGGGTAGGCGACAGAACGGACCCGGGCACCCCCAGCGTTTACCTGGAAATAGCTGATCCTATAAGTGTATGTCTCTGTGTTTTATGGGCCGAGCCGTCACAAAGACTAATGCGGCGATTCAATTGCACAGCTAAGTAGGCAGCGCCTATACTGTATATTGTAAAATTTCTTTGTAATGTTTCAAAACACTATTCGCAATCATATTTTATTACACCTGTGTGCTTGCTACGTCACAAGTAGTTTGAGATTTTTTGCAGTTCGCAATTACTCATCGCCTTGGTGAAAATATTAAGGTCAGATAACGGTCACGTCATAAACAAAATACAAGTTTGTACTTAAAATGATATTTATTTCACTTATTTACATACAGTCACAAAATACATCCATTTGTCTTCCATACCCCGTACATCTTGTGGAAATTGCAGAATCAGTCACTCCCACCCAAACTTATACAAATAATATTTCTATATGAAACAGTACTAACATGTTGTCAGCCAGTCAAGTGATACATTACAATTGATTGCAACTGAGCGTTGGACAATAAACTAACTTATCGCTAACTAATAAGGCGCGTATCTTCTAGAGGGCGACGGACCACGCATACCCGGCCTGTAAACAAACAAACGTCACAATGAATACAATAACAATTAGTTTGTTTAAACTATACTTAAACCAATGACAGTTATAATGACACAGAGGATCCTCTGATATTTTTTGTTTTAACTTGTGTCTATTTAAAGTGCAATAAATATTATATTCAATAGAAAATCTATGCTCACCTTCTGTCATCAAATGTGTCACGGCTAAAATCTTCATACATCCTGTAATGCAAACAAAACAAATGGTTATTTTTTAAAAAAGAATTTATTATTCTATTAATTTATACTAAAAAAAACCAATAATTTTAAATTAAAAAAAATTTTAAACCTAAAAAAAATTAAAAATTTAAAGTTCAGAGAAAGTGATGGGCGCTAGATGAACATTGATATTATATTACATTAGCTTTTTGCGGCGCGGTTTTTGACCGAGTCTTTGCTTACTGCTATGCTCCCGTCGCCAGTAGCGTGATGTTACATAGCCTGTAACCTTCCTCAAGAACTGGACTATCATACACAAAAATAATTATTCTGATTCGACTGGTAATTCCAGAGATTAAGCGCGTTCAAACAAAAGCTTCTGCTTTTTATAAATAATAGTATAGATGGGAAATGGACACGAAATTATGGTTGGATGCATTACTAAAACTAGTCTTAACTATGGAAGGTGCGACAATGGGATACAATGTAAGTTGTGTTGTGTTATAGAGATTATATAATGTTCAGTAAGCAGTAACAACCATTTATACATCTACTAGAATCTATCATTGTGCAAATTAAAGAAACCGAAGGGAAACACAACAACATTGTCAAGTCAATTCTCACCCCCGGGACATTTGCGGTCCTTGAGGGGGACTTCGCCGGCTGTACATAGCATCATACGACGACCTCATAGATCCCATCCCGCTGCGCATAGGCGGCAAGCTCGGCATCGGAGGCATCGGCTCTCGGCGTAGGGGAGGAGACACGAAGTCCCCGCGAGCTCCTCGCGACGCGCCCATCTCTAGCCCGCGCGAAGCTCCCACAGGGTACCTTCTCTCGAACAAGTCACGCGGAGAGTCGAACCTTGCTCGGTCGTAGTACCCATCATAAGGATCCTGCCACAGTAAAAGTATTATTAGCCTCATAGTAAATTATCAAATATAAAAAAATCAAAAAGCAACCAAAACAAGATATAACGTCTTTGTGTGTATGGTTTTCATATTACTTAAGTAGGGGCATGTTATCTTTTATGTATAAGTAGCGAATGTAGCATCACCGAGCCCGATCTAGTCATTCGGCCCGAGTTAGGTACCGCGAGCGGAGACTTTATCCACGCCTCGGCCTACGTGATGCATCGAAGGCGGTCAGGTGTAAACCGACGGCACGGAAATAAAGGAGAGCGCGTTACCCCAAATCCTCCCATCATGCGATCGCGGAGGAACGGCGGCGGCGGCGGCGGAGGGTAGGGGTCGCGGCCGAAAGCTCGATCGCGGAAACCGTTACGGTCGGGGCCCAGCGCTTTGGGACACTCCTTGGACCAGTGGCCGCCCCGACCGCAGCGGTAGCACTGCTCGGGGTCGCCCATGCCCGGCCGCTGACGGACGCGGCTCGTCGACAGCTGCACCTTCATGGGTTGCCCGTCCACCATCATACCGTTCAGCTCTTTGATAGCTTCGTTCACATCGCCCGACGCGTCCAAGTGCACGAAGCCATAGTTACGCACGATATCGCACTCGACGACGGTGCCGAACTTCTGAAACAGCTCGCGAACCTCGGGCGCGCGCGTCTTGTCCGTAAGGTTACCGACGAATATTTTGGTGGTCGGCGTCGACGGTGCCTTTCGGCTCTTGGCCGCCTCTATTTTGATAGCCTGACCATGAACTATCTCTCCGTTTAAATTCTGAATGGCTTCGCGTCCGACTTGCTCGTTTTCCATGTGCACGAAACCGTAATTTCTGACGATATCGCATTCTACGACCGTACCGTATTTTTCGAATAGCGGTCTAAGATCGGCGTCCGTCGTTTTATCGGAAAGGTTCCCGACGAAGATTTTGAAAGTACCGGCGCCCGGCATTTTAGTTTCTGAAACGCATACATAATTTGACGAAATGAGTCGGTGGCGTCCATGACAATGGAAGTTCGTAGTACCGAAAAAGTAAAGAAAAAGTTCCAAAACAGTTAAAACTATCCAAATACTTACCCCCTGTCAGCTTGACTACACTAAAATAACCACAATATAATAAAATAACACACGTTTAGGTAATAACTAATATTTTTAGATTTCACTTCTACGGCGACATCGACATTAAAATGGCGACGCCAGACGACGAAATTTGTGGAAGGAACGAAGGAAATGTGGAATGAGAACGCAGGACACGGACACGACATGAACAATGGCGTTTGTGCTTTCATTCACATCCGTTTCTGTTTCACCATAGACAAAGTGACACATCTACATTGAGTTTACATTTTTGTTTGTACTATTTCGACACATATTTATTGTGTTTACATTTTTGTTTGTTCTATTTCGTGATGAATTAATAACATATTTTTTAATAATATAACTTATTCAATTGTAAATTTCCATAGATGATAATAATATTATGCAGATAAGAATGAGGACATAATATCACAAACTTTAAATAATTTATTTGTTGTTAATCAAAACAATCATATTTATTCGGTATGATTGAGGTAGTTTTGTTGTAATTGTTGTGTTATTTATGACATAATTGTTGACATAATCTTTTATTTGGTAATACCATGGAATACATAAATTAATCTTAAGAAAAATATACTAAAGGTCAATTAATAAACTGTGCAATATTATTGTCAATTTCACTTTCACGACAGAACAAAATAATTCGATTTATTTAAATTATTGCATGTGATCCGCAAACAAAATGATTGAATTCAATCTTGCCGTGTACAAGACGAGACGTAGTAATTAATAAATTTACATAACAACTGAAACAACTTTATTTTCTGTGATTTATGGTGATTTACGATATTTTTTCATGTGGTAATTTATTAAAATACTCAAATGTCAAAAGCCGTCATTCCTATCCTGTTGTCGACGTATATCTCGTAAAAATAATGATTACTTGAAGTAAAAATAAAAAATCAATTATAAGTCATGTAAACAGTGCATTTTGTAGTGTAATCAATAATTTTCACGCAGTGGTATCGAGCAGTATATTATCGGTGAGTCAAAATATTTATGTTCATTTCAGATAACGTGGGATTCGAAAATAGATCAAATGGCATTTTGAATTATTAAATTATCGTCACTATTGCTAATTGTGTTGTGGGCATTATTCTGGTGTTGTAGGATGCAGCAGCGGCATTCAGGTTACATATTTAACGTAAGATTTTTATGAAAAGTGCTGTTTATTTGTTTATCAGGTGCATCAAGTACCTATGTTTTTAATTTGTATCGTTAGCGATAGCCGACCTCTGTGTTGTGATACGAGTGTCGACTGATAGAGCATCACAATCGCTTATTCTACGGCTTCCAAGCGTATACTAATGTGTTAATACAATTCTGCACTTATTTTACTATCATTATTTGGCATTCCGTACTATTTTTGTACCTCTTTAGTATAATAATCTCCGAAATATGGTACAGATGAGTATAATAAGGAGAGTACTAAATTATTGGTTTCCATTGCTTACTGAATAGCACATAATGTTTTACATAATATTGTGACTCATGTTAGAACAAGAAAAGAAATCTCCAGATGAATAATCTCTCTACTGGCATTTTAAAAACTAATTTGTATTAAAAATCTTTATTATATAATCAAACATTATTTAACAAGATGTAGTACTCCATTGATGTTACTATTACCAATTTTATTCTTCATAATAAGTAAATGTAAACAATTTATCTATTAGGGTTTTCATTTTTTGTTCTAATCAGAATGCTATTAGATAGTATATGACAATATCGGTAGATGCACTCTTGTTGCTAGTGTTGTTATTTTAGTATTATTTTTAACATTTTGGTTGCCAGCGATAATTTTTTAGGCATCACGCGAGGGGCCTGCACCTGGATCTTGGCTCCTCGTAACAATTCCTTGGCAACAAAAGGGTTTAATTAATCAATTATATAAAAATGATTTAAAATTACAAAATAAAAATACTATACAAAAGAGTAGAATAAGTAGATAAATCTCTTTACGATGCATCAAATTTTTATTATTATTATACACCTTGTTTATACAACTGGGTATTACACCTTTCTAACATAATTCATTTAAAATAACTAGTTTTTTGACTCACCTGCATAACATATCAATTTTTTTACTTGCGCGGTATTGTTATATAAGCAACAACATTTGTGTCTAAATATTCTGTAACAATAATACTATTTTTGTCTCAATAGTTTTAAAATTCTTGTAGATTCTAATCTATTACGAGCGTTCACACATAAGAGTGGCATCGTCGCAATTAAGTGTCATATTTTTGAATTTATAATGAGAATTTAAAAATGTTTTCAGAACAGTTTTTAGAATTATGTGAAAGCTATATAATAAAAGTAATTAATCACAATGCTACCAGCAGTCACTAATCCACCTGTTAATTGTGGTGACTTGGATAATTACTTCAAAGTGAGGCCTTAGTCCTGTAGCGAAGATTTTAAGGCTTTTGATGGTGGAAATGATAATATCATATAAGGACTGGCGGTAGACTAAATAAAAGTGCATCCACTGATTTTGCCATTCCACCTCCTATAATGTATGATTAGCTTAGATTAGGATGATAATAAAAATAGCTATTTAAAATGTTTGAAGAAAGCTGAAATGGTGATGGTGATGAATTTGTATTCACCCCAGGCCATCTAATCATCTAGAATACATAATTATTAATTTCTGTATAAACTGACACAATGAAACATTCAGTTTTTGTAACATTTTTCAAATTACCAGATGTTCTTGTCATGAGAATATTTTATATTTTCTACCAGACACAATGCCTGTTCATGGCATGCGACGTTGCTGAAATCAATGTCGTTTCATACAATTGTTTATTGTAACAAGTACATGAACAGTTTACCTACATAGCTTTATTATGTTACGCGTTGTGGGCCGGCAATGAATGGTATACGTGGAAACGAGTCGTGGCTGTCATGTCCGGTGTTGGTAGGCCGTATGAGCAAGAGAGAGCGACAGAAAAGAGGGACGCACGTCGCTCGATACCGCTCAGTATTGTTGGGGCGTCCCTCGCCCCGCGCTGTTTTCAAGAGGGTTATGTAATTTAGGCGGGGCTTCTAAGTCAGCGGAGGAACACGCCTGTCATAGGCTTGAGGTCTTGACACTACAAAAATTAAATATCATTATCAGAGCTGATTTTTTATAGTCTAGCACTGAATCGCAATCGATTGCACTGGCAGCGGTCTTATCACATTACGCTACTACACGTTCTTTAAGGGATCCGGACAATCCTACCCACATACCTATAACTGTGACTCCTGTAAGCTAAGATTAACAGTGATATGATAACCAATACGAATCACCGAGCTTTGACACTCGGGAGTCCCGCGGACTTGTAAACCTACTGTCTTGAACTGCGCATCGAATTTAATCAAAAGTAAAAAAGAGGAGTAGGAAATAAACTTCACTCCCGACGCCCTGACACTTTCATTCTTACATTCAACTTGTATCTACTAAGTGGGATGCCTCCTATAGTACTCGCTGTCACAGAGGCCGCGCCCTACACCTTCATGGCAATGGTAGGAATGTATCCCCGCTACTATAGTAATTGGCTCGTGATATTCGCAATTTGACACAATATGCTATATTGTTTTACCTAATGTACTGGAAAGAGAATAAACGATTTTGTCTTGGCAATCTTCATTGTCGACTTCATGTAAAATCTAGTAGCTCGATTCTGAGATTTCTTAAAATTTAACTTTAACTTTGCCTTTGTATTGCGATCACTCATTTGCCTTCTAAACTGCGATAAACTTATCTCTTATAGGCTGGTGACTTTTCATCTCATTACGATACATCTATGTGCACGTTTTTTAAAATCGTATGTTAGTCATTTAAGATTTGTTGTAGTTTACTGCCCTTTTCTATATATCTAAGTTACAAGAACGTAAAAGTAATATTTAGTCACTATTCACGTGTTTACCACGATTCAGTTATAGCAAGGTCTTACAATAAGTTACTTCCTAGTCCAAATGATCAGAAGAGGCAAAAAAATGCTTAGATGAATCACGAACAGTGTAATTTTAAATGTCATTATTTTTGCGGAATGACGCGGTATTTAAAATAAGGCTCATGTCGTGAAGATTAATTTTTTTGCTTTTTCTCACAATTACTAAAAAATATTTTGAACAATCTATAATTTTGCTGTCATTTTTAGTCGACATCGTCCATTGCTGCCTTACAGACCCATGGAGAAAATAAATTTTAACCGGCCCTGAACTATATCCATCGGTTGCCCATCACCTTCATTAAATCGTCGAAGCAGGCTCAGCTTATGCCACTGTCTATAATTAAACGAAATATTGTGGTTCTGAACCTTAAATAATATCTATAGTAGAGTATCTATTTCTATGATAAGTTGATAACACTATATTGAGTGTGAATCTTCCTTTGTGCAAAAATCCGGTATTATTCAAGCAAAGTACATAAAGCCCGTGATAATACTCGGCAGGTGATGACAGAGGCGTGCAGACACAGATAATCTTTTTATAGAGCAATCAGTTGAAATGAGTTCGGTAGGTACCTCAACAGAGGTGATAGCGTTGGAGCCTAAATCGCATGCGGTGCGGACATTTCAACTAAATGAAATACGGGCTGTTGAAATTGAATTGTTTTCGAGTTCTTGATGATATTCACTTTTAGTAGTGTTGAAGACATTAATTTAATCGATTTGGTCAATATACCTACATTCTATTAAAAATGGAGAAGCTTGACATATGAAGCTGAAATTTAGCAGCTAATTAGTATTAACGCAAAAAGTATTATTGAGTATCTGTATTGAGGGTATCTGCCCAGACAAACCCGGGAGCGAGCTGCCAGTAGCTGACCAGATAACTGATTGGATATCCGTGAGATACAACGTATCGTTCTGACGCATAATGACCAACACGTAACATACGCTGGCTTCTGTATCTATATTTTCCTAGGTCTCAAAAGCATCAAAGATACATTCAGAGACCCATGTATGTCCAAGAACTTTGACAGTTTAACTTTCTATTTGCCGGTGGATAAGATACTCCTCGCTCGAATACAGGTGCTTTACGTCACAGAAACAATTGATATCTAACTTTGAAATAGCTAGCCAAAGTTTTCTCTATTGAGAGTATTTCAGTTACTATGAAAATGATGTGGCGACGGCAGGTTTGTGGAAAGAAAAAAAAGTGTATCCTACTATACCTTCGATCGAAACTATTGAATGTCGGTAATAGCCTGTTGTTCGATTGTATACGACAAATCAACTGCTTTATTATCAAACTTTCGTAAAGTTTCAGCGTTATATTTGACGTCGATTCAAAGCTAATTGTCGATTTATAAGATTGGAAAACAATCACAGTTTCTTTTAGCTATATACAAAGTCTGTTAAAAGTTTTAGATTTCTGGTTTACTACAAAATAATTTTCCACTTGGACTCGGATAGCGCCTTTCTGACGATTAATAATAAAGCAGCAGATATATGAAGTTTATGCAAAGAAGTGATATCCGCATTCACTATCTCATTAACTACCTACCATCATCGATATAATTGGTGAAAGGTCTGTTAATAATGTTTTGAATGAATACAATACATTTCTAAAAATAACTATAGGTAGATAAGTTAATCTACACATGGACGAGACTGAACCGTTTCAGATATTATTATGATAATTATCTGACCTACAAACGTAATCGCAGCCTTCGTGAAAGATAACTGCCGGAAATGGCGCATACTTTCCTATTGAATCACCTGTTTGCTTATCTATCTGTCTGAGCTGTTTGATGTGTACTAAGTTGTACTGTTTGTTATTATTTTGTCGGAGAATAAATAATAACGTGTCATGTTTAGATTTGATAGGAACCTTACCTCTCTAAAGACGCGTGCTATACGCCAAATATTTTTTTTTTGTGATATTTCCATTAAATATATCTATTCCTTTTATATTTTGGAGTACTCATAACAACATACACAAATTCACTCTAGTCTCTTATTAACGGTAAAGAAATACTGTAAAAACCCACTTCACTTGTATTTCTTTTTTCCAGTTACTATGATTTCATTCGTTCATTCGTTACATTCATTAATCTCTTCAATTCAGGCGCCCTAGAAAATCAAAATTATAAAGAGTTATCTTCCTTCAGTTTTATTGTTCTTTTTATTACTTTACTTATGCCTTATTTATATGTAGTCTACTGAATTACTGGCCCTCAAAACACAAGTTTTAGTCGCACAGTAACTATTTGTATGTGTCGATTCTCACGTAATATAATATTTGAAACCGCGTATTTTTGTCGAATGTAAAGCATTTACAATGTTATCAGTTTTATTTTTAAAATCAAAACTTCCGAATAGCCAGACTGCACGTCGCACACATTTCACATACCTTTGTGAAATTATTTGCAATCTGTGCCAAAAAACGGCGCCAAAATTCCACGTCTACGTATTTTTGTCTTCATGTCATAAAATATTTGGATACAGCGTACAATGTTAACGTATTAAGTATATCGAGAAATGCCTGTCTCGTCTCGTTGCGACTGGTTTTATAAGAACATATTTCAGGAAGAAAACAGGGGGTAGTGACACTGTTCACTTCTGTGTTAAGTTTCGTGTTGACTTCATCGTGTAATAAATTTATTATATTTGAAACTTTATAGTCGTCATGTGTATATTTGTATGTACGAGTATAATGAAAGCGTAAGTTCACTTATTTACGCACTGACTGAACAAGAAATCTTGAAAACTACTTCACCTCGAGGTAGAAATTTGATTGATAGTCTATGCTGAAGGCGGATACAGGCTTATTTAAATTTATTTAATGTTATTTAACCAGACTTACGAGATATTTACTTACTAGATATATAGACTTGCTGCCACACATGCAGATTCTCCAAAAAACTTCATTACACCGAAAAAGCCTAGCTTCTATGTATATGTTTAATAACAAGGCATGTAAATTAAAAGAACAAAACCTATACTTTGTGAATGCTCCCAGGCTATAGAGAAGGGGTAGAGGTTAGGGAAGAAAGTTCTCGTTATAGAAACGCCAATTATATGATACTTTAATTCAGCGAAATGAAACAGTGTCTCGTTTTGCAAATTTAGACTTAACAAAGGCATCCGACACCCAATAATTTAGAAATTTTGCAAAGGGCTCGCAAAAACATTTATTAAAGTATTTACACTGTTTGTTATAGTTGCTAGCTTATTTTAGCTTTAGGGCGCTTTTAGAAAGCAGCCGAATGATTACCAGCAAATTCCTGTTGAGTTTTAGATAGATCTTCGAGATTTTCTTTCTCTAAAAACAATCGTTACAAAATTATTTTTTTATTTATTTTGATTTTGATTTCAGGACTTTACCTGTCCAGTTTTTATCGCGTAGTTTCTAAGCTAGCATCAGTTCTTCAAACAGATTGCAGAACTTGACATAGCCTAACGACCGCCGGACTGCCACTTGAGTTCCTTGTTAGTAAATTTTTACGACACTTAAGACTCATACAATCCAGTTATTGTACTATTATTTATTTTTACGACGTGGTATAATAGACGGGAAAACTCTTTGTTGTACATCAATTATTTCCCATATTATATTTTTTATAAATACTAGCTTTACTGCTCTGCTCCCGTCGCCAGTAGCGTGATGTTACACAGCCTATAGCCTTACTTGATGACTGGGCTATCATAAGCAAAAATCATTTTACAAATCCGTGTGGTAGTTCCAGAGGTTAGCGCGTACAAACAAACTCTTCCGCCTTATATAATAGTATAGATTTCAACTATTTTTATTCAATCTTTGAATGTACAGAAAAGAATTATCGTTGTCTACAGTATACCCGTATCGTACACCACATACCACGTATTATGTAAACATATCTAAAACTTATTTAGTTACTACCCGCAGTACTTTAAATCGTAAATCATCTCAATTTAATGTTTAGAGTAGCGTAATCCCAAAGTTTATTTTTAGCATTGTTTTAAACTTTCACTACATTATGTAGTATTTGGATTGTGGGTCTTCCAAACATTTGGGTTTACAAATATGTCGCCCTGTTTGATAAGGATTTAAAAACAACCTTTTTGCACCCCAATAAAGTTGTTGCCCAAAATGTTTTGAGTGTTTTGTATAGCCGTTGGGCTATTTGCGTTGTATTATTTATAAAACCCGACCTGAAAGACGTTCGACACGAAAGTGATAGTTTGGAACATAATTGGATAAAAAGGGAAAATGATTAATAACAGCAACTTCAGCTTTTATGGTATTCAATATAAAGGATATTTTTTTTGTAATTAGAAACTTTGCTTATATAATTATTCCTCATAGAAGTCCAATGAGTCAGGGTGATAAGTTGCCATTGACCATCAGACGTAGACTGCAACCTATGCAAGTTATTGTTGTCTAAGCATAGTGTAAATAATGCAGACATAACAAACACATTGTAACATAGGACCAAGACAACAAAAGAATTGAGAAAGAAAAAGTAATAAATAACAAGAGGGTAATATAATAACCATATTCTAAACTATAAACCTCACGCCTAAATCAGTTTTAACTACAATTCGAAGTCATGATTATCATGATCAAATAAGCCAAACAAGGTATTGCTTTCATTGTTTGGTATCTTACCCTATATTGCGTTGTTAATGGATCTTAAAAATTAATGGTTATTGATCTTTCATTAACTGTTGTTTTGATCGTATTACCTGATACTTAAATTGTTTAAATTGAACAGTGAGCAGGAAGAGGAGACACGAAGTGTACTTAAATTGAATACGAATGAGGCCTGATGATCTAATTTAGGGAAATGTGTACAAAATAGGTGCTTTTTGTTTAAATATAGCTGTTTATAAGAGTACGTGAATCGTAATCATGTATTTTGATATATATAATATTTTTTTATCTATATTTAAAGCTGTAAGATCAAATATAAGGTACACAACAGTTGATCAATGTAAAACACATCGCGTAATTCATGTTATGGCTTTTATGAAAACGCTCACAATGCTTTGTGGCAAACACAGAAATCCCGTTTAGCGAAATTGGTGTTGTGTCTATCAAGCTATAACAAGCATTACGTATTGTGGCAATGAAGAAAAGCTATGACGCGTTTTAGACCATAGAGCTGCTACCCGTTAACTAGCATTCCATTAGTCTCGATGGATTTCGTAACGTACGAGACCCATAGGAGAAAATGGTATAGTACCATATCCTAGATAGAAAACCATAGGCTATTAATTAAACCGTTTCTGTTTTAAAACTCAAGTTTGTAATTAAAATAAAACTAATTTCTAATTCAAAGTTTAACTCAAGTAACAAAATATAAAGCTTCTTAAACCCTTTTGTTTTATAACCTAACAAAACTGTATTTAATAAGTCGGAACTTAATTGGAAAGTGATTTGTAATTATGCTAAGTATTGAAACTGTAGCGTATAATAAAAGGGTAGAACTTTATTTACTAAGCTCCAGTGTAATCTAAAAATACCCTGAATTAAATATTAACAATATGTTATAGTTCCACGCCAATTTAAACTAGGCATCAGTACTTAGAATACAATGCTAAAATACTCCATTATTTCCTAGGACTTTATCCTATGAGTTTCTTTTTCACTAAGGTCTGCTTTTTTGGAGTTTTTATTGACTTGGATGACGTTGTGAATTCTGTAACCAAGTAAAGTACGGAATGGGTCAATTCAATGCAAAGACGATACGTCTTCTAGACATTTGTTCCTAGATTTTTCCCGTTATTGTAAGCGTCTCTGGATTATCAACATTTCGGCTTGCGTTGTCTCCAAAATGCAGTCGATTCACAAAAAATACTCAAATATTAATTATATTCGAATGCAAAGTTATGTAATACCAATAAAATTAATTAACAGTACAATAAATTCTAGTCGTGTTCCATCCGAATGGTATCCATGTGGGCGCAGGGGTGTTCCCGGGCCGGCGGAGTGCGGTGCGACGCGGGGGGTTGGCTCGCTCGACGTCAGTTCCATTGATCGCGTAGTGACGTCACATGCCCGCCGCCATTGCAGCAGTCCCACGCGTGGTCGTTCGCGCCTTCGCCCGGGCTGTTTTCGGATATACCTCGTAAATTAGGCTGTTTGATTTTCTGCCTTTTTTAATAGACATTGATTTTGTAGTCGCTTATGTTCTTTTGTCATCCTAAATGTTGGTACATTGTGCTGTGTGTGATAAATTAATCACTCATAAATATACTTACTTATTATTTATTTAAAATAAAAGATGTAAATCTTTATAAATTGTAGCGCTAAGAAACACAGTTTCTTCAAACAATAATGTACGTATTGTAAATCTAAGTACCTAAAATCTACATATAGCCTGAATAATATTAATGAAAAACATAATGCACAACATGAACCAAAGTCAAAAAGCTTTAATTACTAGGTATATCACAGTTTGAAATTAACTAAACAAGCATGCTGGCGCTGTGGACCAAAGTTACCTAATGTTTAACTAGCAAAGTTACCCGCGACTCGCTTTCATACAACGTTCTAACTACCCACCGTTATATTTTACCTTTTATTTAAATATTTTACCAGGTGACATGTTTTTATGGCGTTACTGAAAGTTTAAATTGTTGTTGACCTTAATATTGAAGTCGAGAGGGTGATTCTCAAGCCAGGGAAATGTTAGTGTTAGGTATTCTGTTAAGAAATGGCGGCAATGCAGTTGTATTGGTAGTAGTAGTGGTACTTGGTATTTGTAATGCTCAATATACATATTATTACCTTCTCGTCCACACTACCTCATTGTCTCAAGAGACCAAGGTCTTTGACCAGTGTGTGTTGCCAGTGATGACATACGGAGCAGAGACGTGAATGTAAATTAATTAGTCTGGTAATATTTATTTTTTATTTTATATTATCCTACTAAAGTGACTTCACCCCGCCTGATGGTAAGCAGACAGTGGAATCCAGAAACGGTGGCCACCATACCAAAAGCCATCGTCTTAAACCGATGGTATGGTGGCCTCCACCATGGCGCCGGCTGGGAATAGGGTTAGGGGAAGAGAATGAGGGAGGTAAGGAAAGAGGAAAGGGGGAAATTGGGCCCCCGGCGCTCACACTCACCGAACGAAACGCAGTAGTACGGATACTACTACTACTCTTACGTCGATCTTCTATGAGAGAGTAGTACTTACCCGGCCGATCCGGCCCATTCATGCTAAAACCAGCGTGGATCTACTACCGTTTATATAAAGTAGATAGGTATAAATAACGGGTGACACGCCTATAACTCATTTAGTTTGTAGTACGAAGGTACCGTCGTACCTAATAACACCCTCTCAAAATTACGTCTTTCAAGGATTTACTCTGATAAATTTGATTTATTTCGGATGAAAGGGTTTTCTTTTTACGCAGTTTAGTTTTGAAGAAATATTTTATGTATTTTTTTGCTGTAAATCTATTGAAATTGATCTTAAATAAAGGTATACTCGTAAAAAGAAATTGTTATCATTATCAAAAATTAAGCATAAAACAAAATTAAAAATCCAATCCTATTTATAAAAATATGAAAATCTGTATTTTTATTAGTTTCTCCTAATTTCTCTCAAAAATTAGTAGCGAAAATTGGGAGAGACCGTTACTATTTATTTTTCATTAGCATTAGACGCCTTTTGGCTGATATGACGATCGAGCTACTTCTGGATTCTGTCTTTTATTATTAACAAACTTTTATTAATATCAGATGACCCATATGCTTGTTATCGTATATTATGTATTTTAAGTGGCAGTTATGTAACATTAGGGTTTCTATATACGTATGAGCGTTGTCGCAGCGTAACGTAACAGTGCCGCGGCGTATGACGTAGTTCTAACTAAACGTATCAAATGCGATATGTTGTTGGTGTATTGGCATAGACTGGTAGTTTAACCTTTTAGAATTTTTTATGTTACATGCGAGAAATGGGCCAATTGGCTTTATCTTGTTTGTGCATTTAATTATAAATTATGTTCACCATAATGACTATCAAATAAAAGTTATCGTCAATTTGAAAAATGTCGTTGCTATGTAACTCAGTCTGGCATCACCTTAATATAAAAACTATTTGGAATTCTATAGATCCTTTCAGTAAACGTTTTTGTTAACGTTTACTAGAAGAAATTCATTTCTTTAGTTTGTAATACACTTTGCCGACTAAGCAAACAACTTTAATAAAACTAAGTGCGCCGTCTAAGAGCGGTTCCTGGCGTTCATATTTACGTGGTGTGCTATTTTCTTTGTAAGTTACTAGCTTCCCGCAGCGCGGTTTCACCCGTGTCTTTGGTTACTGCTCTGCTTCCGTCGCCAGTAGCGTGATGTTACAGAGTCTATAACCTTTCTTAATAACTGGGCTATCATCGGAAAAGAATTATTCAAATCCGACTGGTTGTTCTAGAGATTAGCGCGTTCAAACAAACAAACAAACATAAAAACTATTCGACTTTATATAATATATAGATTAAAAAGCGTGGGCATCCTCCTCTACAGTAAACCGATGACCTGGTAAACCGGCCGACTCAGGATCGGACAGATACTTTCGCAACGCATACATGTGTTTAGGCGAAGATCTGAAATGTTAATGAGGCGGCCATCTTTCAGGAAACTTCTATATGATGACAGCGGAACATCATTTCCATCATCGCCGTCTTGTACAGGAGGAAGTTACGGTATTGCTGCCAGTTTTTTACTGCTGAGGCAACGTTTTATTTATGATATCCAGTAGCAATACGATTCAACAATTTAGGCATCGTATTTAACTCGGTGGTCCTCTGTAAGGAGGAGGTACGCCGCCAGTCGAACTGCTTAGCCAGAGCGAATAATTCCACGATAACTCACAAAAAAAATTAAAATCTCAAAATTATTAGTAAAAATCAAAACAATGTATGCAGTGGATCATCTCAATCCAGTAGTTTACACAACCAGTTCACTCTGATTGGCTTTATCCGATTAATATGCTGTTAGTGTACCGTTAATAAGCCACTGACCCAGATAGGTAAAAAGGCCTTGATCATATCAGATGAACAAAAACTTATAGAGAGCGCTTTAGTATTTAGCGATTTATAATTTAGTTCGATGCAGAAACTAATTTTAGCAAAATTTTCTTCGATATAAATATACTAGCTGCGCCCTGCGGCTTCGCCCGCGCGAAAATTGCTATATGTTGAACTAATGTAACTCGGGAATCGAGCGATTTTCGGGATAAAAAGTAGCCTATGTCCGGAAACCAAATTTATCTACATACCAATTTTCACCGAAATCGGTTTAGCGGTTTAAATTTAATATGGTGGTTAAGTATCTTAAACTTTCTTAGTTTTTCTTTCATAAGAACCTTCTCCTGACAATAACAAACGCAACAAAAAAAGAATTAACGAAATTGATCTAGTCGTTCACGCGTGATGACCAAGGCAAATAGGGATTCATTTTTATATATATAGATACATTTTAAATCCAATTAAGTAAGTTCTTGTAAATTCGTTGAAAAGTAACATTTTTAGTTAGGTCGTAACCGACCAAACAACCAACGAGTGTTATAAGGCGCTTATGGACAGTCCAAATAAAAACGAGCAGCAGTCTTATCTGTGTATTTTCATCACCTTTCTAACAAACAAGTCCTTTTTTGAGAGTCCTATGACTTGTCATAGAGGTCTTCATGTTGATGATAATGACCACGTGAAGAAATGGAGTAGTTCTATATTTTAAGTCGGAGACCACATTGAAATTGTTTACAAATACAATGGCTGTTGATTGCAATCACACAGTAATCTAACAAGATCGTTATGAATCGGCTTATTACTTGAGCTTAGTTTTCACCGCACTGAGCGCACTTTATAGTGCCGTAAAAGTTTAATAGTGGAGGATAAGCAGTTATTCTTGATGAAGTTATCTCGAGGGCGTCAGTTCACTTACGTTTGTTCCTATTATTGCTTCACTTTATTTTTCATTATAAATTTCGTTATTTGAAGTAATATAATATTAACATGTATGACAGGTACAATGTTACGTTTTCGCTACTAATGTAAAAACATTGTATCACATTTATCATTAGTAGGTAGGTACGTAAAATGTTATGAGTGTTGTGTTTATAACTTAAAGATAAACCTAGAAAAAACAAATATCATGCATTTTTCTCAGCGCGACTCTAATCAGTGTAATATATTAACAAAGTATCAAAACACGAATGTTAACAAAGTTGGTATTACAAAATTTCTTGGACTGATTATAGACCAAAAATTTAACTGGAAGAAACAAATAGAAGCGTTAACAAAAAAATTAAGCAAATCTACATATGCTTTATACAAACTCACTCCAGTCCTAAACATTGATAGTCTCATTACCGCATACCATGGCTTAGTAGCCTCAGTTCTTAGGTATGGCATAGTCTTTTGGGGGAACTCTACGGACAAAGAACTAGTATTCAAGGCTCAGAAAAGATGCATAAGAACTATGTTTAAATTGCATTTTACTGACAGTTGTAAAACCTATTTCATAAAATATAAGATTCTTACTCTTCCTTCTCTTTACATTTTGGAGACTGCAATGTTTGTCAAATGTAACCCTAATCTCTTTCCGCGACTATCTGACACAGTCAGCCGCAATAGGCGCGACGATACTAGACTTGCTGTTCACCATTCAAGGACAGCTTTGATGCGCAAAAGTATTTTTTGTATGGCCCCAATTGTTTTTAATAAATTGCCCAAATCTTGGAAGACACTTCCTGTTAATCTTTTAAAAAAGAAATTGCAAAGCTTTCTAGCAGCCAAAGCATATTACACGATAGATGAATTTCTAAATGATAAAATAGTAATTTGAATATTGTAAAATTGATTAATATAAATGTGTATGGATGTACTTAGTTTAACATTGTGGTTTTAACATTATATTATATAACTTTATGACATAATATGTATTTCTCAGTGATATTTAATTAGATTTTCTTGATATTAGTAATAATAATATTTAATAACTTTTATAAATTCAATTACATTACATTCTTTGACATTTAATATGACACATAATATTTGTACGCCAAAAAAGGCAAAACATGACTGTGAATCAACTATATTTCTACAACCTGTATACTATGTGTGCATACTCATGTTCAGACAAATAAAATTATCTTTATCTTTATCTTTATCTTTATCTTTATCTTTATCTTTATATCTTACGTTACAAACTTTTTGTGCTCAATTGTATTATACATTTCCATTTTTATAATTATGTAAGTAAAGCGCATATATTTTTCAGGTATATAAACTACACTCTTCTGATACTATGATCAAAATATCTAAGCAATTCTTAATAAGTTACTAATCCCGCACCCTACAAACTTAAATAGATATAATTATAAAAG
This sequence comes from Parascotia fuliginaria, assembly GCA_963082885.1. Classification (NCBI taxonomy): domain Eukaryota; kingdom Metazoa; phylum Arthropoda; class Insecta; order Lepidoptera; family Erebidae; genus Parascotia; species Parascotia fuliginaria. The sequence continues at coordinate 15,880,991 of OY720187.1, forward strand.
TAGTAATAGCGTAAAAGCAACGCAGGCGGTTGTAAAGACTACCCAGAACACGATTCTACGTTCCAACTAGTAATAAACGATAACAGCATATTGGAAATCCACTGCACTAGGGACACGGCTAAGTTCTCCTGTAAAATGAGTGCTATTTTAATCTTAGGTTAAAATATGAAGACAGGGAGAGGTAGAGGCGATTATTAAACTTATATTAGACATAGCCCTGTTAATATTTACTCATGAGTTTACTTTTGTATGCGTTCTACGACCACGTAGCGAGTCTTAAGAAAAGGTTTTTTCTTTTGTAGATATTTTCATTTCCATTTATGCCAGCAATTAAATCATAATAGCAGGTCAGTAGCCCATAACGTGAATATATGCGGGCTATGTGGCGTGTTCAGTTTGACCTATAGTATGCAGTATGCAGAAATGCTTTCAATAGGCCGCGTTTCTGTTTACCATGTGATGTTGCTATGTAATAACTGCAACTACACAACGAATTACTTGTACGATTTTTTTTGTCCAAGTAATACAGTAAACTTATTTTATTTTCTGCAGAATCCGTACTTAGAATAGTTAAATTTGGAATATCATTCAATTTTTTTTTTTATTTTTTATTGTAGCTTACCAAAGTGACTCCACCCCACCTGATGGTAAGCAGTCAGTGGAATCCAGAAGTGGCGGCCACTATACTAAAAGCCATCGTCTTAAACTGCTGGTATGGTGATCTCCACTATGGCGGCTGGGAATGGGGTTAGGGGAAGGGAATGAGGGAGGTGAGGAAAGAGGAAGGGGGGGAAATTGGGCCTTCGGCGCTCTCACTCACCGAACGAAACGCAGTAGTACGGATACTACTACTCTTAAGTCGATCTTCTATGAGAGGGTAGTACTTCCCCGGACGATCCGGCCCATTCATGCTGAAATCAGCGTGGATCTACTACCTCCCAATGTGTTAAATCAAAATATTTTATTAACTTTATATCGATTTTGATCTTTACTGACTTCGGTTTATTGATTTTATGGTGTCCGCGCGTCCTTAACTACCATCAGGCGCACTAAACAATATTTTCTTTTAAATTAATGAGTTTGATTCATGGCATCTTGAAATCCAATTTCTTGAGTATTCACTCGTTTCCAAAATGATTTTTATCCGATACTCAATTTTTGTACCCGATAATGAATTTCAAATATACGTACATATATCACATACTAGCTGTGCCCGCGACTTCGTCCGCGTGGAATAGTGATTTTGGGCAGCATTTTTTGGATATATCTTTTGGTTTGTTTTGAATTATAAACATCTTCGTTTAGGTGAATAAGAAAAATCTTTACAGTAAATGCTTCTCTATATACGATATTAGACTATCGATACGATACGATATTAGACGATGGCTATACAGCCATCGGGGATCAAAGCCATACAGGCTGCTAGGATTACTTACACGTGACAAATCCACATAAAGCTGACCATGCGAAAAACAGCTAATATTTAGATCCACACTCACAACATTTAGTTTCTGACCTTAGGCTTTATTAATTGTCATCGCTAAAAAATAGGCTCACTGGAAACTGAACTCGTTTAAAACTAAACGGGAAATTGTTTGGAATGAGAGGAATCCGAGGAATAAAAACGCTATAAGGTTTTTTTTATATATTAGCTTGCCAAAGTGACTCTACTCTGCCTGATGGTAAGCAGTCAGTGGAATCCAGAAGTGGTGGGCACCATTCCAAAAGAAAACTACTGGTATGGTGGCCTCCACTATGGCGGCTTAGTGAGATGCTTTTTCACGCCCCGCTTTAAAGACCCAGGATCAAAGTTAGATGGAAACTCATGCGCTGGCAAAGAGTTATAGGCTTTAATTGAGCGACAAAGGTATGAAGTGCTCAACCGTTTGGTTCGAGACCCTTTAGATTGCACTCCCGCACGTGTCGTTCTGGATAAAATGGGAGAGGGTAGGATTAATTTAAAGAGCTTTTGAGTAGACTCTCCGTGGTAAAGGCGATAGAATACGGCCATTGAGGAGGCGATGTCTCTTCGCAGCTGTAAAGGCTCAAGTGGCCTCCGGGCTTCCGATGATACGGACTGCTCGCAAAGGGCCCCCGTACTCTCTCGAAAATGGTCGCCGGGTCCCACTATCCGGTCACCAGCCTACACGACGAACAACTCCGGGATTATGCGCAACCTGGTGGGGCAGCATCTTAGGGTGGTAATTTTTTTTTTTTTACTACCAATGTGACTCCACCCCGCGTGATGGTAAGCAGTCAGTGGAATCTAGAAGTGGTGGCCACCATACCAAAAGCCATCGTTTTAAACTGCTGGTATGGTGGCCTCCACTATAGCGGCTGGAAATGGGGCTAGGGGAGTGAGGGAAGTGAGGAAAGAGGAAAGGAGGAAATTGGGCCCCCGGCACTCTCACTCACCGAACGGAACGCAGTAGTACGAATACTACTACTCTTATGTCGATCTTCTATGAGAGGGTAGTACTTCCCCGGACGATCCGGCCCATTCATGCTGAAACCAGCTTGGATCTACTACCGTAATACTACGGTTAGGTCTAATTGGGCCCCTGTACAATGCCGCGGGTGGCCAGCGGCATCACCGTTTATACGGGTCTCCCTGGCCGGCGAATTGACCCACACCACCCACACAATGACTCGACGGATACTCAGCTGGTCCCACACATGCTGCGAGGATTGTCATCTCTGCTTCAGTTGGGCCTCTGGCTCTCGCACTTACCGAACGAAACGCAATAATATGGATGCTCGACTACTACTATTTCGTAATTCACTTTAATTCCACCTATTTCGTAATGAGACGTGTTAACAAACATGTTTTTATCACAAAAAAAAAATAAAAAATAAAAAAAAAAAGTCCAGAAAAATATAAAACTAACTTTTATTTACATTTTAACTGATAAAGCATTTACATTTTAATAAAGAAATAAGACGTGTTAACCTAACTTAAAAACACACTAACCTAAGCTAAATACATACCACATGTATGACGTGATTATTTAAGTTGGCGTAACTTTTTTATTTATGAACCGATTGACATGAAACAAACACTAAATGTTAAGTGAAGCTTACCAAAACCATGTTTTCGGATAAGCCGTTTTTGAGATTAGCGTGAACAAACGCACAGACAAACAGACAAACAGACAAACAGACAAAAATTGTAACGATAATTGTTTTGGGTTCTATTTGCGTTTATAAAGATCCCAATAACATTTTTTCTAAAATATCTTCAATGAACAGACAGCGACCGGTTACATTTTTATTATATGTATAGATTTTACCATTATTGGATTTCCTATATGGTACGAATCGAATGAGTGTTTAAGGATGTCTATAAATTGAATAGCGAATCCGTTTTACTATGTAATACTATCAGGTTTCGTCACAAGATTTTTTTTTTTTTGCACATAGCGCCATTTAGCCCCAAATTAAGCAATTATATTTGCTTGTGTTATGGGTACTAAACAACTGATATACTACTTATATACTTTTTTTTTTTGTAAATACATACATATTATAGATAAATAACACCCAGACACAGAACAAACAATCATGCTCATCACACAAAGGTTTGTCCTGGGTGGGAATCGAACCCACGACCTCCGGCTTAGCAGTCAGGGTCACTAACCACTAGACCAACAGGCCAGTCAGTTTTTTTTTACAGTTTTGTAATAGTGATTCAAATTATTCAGTCCGTTCAATTTGTGAGAAGCAGGGCATACAAAAATGTTTAAATTTGAGCAGGTTGGTTGAGAAAGAGTTGTCAAAGAATACCGCACTCTTTAAAATCCCGCAGAGTGGTGTCCACCACTTCTGGATTCCAACTAACTGCTTACCATCAGGCAGAATGGAGTCACTTTGGTAAGCTAATATATATAAAAAGAGCAAAAGTACTCTTACCGCTTCTGGCAATGACCATGAGCGATAATTACGACTTGCAATCGATGGGCAACCGCTGTTTCCAACAAAAAGAACCACATTTTAGGAAAGCTTTCTCATAATAAAAATAAAATAATAATAGCTTAGCAGACAGGCAAGAGTGATGGCAGTGGCAGTAATCTCAGTTGCCGCCAATTCTGTATTGGTTGATTTGCCTGCCGATTACGTATAGGTTCTTAACCGGATTAAGTTCATCGATAATGAATAAAGTAATGTTAAAATTTAGGATAACTACATTATTACATTATAACATATTGAACACGGCAACTGTCGAAGTTAGTTCATTACTGGCGACGCAGCGAGTATTCCTGGAACTCGACTAATGGCACAAGTTTAACTATTTGTGGGCAACGCTCTGTTGACGCGACACGCGAACAAGTTTTTGGCATCATCATTCACTCTTGTTGTTTAGAGTCAATGACATAGCGAATAGTCCGAAAACTTTATATACTATCGATTTCTAAGGAAATTCGCAATTGTTTGTCCTCAAGATATATAGTTTGAGTTTTGAGTCTGATATAGTATTTGAAAGAACTTATAGTATTTTTTTATTACTAAAGATGGCAGACGATGCCAACGAAGCACCGGCCCAATAATCGGTAAATACTCATGGTTCTAATAGCTCCAAAGCGCCAGAAGCACATTTGGCAAGGAAATGGTGCTTCTTTAATCTTTAAAAAATCTCGCTGTACCTCTCGTAATTTAAAGACTCTTTAGACCTTATCTAGGCTAAATCACTGAAAACCTTTGCATAATTTATGCTATATCTTTTCGTTTTAGTCATCAATTAGTATTCAATATGTATGTGCCAGTATGACCTAATTGCGAATGTGTCTGAAATCTTCAGTTCTGTATTTAAGAGTACCAGAAGGTTTTGTTATTTGCAGTCAACATTTCGCATTTACATATTCAATGGAGCATTGCTGTTTAGAGGTCAAGATAAAGAACCATAACGGTCCAACTAAGTGCCGATTTTTAAGAATTCTTGCCATTTACGTAAAATTCTAGAGAACTTTACCTTCGTAGACTTTTAAATCAGTAATTTTATTTTCTTTCATAAACAAGTAGCTCTTGGCTGAGTATTCAATTAGAAACTTTGCCTTTGCTACGGACAAAATAAAAACAACAGTCAACGGTCGCTATGACCCTTCAGGCGAAAAATACAAGAGAGAAAAGTACTGCTATAAATTAAACTGTACCTTAAGGTTCTGTTAAAAAGTGTGATATTCGCGTGGTAAGAGAGTAATAGGTATAGGTAAATATTTGCGGTGAACTGTAAGTTTCACGTGTCCATGCGGCTCATAAAATGGTTAAACTTCAAGGTTTCCAAGTCGCAGTGACAGTTGAAAATGGAACCATTTCAACGTACACCAAGATTGTTTTACTTTATGCAGGCTTTGGCTACGTTGTCCAAAGTTTTAGTCTGCTTCATTATTACATTATGTGTTGCATAGCGTAATTTATTCAACGATGCTAGTAACGTGGGCTTTAAATGGCTTACGAGCTTTTTACTTCACACAGTTTTATTCCGACGAAGGTCAGGCTTCAAAAACGGTTTATTTGATAGTAATCTGTTACCTATAAAATTCATGGTACATTTTGCTAAACTTTAAAAAACCTTGAAAGTTAGTCGTCTAAATTTGTCAGGTGCACGAATTTGACTAATACTGTTGACTTCGTTCGTTCGATTGGTCGGTTCGTGATAAACAGACGGAAAACGAGGCTATATGATTTATAAATACGTTTTGTGTTAATGGAAATCAGGACAACCGACACATTTATCATTTAAAATTTGTAACAAAGAAAGTTACGAGCTGTCCCACAGCGAAGTATACAATGAGTGAATTTAAATCGCGCTGTCTGCTCATTGAGATTACCGCTGTGTTTATCTGTCTGCATGAACGAGTGAATGGCGAAAATCGTGACGTCAGCGAAAGCCCTGTATTGTTCATTTGTTTGTCCTACAAGACTGAAGGGGAAGTCACAACATTTAATTTTGCCTACAATGCTAGATGAAACAACGACCCACCTGGTGGTGTCTAGTAACCATCGCTCATATCTTGGAAATATTTGAACTTAAATTTAATCGCCTTTGCAGGTCTAGTTTTGTAAAAAATTAAACATTCCATATTATTTGCTATAAACTAAGCGTTATTAAATCTGCCAAAAATTTTGCATGTAAAACATAAAACACTAAACAACGAACATAAAATAGGAACTGATTAAATAATAAGGTTATCAACTAAATTTAAAAATATTACAACCTTGAATATATAAAAAAAACTATCTGCGCCCTGCGACCTCGCCAGCGCGGAAAATGGTATGTGTTTAATTAATGTAACTCGGGAATCGACCGATTTTCGAAATAAAAAGTATCCTATGTCCGTCTTCGGCACTTTATATACATAACAATTTTCATTGAAATCGGTTCAGCCGCTTAGGTGCTGAGTGGTAACAAACACACACAATTTTTTGCATTTTTAATATTAGTAGGATTAAAAGATACTTATTTTGTATTCCGATTCCTTGAAACGGGTCCCGGTAAATTATTTACAAGGTAAGTGCCGGTTAGGAGACAGGTGGCGTCCAAATCACTCTAACAAAAAACCCTAATAACCGCCGTTACCTTCAGTATTTTATTGAATTTCCGTCACTGAGTGAAAATATCGCCAGGTTAAGGGTTGCATCCGCTCCACTAAAATATTATCGGTGTAACATTATTTATGTTGTTTGGCAAATTGAATATAAAAAGAGTGTCGGCTATAATCTCTGCCGGCGTGCGTAATGTGGATTTTATGGATGAGAGTAAGCCAAGTTATGAAAAATGCTCAGCTTTGTTTTGTGAAAGGTGAAAAATCGTAACGGTTCTGGATAGATCTTTTCATCATTGCATCAATTTCAACGATTTTGGTTCTCTTATGCGGTAAATTTTTGTGTAGTCATTTGCAGTCGACGCAAATGATTATCTCAGACATTAATCTCTTGTTGCAATTGAAACAAGGATCTCGCGTTCATTGCATTACCAACAACGTTTGTAGCAGACTGAATAAACTGATGGCACCGGTCATTTAATATAACATTTAGTGCATACAGTCTTTTAGTTTTATACCTACATATCGACTGCCTCTATGGTTCGGTGGTACTGTGTACGGATTACCACGCAGAGGTCTCGGGTTCGATCTCCTGGTCAGGCAAAGTAATATTGGGTTTTTCTGTCGAAAAATTCTCAGTTTTAGCCCGGAGTCTGAAATCGTGCCCGATATATGGGAACAGGCTCGCCCCCCGTTACATGGGACCTAAAATAAAAGTGGTGGTTAAACACCTCTACCTACTCCTTCGGGGATTAAAGGCGTGAAGCTATGTATGTATTTATACTAATATATAAAGCATAAGAGTTGGTTTTTTTGTTTGTTTGTTTGAACGCGCTAATCTCCGGAACTACTAGCCGGATTTGAAGAATTGTTTTTGCATTTTATAACCTAGTTCTTGAGGTATGTTATAGGCTATGTAACATCACGCTTCTGGTGACGGGAGCAGAGCAGTAATCAAAGACGCGGATGAAACCCCGCCGCGGGAAGCTAGTAAAAGTATAAAGATAATTATTATTACCTCTATGAAGTTTATCTACCCTTGACTCAGTGTTGATTGATGTGGTAAACTTTCTGACGGTTACACGTGAGTAGGCAGACTCGAAAGTAATTAGTGATATATTTTAAACATTTAAACTTCCGTCAAAGAATCTCTAGTAAGATTTCTGTATTAGGTGAGAAGATTTAGCCGTAAGCCGCATGCTAAATACACTCAGGATAGTAATGAGACTTACCTTAAACTGAATCAGATCATGTTAGAAAAACTGAGTGTTAAGCTTCTCGTAACTGATAAATTCTAACTGTTAGATGATAATGTTCAACCGTTAAGGGCGCTACCACACATTAGCGGCTCGGTGCATTTGGTTTGGCAGAATTTGTCGAATGGCAATGTCAACTTGAAGCAATTACTACACATGTTCGCCTTTATTATTGATTGGGTAGTATTCATTTATTGTCCTACCTCTGTTGACAGAGTGGGCTTATTTGGATGTTAGTGGGAAATCTGTGTGGGTTTTCGCGAAAATGTTCATTCACATACGTATATTCTGTATAAAGAGCACAACTGTGGCGATTTACGCTGCTCCATTTAAGTGTAGAAAACCCCTGAACTTCAGACTTTTATTTACTTCTTACTTACACTATAGCAAATAATTAAAATGAAGCGAAGTAACATTGTGAGACTCTTAATTTAAACTTGATACTGTAAATGTCAGTGTCATAATGAGCGTTTATATAGTGCTTGAGTATAAAAGATTCATAATGTTTTAAATCTTCTATTATTAGACTATCCAGAAGAGTAAAGATATTTAGTTGACAAATATAAAAAATAGTTAATTTTCAAAAAATATTTACTTTCAGTTTTTTTTTAATTAAGGTTGTAGATGTTTTGCCATCTCATTGCCTAAATATATGCTAACATGTTTATATTATAATAGGTACATGTGTGTAAGTCGCGTCTATGACTCCTTACCTAGTTTACCTTTATGTGCGAGTTTTCAGGTATTTTACTTTTATTTTCAGTAAGTGAATAAAATCTTGTCTGGCATAGTTCTGTTTTAGCGTACGTATAAGCTTTAAAATAAACTTAATATCAGCTGTTGCTTTGTTGTTGTTGTTTAATTTTATCACATTTTTAACTTCTTCAAACGAAGTTTCAGGCAGTTATTCAAACTCCAAAAACGCATTTACACTTTCTATTCTATGAAATAAAAGCAAATTTTGTTAATCAGATTTAATTTTTTGCCGTGAGCGACCAGACACATCTATACAAGTCATACTGCATAAAATCCAAAATTATGAATACTTTTTTCTCCTGCCTTGATTTTAAACAATTTATAATTTTGTCATAAATTTAATGCGGCGTATTAAGAAAATCACAAGTGTCCCTAATTTCCTTACGAGAACTCAATAGAAAATACGTAAAGAAAACAATGTGGTCTAAAGTGTATGTAATTGATGATGTTTAGCTTCCCAACACTGCAGCAGAAGCAATTGCATCCAATTTGAATATAAAATGCAATCTGTCGGTCGGCCCTCTCGGGACCTGTTCCGTTCGCTAACGTAGGTACACTACCTACCCACAATTATGGATCCTTAAATTCGTGTTTAAGTTCGCAAAGTTCGCAACTTTAACATGAAATTTAATGAGTAAGTCAATTAAGGTAATCAGCTTAATTATATTTACAGGATCTTGCATCATCTTTGGTTTAAATCCTTAAAATTGTACACGTTTAAATTTCTATTTAAAACTGTTTGTTTTCAGACCCTTGATCCGTAGAACGGACCGTCTAAAATGTAATTTAATTATCTGTTAAACGTCTGAAACATTTGTGTCTGAACTAATTTATTATTAAACTTAACGATTGAAACATTGTCAAATGCAGGTGGTCCCACTGTCTATGTTGCAACTTTAAGTTAGTCAAATCTGTGAGAAACGTTAAACAGAGTGAACGAGACAAAAGATTTGAATGTTCCTAACAGAGGGTACGAATAATAAAATAAGACTAGCGGTTCTTTCGACGCTTTTCCTTCGCCCCAACGTGAGGGCTGCGATGTTTTATCGTACAAAGATGCTGAAAATCCAATTTCTCTTGGGGCCTATTCACAAACTGGCCGGTATCAAAACGATGACGCTGGCTCTAATACTTGGTCATCAATATTTTTCGTTCAGTTTTACGACAATACTTCTAGGCTCTTAGCTACATAACATTGATTTCCTGTTACAGCACGAATATTGGATCTGTAGTATTTTTTTTGTATATAATTCATAACGTTAAAATTTCATTACTTATGTGTGGATTTTGATGCAATTATTAGGTTAACGTGCTCATATAAATTCATGGAACAATTTGTGTATAATTTAACAGCTTTATATAGAATTTTAAATCTGAGGTGAACATTTTCGATCAAAATTTAAATATTGTTGGTGTAATTATCTACAATAACTTGTTTTGTATTTCCAGACTCAGTACAATACCTGGACCAGTTGAAAATGCTGTTACAAAAGTTGTTTTAATTAAAGATGATGCTGCCGAGCCTTTGTTTCCTTTGTAGTTAGTATCTCAAGTTTATAGTTAGTGAACTATGTTGCGGACTTTATACAGTCGTAAAAATGATTACGAAGTTGAGAAGTTTGAGCAGGGCAAGGACTAAGTTTAAAATATATGAAAGGAGAACACTCGAAGTCGGCAATGCTAGCGATCAATACTTAATAAACAATATAATATTTTATGATTCTGAAATATAGTTTTTGGGAGATTTAGTTAGCGACTAAATAAAAGCTCACGTAGGGAACAGATACATATAGTTGATCCTGTAGGTAGTCTTCAGTGCTCTTAAAATGCATAACACTAAAGATATTACGCCTTTGGCTGCAACTATTTGTGATTTACTTTCTTTTATTTTACATGACACATGATAGCGACGCGACAGTCAGGCTGTATAAAATGGTAAAGGATTTTTTTTTTTTTTTTATCTTTATTTATTAAAGGAACCGTTAACAATTGTTATGTTAGTTCCATCGGAACCTGCTCTTAGTATCTACACCTTAACATTAACCATCGAATAAACTAAAATCGCTTCTGGTGACATTGGTTTAGCTAAGATACTATTAAATATGCCTATATCTAACTTATTCAACTTATATTTATCTAAAAAATAACTTCTTACAGACTCATTTCTGACACACTCCACTAAGAGGTGTTGAATGTCCTCTACTTTATTACAAACTATACAATTCGGCGAATCCACTTTCTTCATCAGAAATGCAAAAATTCTTAATGGCATGTGTCCAGAACGAGTTCTGAAAGCAGTAATTAATATATTTCGACTAACTTTAAAATTATTAAATCATGGAATATAAGGAGGTTCACTTTGGATGCTTTTATACCATATACCTTTGACCCTGGACCTTTCATCAAAGTATGTTTTCCACTCCTCATAACAGTATTTTTTAAATTTTGCTAATCTTTCGGAATATACTGGTAAAATGTACACTTGTACACCCGCAATAGTAGCTGCCCTAGCTAGTTTATCAGCCTCCTCGTTTCCCTGCAGGCCAATGTGTGACGGGACCCATTGTAAGACTAAGTTAATATTGTTTGAACGAATCGAATGTATCTTATTCAGTACAGTAAAGGCTATCGATACGCCTCTGTGTCCAGAGGCACATCGAGCCAAATGCTGGTCGCGCTCTTGCTGTCCGTAAATATCACTATATTAGTATGTTGTACAGTAGTAGCAATATAAGACAACGCTTCAGAGATTGCTAGCAACTCGGCTGTCATAATAGATACATCCGATACAATGTTGAAACATTCGCTAGTTTTGGTATGTGGGTCATAAAAAGCTGCGCCAGTCTTGCAGCTCTTAGAACCATCAGTATACAATCTATACCACTCGGTATATGTAACATTTAATTCTTGTAAGACACTATTTCTCAAAACATTTATTTCATATGAAGTTTTAGGCATACTAACATTTTGTAAGTTAACTCTAATAACACTATTAATTTGTATATAACTACACCATACTTTTAATTGGAACATATCAAGAAGGTTTGATGAGTATATTTTTTCTTTTCGAACGATGTTGTAGGTATCCATTAATGCAGGCACTTTTTTATTTGCCCAATATCTGTGAGTCCTAAGAGCTGCAAGATCAGATAAACATTTATTTGTCACACAATTGCTCTGCGCCCTAACTTTCAGGCAGAACTTAAATGCTAAATATTTACGCCTTAAATGCAATGGAGGCAAACACAACTCACTCTCCATCACATGTATAGTTGTAGTTTTAATAAAACTACCAACAATTCTCATCGCCTGATTTTGGATTTTATCTAGTTTAATTAAACGAGATTTTGTACTACTGTCGTAAAATACACAACCGTAATCTATACGACTTCTAATCAAAGATAGATACAAGTGTCTTAGATGTAGGGGGTGCATACCCCAATTGGAGCTAGCTAATACCTTTATAATATTCAGCATCTTCTGACATTTTTCGTACAATTCTTTAATATGTCTGGTCCACCGAAGTGACGGGTCTAACCAAACACCTAGATATTTTATGTTATTAATTGCAGTCAAAGGTACATCATTAAGGAATAATTGAAAATGTTGCCTTCTAAATCCTCTACTGAACAAACAGAACTGTGATTTAGACGTTGATAGCTCTAATCCAATATTTTATAACATCTTAACAATATAATTTAAAGTTATTTGCATATTTCTAACACTGTCACTTATCTTTTTTAAATTAACAAAAAGAACAAAATCGTCTGCATATTGACATACTTTAACGGAATTGTTTACTTTGTTACAAATTTCAAATGTTACAATATTAAAAAGTAGAGGAGAGAGTGGGTCTCCTTGCGCCAAACCTCTGTTAGTCCACCTCTCGATATCACTTTCTCCCTCCGTGTTATCTTTAATTATTAAGTGTCTTTCCCGAAAAAATTCCCACAGGTAACAACATATGCGGCTGCCTACGTTTAGCTTATCTAAGGTTTCGACTATACTATCAATCATAACATTGTTATATGCATTCTCGACATCCAAGAAACACGCTAAAGTTGGAATATTTTGTGTGAATGCGACCTGTATACTTGGAATTAATTGAGCAAGAGAATCTAAGCACGATCGTCCTCTACGAAAACCTGACACACTAGAAGATAGCACTTGATTATGTTCAACGAACCACTCTATTCGTTTGGCTATCATCGAGTGAAAAATCTTACATAGACAAGATATCAAAGAAATTGGCCTTAATTTAGAATTATTCCCTATTTTCGGTATTGCAATTACTTTTATATTGCGCCATTCACTAGGAATACATCCCGAGATAATGATATTATTATATATGCGAAGCAGGAATATTTTAGCAGCATTAGGAAGATTGAAAATCATAGAGTATGTGATATTATCATCTCCGGGAGCTGTATCTTTCTTTTTGATACATATCTCCATCTCATCTAGGGTAAAATCGGACTCTAATAGGCCATTTTTTGAGGTAAAGGTAGGTTTTGAGGATTGAACTGAGTCTGGAGCTAGGCCGTGTAACAGTTCCTTTTTTTTAGCCATAGGTATATAAGAATTATATTGCCTATACCCCTTAATCCACCTCATCTTGCGCCATCATCTTCTCTCGGCTACAAGTTTTGAAAGAAGAGAGTTCCAGTATGGCTTAGGCTTAAAATTTCTTTGCGGATTAATGCAATTTTTTATTATAGGAATGTTGTGATCAGCAGCTTTATTAATAATAGAAATTAAGGTGCTATACATAATTTGGATATCACATGAATAATTTGTATCAAATGCTGAAAATAATTGTTCTATATCTCTGTAATAACCCAACCAATTTGCCTTTTTAAAATTACGTCTACTAGTGAAATGAATTATATCTTGGTAGTTTAATTTGATTTTAATCAGTAAATGATCACTTCCCAAGTTGTCATTTAATACTCGCCAAGTAAAATGTATAGCTATATCGGTAGAAACGAAAGTGATATCGGGAAATGACTGTTGTAACCCATGATTAACATATTTTACCCGTGTAGCACTGCCATCATTGATAGGTACATAGCCATATTCTAACACAGAATCCATAATTTGGTTGCCTCTTGTATCATTCTTATAGGACCAATTGGAATGATGTCCATTGAAATCCCCGGCTATAATAGTTTTTTTTGAACACAGTGAAAATAGTTCATCCCAATCACGTTGTCTAGTTTGAATCGAAGACGGGCAGTAAACTGAAAGAACGTTATCTAGATACTTACAATTTTTAACCTTGATGTGCAATAATTCGATGCCGGTGTTACTAATGCTTGATGATATATGTTCAGATTTTATTGACTTATGAATCATAATTGCTACGCCGCCATATTCATCGGCTCGATCTTTTCTATATATATTATAGTGGGTTACGTTTAGACAAGTATCTTGCTCTAACGATGTTTCACAAACAATAGCTAAATGTATTTGGTCTGTAGATAAAAGCGATTCGAACTCTGTAATTTTAGGCCTTAAACTTTGTGCGTTCCATTGCAGTATATTAAGACCAAAATCTTTTAAATTATTAGGAGCCATCGATAAAAGAAGATATAAAAGACTTAATCATATCTCTCTCTTTTACAAAACTTAAAACAAATTTAATAATTTCTTCAAAGACGACACCCATCACTAATTTGATTTTATGAGCAATACTTGACTGGGAAAAGCAAATGTGTTTTAGTTTATCTATTAACTTTTTTAAATTGAATGTATTTTTAAGTGTGTGATTCTGCTGAGCATCCGCCTCTTTATTTTCTTCCCTTTCATACGTAGTTTGCTCCATCTCATAATACTCATCGTTTTAATTCCTTTGCCTCCGCCGATTGACAGTTTTTAAGTTCTTACGCATTTGTGAGCTAATAAATTTTTCGTTTCTATTAGTATCTTGATCCTCCACATTAGATTTCTCCAACATTGAGTCCATACGTTCTGTGTAAATATCTTCTGATAAAAGCGCATCTCTATACGACTTTTCTTTATTATGAGAAGTAGGAATTTGATACTTAAGAGTCACATTTTCTTCTGTGTTTATATATTCATTTCTTTTTTCAGTTTTATTGTTGTTTAAATATATCATTAAAGATCTCCTATATGTACAATTTTCTCTGCACATTATCTGGCGGATAGTCTTTTCTTTTTTGAAAACAGGGCATGATTTGTCAAGAGCCATGTGTGCGCCTTTACAATTTATGCATACAAAACTCAAGGTTTCACAATTATTGTGATTTCCTCCGCAATTTGGACACAAAATTTTCTTACTGGGACAAGTCTTGATAAGATGCCCAAACCGCCAACATCCCGAACACTGACTTACAGGAAATGTATATGGTTCTACCTTAAATCTGCACCCGTATATAGATACATACGGGGGTAAGGTAAAACTTTTAAAACAAATACGGATAGTCTCGCTTTCTATCCAAACTCCATCATATGACTGTCTTTTTAATCTTTTTATAGATATAATTTCTTTGTCACAATGGTAAAGGTAAAAGTTTAGCTAATGTAAAGCAATTGCAATAAACATTTCAATTTAGTTACATACCAAAGCAGTAAAACCAATTTCTTGGTTTATCTAGAAGTTCAGGTTTGAAAGTTTAATTGAGTATTCCAAGTATGTTATTCGAGGAATTTGAAACTTCCACATAATGGGTTCCGGTATATCGCGGTATTTAGAATATTTAGCTTCATTAAGGTTTTATTATCTAATAGATCAATACGTGAGGTCTGTATTAGCATGCTGAATATTTAGGAGTCACATTATCGGGTGTACGAGGTCGAATACTTTTAAGGCTCACTGGAAAACTGGCTGAAAGCCAGTTCGAAGTAAAACAAACGCTACATAGTGCTACGTCACGTTATCGATAATATTACTTTTGTTTCATTATGTAACGTTGTTATGAAACAAAGAAATACAGTCATATAATCATCCATCCAACCATCAGCAGTGACAACAGCTTTATCAGTATTCCTTCTTTAGCTGATACGCTGGATGATGTAACTAAGAATTTTAATGTTGTTCATATCAATGCTCAAAGCATTCCGGCACATTTTCCAGATATGCTGGCAAACTTTGATTGTAAGAATTTACACGCAATTCTTATATCTGAGTCTTGGCTAAAACCTTGTCACCCGTCCACTTTGTACTCCCTCCTAGGATTCCACCTCATAAGAAATGATCGTGCGGCTGGCGTTGGCGGTGGTGTGGCCATTTATCTCCGTACACACATCTCCTACAATGTCATTAATGTATCATCGCAGCCACCTCCTGTACATGCCGGCGAACAACTTTTTTTAGAGGTGGAACTCCATCATACGAAAATCCTACTCGGTGTTTACTATTGCCCTTCCCTGCGTATTGATTTCTTCCGCTCCTTTGAAAATCTATTAGAAAACCTTATCATACGATTATAGCGATACGATTGTCATGGGTGATTTTAATACCTGTCTACTCAAAAATGATTACCGCTCCAAATCCCTTTCTTCAGTGACGGAGTCCTGTAATCTACATTTCCTTCCTCTCAATGCAACTCATCACTTTCCCCATTCTGTCCCTTCACTTTTAGACCTTATAATGGTTTCGTCAAGAGAGCACGTTAGTAAGCATGGTCAGTGCTCAGCCGACGTGTTCTCTTATTATGATTTACTTTTCCTTTCCTATAAAATTCGCCCACCGAAGGCTAAATCTAAACTCCTCATGCAGCGTAATTTTAGTGGCATGAATCTCGATAACCTTCGTAACGCAACATAGACTGGACGCCACTTTTTAGGGTCACATCTATTGATGGAAAATTAGATTTATTTAAAACGTCTATTTCTTATTGTACGACAAACATGCGCCGATTGGTCCAGTGAAATTAAAACATGCTCCTGCACCTTGGCTCACGGATAACATCAAGACGATCATGGCAAGAAAGGCTGCAGCGAAGTTTAAATATAAGTGTAAACCTAATGAAGCAAATCTACAAAAGTATATTTTAATCTGAAATCACTGCAACAAGGTGTGTAGAGACGCACAACGCCAGCACATTTACAACTCGGTTCAGAACGAGAACCCAGCTAAAATCTAGAAGTTTCTGAAAAATTTTGGAGTTGGAAAAACTACTTACAGTAACTTTCCTAAATCTTTAAACGTTGATTTACTCAATCAACATTTCTCAGCTTCTTCTAACTTCTATAGGACAACTAAACTTAGCACGATAAATTCCCTTTCATCAATTCCAACTCCCAAGTATGATCCATTTAGTTTCACTCGATTTACCGATTGTGATGTTAGAAATAGCATTAAGTCAATCACTACGAACGCTGTTGGAATCGATGGTGTCAGCCGTAATATGATCCTTCCCATCCTTGATGAAATCCTGCCTGTTATCAGTCACATCCTTAATTATTCTTTATCCAGTGGTTCATTCCCGACTATGTGGAAAGACGCTCAAATCACTCCTATTCCTAAAAAATCTAACCCGACATCTTATCCTGATTATCGCCCAATATCTATCCTACCCTTTTTATCCAAAGTCATTGAACGACTGGTCCACAACCAACTGAGTACCTTCCTTATAAAAAATAATTGGTCCTTAATCCTTTCCAGTCTGGCTGCCGTCCTGGTCACAGTACTGTCACTTCCCTGGTGAATATTACGGATGACATAAGATTTGGCATGGAGAATCGAAATCTCACTGTCCTTGCTTTTCTTGATTTCTCCAATGCATTTAACACCGTGGATTTCGACATTTTGATTGAGATACTTCGCTCTCTTAACCTATCTCCAATGGTAATTGATTGGTTTCGCAGTTACCTGTGTGGCCGCCGACAATGTGTACGTGTAGGGGATGTCCTTTCCTCATGGTGTAATATACATATTGGTGTGCCCCAGGGTGGCGTTCTATCACCCCTACTCTTCACAATATTTATAAATACCTACCATCTCTGATAAACTTATTTCTGCCTACTACCATTATGCAGATGATCTTCAGATATACTCTCAAGCTTCATTAGGTAACTTGTCAGCGGCAATAAATAACATAAATAAAGACCTAATCAAATAAAGAGTAATTCGCACAGGCTTAAAATTAAACCCAGCGAAGACACAAATTATTGTTGTCGGTAGCTCAAAAATGGTATCAAAGATTGTGTGGTCGCAACTACCCCAAGTTCTCTTAAATGGTTCAGTCGTACCTTTCAGTAAAAAGTTGAAGAATGTTGGTATCTTCATTGACAGTGACCTATCTTGGAACCCGCAGATAAACGAAGTGAGCCGCAAAATATTTGCCTCCGCAGGGTCGTTAAGGAGATTGCGAAACTTCCTGCCAACTGCCACTAAAGTTGCGCTAGCAAACTGCCTCTTACTTCCTATACTTGATTATGCCGACGCCAGCTATCCAGATCTCACCGAGGACCAACTGAATAAACTTGAGCGACTTCAAAATTTCTGTATAAGATTTATTTTTGGTTTGCGCAAATATGATCATGTTTCTGAATTTCGCATAAAGCTCAAGTGGTTACCGATACGACTTCGCTGTGATGCTCACATCCTTTCTCTTACATATATATTATACAATATACTGTTTAGCCCGTCAACACCTATCTATCTTAAAGAACGTTTCCAGTTTCTTCATGATACACATTCAAGATTTTTACGTTCATCAGAAAATCTAAAGCTAAAAATGCCATTGCATGCCACAACCTTCTATGATAATTCCTTTACAGTAACAGCTACACGTTTGTGGAATGCATTACCTTTACAAATTAGACGTGCTCCAACGCTGGCTTCTTTTAAAGCTATTTTAACAAAATTTTATTTAAATTTATAATTTACTCTTACTTTATCATTTTACTGTTAATGTACTTTTCCTAAATTGCAATATCATCATAAACATCATATTTGTTCATTATGTTCTGTCACCACTATAAATATGTTAAATATTAATATTTTAAACAAGTACTTATTCATTACTAAATATTTAGTAGGTAAGTAGGTATGTATATGTAAGTATGTATTATATTATAGATATTCATTTTATTATACACACACACACATATATATATATAAATATAAATATTATATATAATATATATATATATATATATATATACATATACACACACATATATATATATATATATGTGAGTGTGTGTGTGTGTGTGTGTGTGTGTTATATATTTAAATAAATATATATATATATTATATATAATATATATATTTATTTAAATATATTTTAGAAATACCTGTGCGCCATTAACTATCGATTAACTTCTAACTTCATGTCCATCCAAAGGTTGTCTGGAAGAGATCGCTTTTAGCGATAAGACCGCCCATTGTCACTATTTATTGTTAAATATTTTTAAATATCTAATGTAAGTTACATATGGTGTACAATAAAGCATATTCTATTCTATAATATAAATATTTTTGTTGTACTTACCTACTCGTACCAAGTGATCCTGCAAAGTTGCGAGTGCCTCTTTTGGTGGGTACATTTGAAAACTATTTACTATAAAATATACACAAGTAAAATTTTCGACTTTCAGGTGTCGTTGAAAATGATATAAGTAATATATCTAAATATAAATATGGGAATTTACGCGATCATTCATTATTTATTTACATAAACGTAGGCCTTATTTTGCTTGACGTTTCGACCAGGTAACACCGGCCATGGTCTCGTGAATTCCCGTATATTTAGATATATTTTTAGGCATGCAACGCGAAAGTTTAAAAGTAAATACATAATATATCTTTGACAATGAAACTTCAGGTTCTATAACAAATAATTTTTTTGTGAAAGTAGTTGTGTTTAAACACCAAAATCCAATCCGGGTTTATCATTAACGGGTATGTAAAGTCCTAAGTGGTTTATATTGTTTCGTTGTTGTTTTAGTAACTAATTAATATAGTAATTATATTTAGTCGTTATCTTGAGACTAGATTACTGTAAGTCTAGATTAAAGTAGTTAATATATTTTTAGAAATCAAAAGCGGATATATTTAAAAAAAAAAACAATTTTACCACATAACCTAATTATTTATCTCTTAAAAGTAATTTTAACAACAAATCAATTAAATAGAAGGAACAAAATCCTAAACTTAATAATTAAACGCTCTAACAAAACTACACGATCAGTGTGCACACTACGAACGCTCCGAGCTAAGTGGCCTGCGGCGGTTTGAATGCTCCTTTTATATACAATGGTGTGGATTATTAGTGGTGGTGGTAAGCCGATTGCTTATACGGCCTCTCCTGACATAGTGTCGTCCTCGACACGAGCCTCTTCAGTGGTCGCCACTTGATCCAGCGCCATCCTCTTAGACGTCTTCGTCCAACATGGGCATCGAAAGACCGACCTCAGGCTGCGGTACCAGACCACTGGGATCAGCAACACTAACAGCTCCAGGTTCTGAGTTTTCATTCAAGGAGGGTATCGAGGGACCTGTCCCCGAAGGTGGTGTTCTGTCCGGTGACTCGTCTTCACTATTATTCTCATCTGCAAATCGGTTACGGTTATTAGGAATTAAGTTTAGCCTATGTGACACATTCAAACTTACAAACATTTCATCCATCACCATTCAATCAATTCAAACTTCATCTATTACATAATCATAGCAAACACGCATTCTGTCACCCTTTAAATAATAACAGAGTCGTCTCTTAAAACGACAAGTTGAGCCTAGGCGCTTTCCTTCACGGCAGTAGACTCCACTCAATATACCTGAACTTTCATGAACGCCAAGACAGTATGTCTGTAGTTCAACGAACGCCAAGACAATACGTCTGAAGTTCAACGAACGCCAGGGCAAGTCGCCCGAAGTTCAACAATAGAACGCCAAGGCTTTACGCCTGAAGTTCGGCAATAGACGCCAAGGCCTTGAGTCTGAAGTCTCAACACTGAACGCCAAGGCTTTAAGCCTGAAGTCTTACTAATGAACGCCAAGGCTAAAGAGCCCGTAGTTCTTACATCAAAACTCGTACATACCCTCAAAGAAGGCTGCACATGACTCGGGACACCATTCGCCACGCCAAGGCACCATGTATTGTGCCGCAGCTTGTGTAGTCTTCCCGTAGCTGCCACTTAGTAACTTGAGCTCATATCGTCCGTTCGCTAGAGCTTTCACAACTCGGTAGGGTCCACGCATTCCTGGATCGAGTTTTCCAGTGGACTGTGAGTACTTAATGACGAAGACCAGGTCGTCGAGTTTGAACTGGCGAGGCTGGCGTCTCAATCGATTAGCATAGTCGTCCTGTCGTTGTTGATTTGTAGCCATCAACTGTCTTGCTCGGTGTTGATGCATCTCGCGCAGCGCTTCTCTATTAGGATTAGTGCCTTCAATAGCTATATCTCGGATGAGACTTTGAATCACCGGAGTACTTGCGTCCGTCCCAATCATCAGGTTAAGGGGTGAGGCCTGGGTGGTCTTTTGCTTCGTGATGTTGAGTACCAACTGTAATTTCCATAAGGCTTCTGACCAGGAGGAGGCTTTGTGGTTCACTTCAATCCGCAGCATGTTGAGGATAGTGCGAATGTAACGCTCCACCTGCCCGTTCGCGTGGTGCATTTCCGGTGTGATATAATGTAAATCGCTACCTAATTCCGTTACCCATGATACAAAATCCCCAGACTCAAACATTCGTCCCCTATCAGTGACTATCAGTTTAGGAACCCCGAATAGGGAAACTGCCTGCATAAAAGCCCGCTTTAACTCGCCTACGTCTTGTCGATAAATTGGATACAAGAGGCAAAACTTTGTGGAGGCATCAACAATCACCAAAATGAACTTATATCCATCAGATATGGGGAGAGGCCCCAAAGCGTCTACGTGAATTGTATGGAAAGGGGTTTCGGGTTTTTCCCAAGACGTTATATTCTGGTTTGGACATCGCGGAACCCTTTTTTTCGAAATGCAAACTAAACAGTGAGCTATGTATTTATTCACGAATTGGCGAAGTCCTGGGAACCAAAAATGCTTTAAAATTAAATCAATAGTTTTGTCGACGCTGATATGCTCATGCTCATCATGGAATATTCGTAGTAGGCTGAGTCGATGTCCCTTAGGAATATAACAGAGCAGGCGAGCTTCCTTTCCAACTGGCGAGTACCTGTAGTACAGGATATCGTTTTGGGTAACATAACGTGTAGAGTCTAATGCTCCATCCCTCAGCTGTTGCAACAACCCCTGTGTCTCATTGTCCGCAGACTGGGCTATCTGCGCCCAGTTACGTGGCCTTGAAACCTGGTTCGCCACAACCACTGAAGGATTTCGGCTGAAGTAGTCCACGTGTGGCATCATTACGCCTTTTCTGTACTCAATCGTGAAATGGAAATCTTGGAGGTAAATCCACCAACGCGCAACACGTGGCAGCAGATCTTTCTTGCGCTCGGTGGCCTTCAAGGCATTGCAGTCGGTAACCACCTTGAACTGCAGACCCACAAGGTAATGCCGAAAGTGTTGCAATGCCCTGACGACCGCCAGCGTTTCTAACTCGTATGAGTGATATTTGCTTTCGGCTCCTTGTGTCGCCTTACTGAAATATGCTACCACGTGCTTGCTACCGTCACCATGCGTCTGCAATAAGACTGCACCATACCCAGCGCTACTCGCGTCTGTGTGGATTTCGGTGGGGAGCTGAGGATCAAAGACAGACAGAACGGGTTTGTGAGTAAGGATGTCAATAAGCGTTTGGCGAACCTTTTCCTGATCTGGGCCCCAGTCAAACTCAACGTCTTTTTTAGTCAAATGGGCAATGCACGCTGTTAAGGTAGCATAGTTTTTAACATACCGCCTGAAGTACCCAGCAAGCCCTAAGAACTGGCGCACCTGTCGTACATTTTCAGGGATCGGTGAATTAACGAGAGCTTCGACCTTATATGGGCTCGGCCGTACCTGACCCTGACTTACAACTCGCCCAAGATATTCAACCTCTGTAGTTAAAAACGAACACTTACGTAGGTTTATAGAGAACCCAGCGGTAGTAAGCGTTTGTAGGACATCTTTTAAAAGGGAAATACCTTCAAGAATTGTGGAGCTCATAATGAGAACGTCATCCACGTAAACCAGGACCTGGCCTGCCTCTATAAAGCGTTGAAGGGTTTTATTGATGATGCGTTGATATACGATCGGTGAGTTCGTTAGTCCATAAGGCATTTTGACATACTCATAATGGCCTTCTGGGGTAACGAACCCAGTGAGTGGAATTGACCGTTCATTTATCGGTATCTGGTGGAACCCCGTGGCCATATCAAGGCTGGTGAAGTACTTGTAGTTCCCCAGCCGATCGATATGGTCATCGATCAATGGTAGCGGATACCGATCTTTGACAGTCAATCGATTCAATGCCCTAAAGTCAACGCATAGGCGGTCCGAACCATCCTTTTTCTTAACGAGTATGACCGGACTCGCGTACTCTGAGTTTGACTCCCTGATAATTCCTTTTTCTAAAAGATCGTCTATAATTTTGCGAACTCGGAGCTTTTCATCATAGGAAAGCTTATAGGGTCGATAAACCACTGGGGTTGCATCCGTTAATTGAATATTCATTTCACCGGTGTTAACAGTGGTGGTAGCTGTACCAGCGATAAAAAACTCAGAGAACTCGTTTATGATTTTAAGCAACGATTCATAACTCTCTCCCTTAAGGGGTGTGTTTATTTCAAGACACCGTACCGCGTTAATTTGAATCGGGGAATCAGTAGACCTAGTCAAATATTGATTATTTTTAGTGCGAATATACACGATACCATCGCGATTTAGTATATCCGTTCCTACAATAATCGGCGCGTTCATACACGAAGAAGGGACTATAAGCAGGACCGCCTCGATTGAAATTTGACTAAACTCGAGAGTAACGGTCACGTAAGCTTTGACTAATATTTCTTTTTCGCTTATACCCTTTAAAACACAGTGAGTGGACTTCGATTGGCAGGCAAGGTACCTCAGCACGTCCGAGGAAATGAGTGACACGTTAAGAGCACCGCTATCAATAATAGCGTCCATGGGAATGCCATCCACCACGACAACAACAATATCACTTGCACTCGCATTTTTAGAATTATTCTCCGCGCAAAGATTAACGTTTCTCTCGTTTCGCTGTTGAGAACGATTTTTAGCAAAACAATTTTCTTCCTTGTGGCCCGGCTTCTTACAAAAAGTGCAAGTAATACTACTTGTGTTGCCAGAGGAAGATGTTTTATTATCTGTGTTTGGCTTTGAGCGACAATGTCGGCTAATATGTCCTTTACGACCACACAAGAAACACTTCTGTTCGTTACGATTCGGTTGATTCAAATTTCTATTTGTTACTGAAGTGTGGGTACTGGTTTTCGCACGACCTGGTTTAGTATAAATTGATAAAAACGAAACTATTGTTTCCGGATTCAAACTTGCATTAGCCGCGGCAGCTCTTATTTGAGGATTGTCAATACCGCGGATCACTATTAAAGTCATAAGGTCCTCGCTTAAACCGTTAACTATTCGTAAACGTAAAAGAGTGCGTCGTGCGCATTCCGCATATGTAACGTACTTATCGGATGTGGATTGCTTCAAAAAGGATATTTGCGTAATCTAACTTGCGCGGGCACAGTGATTTGAATTCGCGTTTGAAATTTGTCCACGTACGGTCGGTCGTAACCCATTCGTTTAGCCAAATTTTTGCGTCACCCTTGAGACACGAACCAATACGTGATAGACACTCAGAATCAGTCCAACCATTAGTCACCTGAGCGCGATCAACCTCGTCGCACCATGATTCAATGTTATGAATAGAGGGATCAAAGTTTGAAACAAAGTAATTGTGTGACCTAATTGGTTGCAATAATTTGAGAGCATCTACCAGGGCCCTAGTTGAGTCGGGCGTGTCTAACTCTAAACTATTTACTTTGGGTGTAAATGTGCGGGTATTCGAAAAATAATTTGTAGTTCGTGTGTCATGGGTACTTACTCGAGGTTCCGGCGTGCAGCACCTGGACACGTTTGATTGTGATGTGTTCAACTCGCCCTCGGTAGTATTACACGTAGCACTGGGATCACAACGCGCTATTGTTTTATTCGGCACACTTGTTACGCAACTATTTTCTATTGACGTTAAACGGTTCATAATAAAATTCAGTGTATTCTGAATAGGAACATCCGTAGTATTTTGCATGCGCGGGGACCGCGACTTATCATTGTGGCGATAACGGTGGCGTACACTATTACGACGTGACGTATTACGAGATCGCGCACGACTTTTACTTCGAATTCTGCTGCGGGAACGACACCGCGACCGGCGGTTATTAGTTGAGGCATTAGAACGGCTATGCGAGCGATATCGCGATCTACCACTCGTACGACTGCGAGAACGATGTCGCGACCGACGCTCATTACGGCTAGATCCGCCAGCCATATCAAAATAAACACGAGGACTAAAAAAAAATGTGCACGAGACTTTGTTCCTCCTTTTTGTGGGCCAAAAAGTTACTTATCCCACTTCTGATTTTAGAAATCAAAAGCGGATATATTTAAAAAAAAAAAAACAATTTTACCACATAACCTAATTATTTATCTCTTAAAAGTAATTTTAACAACAAATTAATTAAATAGAAGGAACAAAATCCTAAACTTAATAATTAAACGCTATAACAAAACTACACGATCAGTGTGCACACTACGAACGCTCCGAGCTATGTGGCCTGCGGCGGTTTGAATGCTCCTTTTATATACAATGGTGTGGATTATTAGTGGTGGTGGTAAGCCGATTGCTTATAATCTTATTATTTGATTATTTGTTGTACTTTTTATACCCCAAAAGAGATGTTTAGGAGAAGGATGTGAGTAATATAAGTAGAAAGGCATAAGCATCCTATGTGAAACATTCATTTATTTAGATCACATGACTAACATTTATGAACGTCAAAGTAATAGGAAAATCTCAAACTCATAACATACAATCATACACTCACTGTCTGAAGACAAAATGTCTAAATTCGCTTGATCTATGAAGTCTGGTAAATAGGTAGTTTATAGATTCAAACTAAGAAAGGATTTTACGATCGAACCCAAATTAACAGGGTCTACTTGAAGAGTTTGACAACGGGTCACTTGTTCTACTCGTAAATAAGGCCGAAGATACTATCTGTATATTGGTGCTGCAAATATATGCTTATAAGGAAGACTATTCTTTGAAACAGTACCAAAATCCGATATGTGATTTATAAGTTAACGAAGAAACAGAAGAGAACAACAACTTTGCTATCTAGAAATCTATAGTATAAAAATGAATAGCTGAATGTGTTGCTAAGCGCAAATCTCGAGAGCAGCTGAACCGATTTCGCTAATTCTTTTTTTATAATATTCCTTGTAGTACAAGGATTGTTGTTATAGTGAGAAAATTTCAAAAATTGCCTGAAATAAAAAACTTTTCTATATTCCCATACAAAAGTATCTTTATTTATACCAAAATGTTTAAAAAAATGTCCACCCGTGCGAAGCCGGTTCGGATTTAAATAATTCTTTGCGTAAGATAGCCCATTTCTTGAAGAAGGTTAGTTATAGGCTATGTAACATCACGCTACTGGCGACGGGAGCAAAGCAGTAAGCAAAGATGCGGGTGAAACCGCGCTGCGGGAGGCTAGTTTCATGATACATGCGTAGCTATATATAAGTAATACGGGATAATGTCTCTTGATAACCTACGCAGGAAGGGATAAACGGTCCAGTGATCCATAAATAACGCTGAGAGTCGACCGGCTCTTTGTATCACAGATGGATAGATTTTGCTATGTTAGAGGGATGGATATTTAATGTGATTAAGGGGCGATTGTATGTTGTCATTACTGATAAGTTCTTGAAGCGCTTAATTGGATACCTACCTCTATATTTTTATTCTGCCCATGGTTAATGATATGGGTGGTATACAATAAACAAATATCACCATATCAGCCGACAAACGTCCACTGCTGGACATAGGCCTCCCCAATTTTCCGAATGAAAAATATAGGTATTTCAATTTAAAAAACAAATTCAAGTATGACTCTATTGCACATACAACACATAACAGAGTGAGATGTCACATTAAAGCTATTCTATAGCCATCATCTATATCTATACTATTATATAGGAGGTCGTGGGTTCGATTCCCACCCAGGACAAACCTTTGTGTGATGAGCATGATTGTTTGTTCTGTGTCTGGGTGTAATTTATCTATAATATGTATGTATTTACAAAAAAAAAATGTATATAAGTAGTATATCAGTTGTTTAGTACCCATAACACAAGCAAATATAATTGCTTAATTTGGGGCTAGATGGCGCTGTGTGAATGGTAGAATATTAAAATTATTATATTATTATTAAATGTTATTAAATATAAAGCGGAAGAGTTTGTTTGTTTAAACGCGCTAATCTCTAGAACTACCAGTCGGATTTGAAAATTATTTTTGCGATAATAGCTCAGTTAAGCTTATAAGCTATGTAACATTAGCTACTGGTGACGGGAGCAGAACAGTAAGCAAAGACGTGGGTAAAACCTGCGCTGCGGGAGGCTAGTTCTGAATATGTGTAATTATGAAATCTTTTTTTTTTTTTTTACATTAGCCTGCCAAAGTGACTCCACTCTGCCTGATGGTAAGCAGTAAGTGGAATCCAGAAGTGGCGGACACCATTCCAAAAGCCAAACTACTGGTATGGTGGCCTCCACTATGGCGGCTTAGTGAGATGCTTTTTCACGCCCAGCTTAAAAGACCCAGGATCAAAATATATTTATTTCATATATAGGTACCTACGTTTAAAGCAATATCATTGATCTCGTTAAAAAGGTATCGTGTAGGAAATTGCCAATTATTCCTCGTTGCTTTCATAAGAGCGAATAATTTGACATTGGGTTATCGTTTGATTTCTATGCTTTCATTATCTTATTTATTTACTTATGGCGTTTAATTAACTGTCTACTATCTCATATTCCAATTTCGATCTC
Source organism: Parascotia fuliginaria (assembly GCA_963082885.1). Classification (NCBI taxonomy): domain Eukaryota; kingdom Metazoa; phylum Arthropoda; class Insecta; order Lepidoptera; family Erebidae; genus Parascotia; species Parascotia fuliginaria. The sequence continues at coordinate 15,908,524 of OY720187.1, forward strand.
GGTTCTTTCAAGGAAAATGTGAAAAAGCATCCCAAAGCCGCCATAGTGTGAACCAGCATACCAGCAGTTTACTGTTTGCAGTCAGAGGGATCTAATTACCATCGTTCATAGGACCTCATTGACTGCGTTGTCATGTTGTAGACTAATTTAAGAAAACCTATTGATTTTGATTCAATTTTTTTTAGATGCAGCATGATTTGGTGGTTCTAAATTGTAGACCCGTAATAGTTTTAGACTGTATTACATTACAAATAAAAAATGTAGGTACTATGACTGCATAATAAAAGTACACATTTCAAAATAAGAAATAGCTACTCTGTTGTTGAGAACAAAAGCTATCGGTTAGGACGTCAGAAACTGGCTCTTCGCTTTTGTATTAACTCGAGCTTTCTTTACTACTCCTGGCTCCATTTTATTTTATTCTTGATATTTCGCTTACTTGGTGTTCTTGTTTGACCTGAACGCATTTACACTGCATTTTGCTAATGCTAAACTCATCGGCTCCTATTTGTAGGAGTTTAACTTTTCTATCTTCTTTTTCAAGTAATGTTACATTTATATCGTGCATTGCATTATTATTATCATCAAAATATTATATAAAGAAAAATTAAATCAAATCCGGGCAAAGTACCAATGTGATTTTTCAAATCATATGTACTTAAGTTTATCTTGGACTTTTCTGACTGACGGTGAAGGAAAACATCGTGAGGAAACCTGGACTTAAATGTCTGAAATTGTCAATCCGCGTTGAGCAATCGTGGTGATTGATGCTCATACCTGCTCTATATGAGAAGAGGCCTTTGCCCTGCAGTGGGACAGTGAAATAGGTAATATTAATTATTAAATATAAAGAGCAACGATATGGCTTTTTGCATGTTTGTTTGTAAACTCACATCCGATTTCAATAAGACAAAGTTTTAACGCTATCTAGAGAAATAGAGAGATTTTTACATTACCCTACCTTTTAAATTCGAAACAATTGTTCTGGCCCGAATATGAATTAGCCAGATGCCTTAACTACTGAGCTATCACGACTTTTCGTAGGCTTTCAGCAGTGTCGAAAATATGTTCACGTTCCGCGTTCGCAATAAACGAGATGTTTTCACTTTTACCTACACGTATATAGACGTTGTTGTGCGTCGTACAAAAGAACATTAATAGAATTACTTGACGGGTTTCTCTTATTACATTGGCTAGAAGATTCAACGTAACCATGGCACTGATGTATAAATACGGTTTTTTTTCGTTAGATTCAACGTCAAACAAGTAACCCCACGGGGTCCTTTATGCTTTAATTTCAGCATTATTATTATTATGCGCACCACATTACTTACACATCTATACACTTCAAATTTCCCTAGTCATCTGCCCTGCTAACTAAATCCATTAGATCCTATCCGCGGCCTATATCATAAGTGAAGTTGAAACTTTCTAGGTCAATGAGAGCCTCCGTGAGCCATCCAGTGAATATAAATAGGTTCGCTACCAAAACTGCTTTATGTACAAAGAATAGGAAAGTCTTTGAATCAAAGGAATGCCCATTATTACCATTGTTCTGACGATTCGTAGGCCGAATGAGTGATATTAAAGATTTTGTTCATTCTTGCTCCTACCATTTTGACCTTTAAACGCTTGTAATTGGAAGGTCGATCAGATTTTGCTAATCGAATTAATAATAAACTTAGCGGAAGTTCATCTACTTAGCAAAACTAGGCTTAGGCTTTGGGCTGTTAATATTTATGACTAAGTTTATGTTTGGTAATTTAGAAAATTGATGGTTATTAGTAAGCTTTCAGTCATGTTCAATGTTTTAATATCACCGTTTCAGCTAAAAAGCTACTTGGCATAGGGCTCCCCGAGCAATACGTTTAAAGGGTTTTAACAACATTTGGGTTTGAAAGTCAGAAAGTTATTACGAGTATAACATATTATAATAATATGATTAGAATTGGAGTCAGCCACAAAACTAAAGTGGCGACTAGCATTGCAGACTTTAGGCAGCATTAAACTTAGATTGAACTTGAATTTGAATGCTAGGGCACATCTTAACTATTCTTTGTGTCGGAAAACTCTGACGGGGTTAGGTTATGGCGCGCATGCTAGCAGCGCATAGCGGGGCGTCGGGCCGCGTCAGTCAGTTCGCGACGAGCGCCCACACCGCACGTCGCAACCGCTCATATAACTAACTGTGCTTTCAAACACGCGTACACTCGCGTGCGACCTAGTGACCAGTGCTAACATCTGTGCTATAATCTGACCGCAACCAGTGAGGCATCAAGCACATCGTAACTTAAATCTCATCGTTTCACACATCATCGGTGAGTTTGAACAAGATAAGGTTTGCGGTGTGCTCGGACGGACGCAAATGAATGTTTAGCGGTCAAGAGATGGCGCTAGTGTTCCGCGCCCGTATTGCAGTTGTAATGGTTTTGTAACTTTTCTTACAGTGAAAAACTTGTTTATTATGTAACTTTATATGTTAGTTATATTATATTTAGATTTGCTAAAAACGCAGTGAGTGTTTACTGTTAGAGACTGGTACTACATTTGCTATGTGTACAGCAGAATGAAATGAAATTAAAACGGTTTCGTAAAAGTCTCAGGACTTTATTTTCTTAGATATTTAATAAACTTTCTGTGACATAATTTAGGCTATCAATAGATTCTTGTTAGTTTCATACTTCACTTTCATTGTACATAAAGTTAAATTACATTTCCGAAGATAGAAAATAGTCTGAACCGGCATTGAGAGCTCTCTAAGAAATATTGACAGTAACTATGTCTAAATAAATATATAAATAAGGTTAAATATATTATTATAAATTTATATGAGCTTTCGTATATACGTAATCGTTAACAAGACGTTGTAACCTATTTTGTTACTTAACAAAATCTGAAGAGGGTAGTTATTGGCATGCCACGCTACAGTGAACATGAGAAATCTTTTTTTTTATAGCATACAAAATCACTCTACTGTGCTTGATCGTAAGCAGTTCGTGAAGTCTCGAAGTAGTAGATACAATCGCATTTGCCATTGGCAAAAAATGGCAAAATGCTAATATAATCATTCCAAGGCGCCTTTATGATATGTTTTTTACTTTTCTACTTAAAAATAAAAAAAAAATTAAAAAGAAACATATACCCTGGTAAAGAGATCCTGATTTTTATTAACCGTCATTAGTATAAAGTATTAATAATTTGTTTAGAGATTCTTATTAATCCTTATTGAGCTGGTGTCAATTAGCTTTTATCTACAATGCGGTAATATAAAAACGAGTACCTATTTAGGGTAATATCCTACAGGTTTACACCGTTTGTTAGATGTATGGTCGTGTAAGTTGCGTCATGCGTGGTGTTGACGATAGTCTAGGATACATACCCCTAGAAATATTCGTTCATTAGTCACTGTTACAATAGCTGACATTAGTGGTTTTTCTCTCTTTTCTATATTATTATATAAAGCGGAAGAGTTTGTTTGTTTGAACGCGCTAATCTCAGAAACTATTAGAATTTGAATTTGAATAATTCTAATAGCCCAGTTGTAGAGAAGGGCTATGTAACATCACGCTACTGCCGACGGTTGCACAGCAGTAACCAAAGCTGCGGGTGAAACCGCGGGAAGCTCGTATAACATAAAAATTCGTTTGTAATTTTATGTGTCCGAAAAACCGACTGGTAGTTCTAGAGATTAGCGCGTTCAAACAAACAAACAAACTCTTCCGCTATATAGGTATAATAGTATAAATGTGTATTAACTGAGTCACTGTAATGTTTAAATTGGTTACTGTATGCTACTTGAAGTTCTAACACAGAATTGTAACAAATGTGGCTATTAAAAACGAGTAGATTCTTGCTAGTTCTTCTCATGGCGCTTCGTCAGCGAACTGGCTAATAATAATAATAATAAGCAGAACCTTACTATAAATATAAACCAAAAAATATAATTAATAACGAAAACGTCAAACTTTACCTCACATCCACTACACAAACACCCACAACATTACACAATGAACCAACCCACTTGGCATAAGCCCGTGATAGGTTCACATCTACCAGCATTAAGCTGAGAAAAAAAAAACCAGTAAACTATAATAATAATGATTTATTTTCTTCTCTCACACAGAAAAATGGCAGTATACAGGTACATAACAAAACTTAGGTTAAGGATAACAGGTAGATATGGTAAATCTGTGTGAGAGACTGGTATCTGTACTAGGATGACCTGTATGACAGATTACCAGCCTCTCCCGACTCTAGACAATTGGTGTTTAAGTTATTTTTAGTATGTACTTAGGATTGCGATATTAGTACCTAAGTGCGATATTAGTGGCTAAGATTAATTGGCTAACTGTTATTTTGACATTTAAAAGTGTCACCCATGCAAAACTAAATGTATTCATTTAGATAACTTACAAAAATATAAATGTGTTTAAGTTTGAGTTAGCTAAGTTATGTTGGCAGCTTTTAGTAAGTTGGCAATGTTTCAAACGTTCTTCAACATGAACTATATTCTGCTCTGAATTTGATTTTTAAAAGATGTAGGTCACAGTGGGAATTCGAGAGTGGTTACTGCAACTGTATGTGACTCTTAACAGTGTAAGCAGTGTTGTAGGTAGTCGCAACTTTTTCTTTCTTTCAACTACTGATGGTCACGCTTATTCTTGTTTGCCATAGTTAAATATTAGTTTTTATTTAACTTGTATTTTCTGTTTACGTAAGACAGCCTCTGTGGTTCGGTAGTACTGTGTACGGATTACCACGCAGGGGTCTCGGGTTCGATCCCCGGGTCGAATAAATTGATATTGGATTTTTCAGTCAAGAAATTCTCAGTATTAGCCTGGAGTCTGGATTGTGCTCGTTATATGGCAACAGCCTTGCCCCCTGTTACATGGGATCCAAAATAAAATGGCGATAAGATTTTTTCCCTTCAGGGATAAAATGCGTGAAGCTGTGTATGTACGTAAGAATCATGGAATATTAATAAAGTATGGAATAAATGCTTACGTTAGTTACAATTAAAACTATTTATTTAGCTTTTAACACAAAAAGATCTATAATACAGAGTTTAGTAAACATATAAGTGAAATTTTATTGCAAAAGAAACAAATTTCTAAAGAAAAGACACCATTTATTTTTAAAAGTAGATTTCGTAACGCTCACGAAATATTATATTTATTTCATTTATATAATAATATATTTATCAACCTGTTAAATAAAAGATGGGCCAGATAAAAGGCATATTTTATGCAAATAGGTACCTAAATATAAAACAAGAAAGAAAATTCATAATATCATAATTAAACAGGCTGGTATTATTATTAGTACTAAAATAATAAATTTAAAAAAAATGTTGGTACTCGTATTCATTGACCTCCAATTGCCCCTATTCAAATAAGTCATGTTCAATCTAAATAAGGAAACTTGGCGCTTAAATTAACTCCTTTTTCTAAAATAGCTAATCCAGATAAATTATTCCGTATCCCGGTCTTAACGTTAACTCGCGAAACCGTTTTATTTTAATTGCTAAACATTTTTCTCGTAAATGTTAATTGGGGACGAAAGGGCAGGGTGCCAACCTACGTCCGTTTAAAAAATGTAACGATTTAAATGGCCGTCCCTTGGACCTTTGTTCCTACTTCGTTCTGAATCTGAATGCACTTTGTATATTTTTATGTTATTGCTAGGACTGTAGTTATTAGCTACTTCGTCCCTTGGCATCTTTGTGCTGTATTTTTGTTATAGCTCCGTCATCACGTTGGAAAGTAATCCGCGAGGCCGCTGCCTACCATGAAGGGAGAGGGCTAGGTAAAGGGATTGAGGAAGGTTAGGGAAAAGAAAAGGGAGAAAATTAGGCCTCCGGCGCTGTCACTCACAGATCAAAACGCAATGATAGGGAAACCTACTACTACTCTTACGTCGATCTTCTATGAGAGGATAGGTACTTAACGCGGTCGATTCAGCCCATTCATGCTGAAACCAGCAAAAATCCGTTATACCGTTTTTTTATTTTAATGCTAAGTATCTTAGATAAAGCTGTTAAAAAAGAAATCGAGCTCCACTTTACGACTGATATTTAAGATAAGAATATCGATTTATGCCAATTCAATGAATAATTTAATTATTACTTGGAAAGTAACGTGCGCCGTGATTGGCTAATGGTTTAAGGTCCGTAACCGAGCTATGACAATGTTGTGACCTTTACAATGTCATACGTATTTTCATGTCTATCTTGAACATCTCATATGACAATCTGCCTTTTACTAGCATGACATACGACGTATAAAGCTATAAAAGAAAATGAATAATAAATAAATAATGAATAACTCTAATATTCAGATCTTTTTTCTTAATCAATTATGTATCCATGATATTTTATCTTATCATTTTTAGATATAATTAAGTCAGTTATTTTGAAGTTATGGTAGATTCCATCTTTTAGGAATTTTCCTCGAGCGTTATGAACGTTATGCAAGCGAGGATAATGTACCTACTAATGTCTGTGTATTACATGCCTATTTTATGTCAGTAAGCATACATTATAACATGACTAAACTTTCCTCGGTGCGGTATTACTCGCGTTTTTGCTTACTACTCTGCTCCCGTCGCACGCAGCGTGATGTTGCATAGCCTATGAGCTTCCTCAGGAACTGGGCTATCATACGCAAAAAGAAATATTCAAATACGACTAGTAGTTCCAGAGATTAGCGCGTTCAAACAAACAAACGCCTCACTCTCTTCTTATATATTAAGTAGATATCAATACTTTATTTGATAGGAAAATAATCGAAAAATGTATTTTAAGATGCAGTCTGTCAATATACCGATTTATTTAAATATTCTTTCAGAGAAACTCGTGCACCTTCTATTTGTTGACAAAAACTTACGTCATTTTATTTTATGTGTTACAAAACACAATAATATTAGAGAGCTACAGCGTGTTGCCAGTCTTTATCATTAAAAATTTTAATTTAAATGCAGCTTTCCATTTAAATCGAATAGAGGACGACAAAGAAAAAAAGTGAAATCCAGTGGCCGCTAACTCTTTGTAAATTGTTAACGATGAAAATGCTTAGTGATTTAAATACCTTTTGGCTGGTATAATGAAAATTGAGATAATTTCCACTAAGTGAGACTCAGAGGTGGGTGTATTGTGTGAATGGAACCTTTGTGAATCTTAGAGAAAGTTTAGATACTAGGTTCGTTATCTTAAAAAGAGTAAATTGTGACATTTATACCTACGAAAGTTCTAACTCGAGTCGTGTCAAAGACATTTGTAAGAAAGTTGTTTTGCTGTAAGTGTTAAAATTTGTTAGTTAGTTTATCAATTATAAACAACTTTTTAAACGTGTGCGAATTTAAATCATAGCTTTTTATATCGCAGTTGTACTCTCTCCTAATGTTAATCCAAAGCACAAATTGCAAACTTTAAATTATATAAGTCTTCGATCAATAGGTTTTGGAACATAAATATTTACAGTTTTATGAATTTCAATTTTAGTTCTACCAATTCTAATATCAAGTTGAAATGTTTGCACAAAAAAGAACAAAAAATGAGCCATTAGCCTGAGTAATCCTAGCTCGCAACTCCATCTATTTCACAGGACTAAAAGGCTCGAAAGGGTGAACATACATGCACGGCCGAGGGTGGAATGACACCTAAATAGGGTTAATGGCACAGTTTCAAGGGGTTCAAACAACCCTTTTTTTTTACAATTGATCAGGATTTTTAAACAGCTCATTTCAATTGCTGGTATTTAGGTCAGCTTTTGTATATAGTTGTTGGTGAAACTAATTATGAAGGCGAGTTTTAAAACCCTTTTGTGAGCCATTTTTTATATAATAAAGTTGATTAAGCATGCGGCTTACATAAGTGGTTAACGAGGACATGGCTATTAATATATAAAATAATTAAAACATAACTCCGTCTGCCGACCGCAAGAGCGACGGGGATGAAATAGGAAAAGAAAAAGACTTGGTTATTAGGCCTGCGGCGCTCTCACTTACCGACCGTAATTCACGGATGCTATTACTTTATTTCGATATATTCTTTGAGAGTGGACAGTTCGATTGATTCCGCTTCTTTTGCTGAATCCAGTGCAGTAAGGATTTTTTGCCTACCCTCAAAGACCGAAGTAACTGACTTTTGTTTTAGGATAACACACCTTAAGTTATCTGGCTTAAATAAATATTCTAATATTTTATACTAAGTAATTACTGCGTTTATCTTTTGTAGGGCATATACTTATATATAATTAGTTGTTATAACGTGTGTATAAGTTAGCGGCCGTACATATTATGTAGGCGGACATATTCTTGTTCGATAAGTCGATATATATTTGGATAAAGCGTAGGTGTAACAGTACACTATACATTTTCGTAGACGTTTCAAAACATTTGTATTATATAAACATTTAGGTAAACAAAACATCGTACTTTCCTATTTATTGAGTTAACGAGACGCCCACACCCGAATTAATGTTTCTGGGAATTATGCCCTTTGTTGCTTATGTGACAATAGTATTTTTGTGCCACGATTGATAGATGTTTATTAAAAGTTTAGTAATAATAAAAGTAATTCAATGATTTATTTTACTGAGGTCCTACGTCGAGAGTCGAAGTAGTCCAGTTCAATGTCTTGCTGTGCAAATTGCTTTTAAAAGCTCTGTTCTCATTTTGATTGAAAAGTACAGAAAAAGTATTCTTCATAGAAATCCTCTGTCGTTGCAACACTGCCATAGTAAAGCTTTGTATTTCTCTACTTGTGAAACTGGCGAATTTTCAATCTTGTCTAATAAAATCGTATCAAATTAATAATCCCTAACCCCTAATGTCTATCGCATTACAAATCTAAACACCACTTCCACGTAAAACAAACCTAACCTTTTTCCAAGAAAGAAAAATTTGTTAAACATTCTGCGAGCCCCTTACAGTCTCGAAGGTGTGTCCGTCTCGACCCACGAGACTAACGAACGCAGTTAACAACATTAACACGCCCTATCTGATTAAGTTGAGACTTGTCCGACACCGTCTATCACGTTACACGCGTTTAGAAGTCGGATTAAGAATTGCATTTGTTTTTATTGTAATAGGTCTGTTTAGTTTTATGCTCTAGTTTAAATAGTTGATGGGTATGAGCGGTTAATTTTTAATGTCCCTTAATAAAAACTTCTGTCCTCAAAACTTCAATAAAAAAAGGATCGCGTAAAGTTTTTTAGTGTATCTGGCGTTGGACATGAAGCCGTTATTTTTGATATAGTTACTTTTTAAAATTTTGTCGTTGAGGATTGCAAAAAGCTCTTTTATCAGTGAATTACCCATAGGCAAATTGACTAACATCTCTTTAGTTGTGGTGTTCATAAGTATCATGTCTATGAAAACTAAACAAAACATTTAAATAACTTATACATAGATATATGAAGTGTTTCAAAATTGTGCGTTCCAATTTGACTTTTGTATCATCAGCTTCATTTTGATTTAGCGAAATCTTTGTATTTAATCAGGTTACAAGCTATTAAATATTATCATGAATATGCATAGCTACTCAAATTAAGCGACGGGTAAAATGTTTTATCTTTTTATCCAGAGTATCAGAAGAAAGAAGGAATACTATCAATATTTGTCGACGTATAGTTACTAAAAATATAAAGAAAAACAGGAAAACGGAAAGCGATTCAAATGCTTCGATGATGATGTAACAGATTAAAAAACTAACCAAGAATAAAAAATGACGGTAGTAGATCCACGCTGACTTCAGCATGAATGGGTCGGATCGTCCGGGGAAGTACTACTCTCTCATAGAAGATCGACTTAAGAGTAGTAGTATCCGTACTACTGCGTTTCGTTCGGTGAGTGAGGGCGCCGGAGGCCCGATTTCCCCCCTTTCCTCTTTCCTCACCTCCCTCATTCCCTTCCCCTAACCCATTCCCAGCCGCCATAGTAGAGGCCACCATACCAGCAGTTTAAGGCAATGGCTTTTGGTATAGTGGCCGCCACTTCTGGATTCCACTGACTGCTTACCATCAGGCGGGGTGGAGTCACTTTGGTAGGCTATATTATAAAAAAAAAAATATCTAAAAACCTTTATACCTAGTGCGCTAAAATGTAAAGTCACGTTCGTGATCCAAAGCTCGTCATAAGTGAGTTTGTATCGAGAACTCTTAGTACTAGATAATAAACGCTCATTGAATTGAACCCCACCTGTAAATCCCAGTGTTGTCGAGACCGACGCCGGCGCCTCCATTGTCTACGCGCTACGAAGCTACGAGACTACGCCGTAGCTAGCTACGAACATAAACCATAGCGATTAAATATATTTATATTCTGTTTGTTTGTCTTGCCCGTTTTATTGCCGTACCAGTGTTTAATGTTTGTCTTTTAATTAAAATGGTGAGATATTTTTGAGCTTCTTTCATTTAACGTATACTAAAGGCTTTTATTTATCTTATATATTAGTCTGACTTCAATTTGCCTGATGGGTTGTCAAGTCAACATTTTAGTTGCTACTAGACATAAAGATAAATGTTATCATTACTTTTATTTATAAATTGTTAATAGAATGTATGCTTTATGTTGCTTTAAAATCTTTGTATATGCTTGCCGGTTTTCGTTTAGCTCTTATATATGGTAAACATCAGCATTACTTACACTAAGTAAAGTATTAATCATTATAACAAAAAAGTGTCAAATCGAGTTCTCAAGTTGTCACACAAATAATAAGATCATTTCCCTCTGGCCGCATTATTCGATTCTCCTTTAGAACTTCATAAAAATTACACATTCATAGTTTCACGCCTTCTACCACATTTCGCCAGTTGTCCCAGCTACCAGGAAACTACCGTGTTTTCATTTACCGAGCATACTTAATTCCAGACTCCGGGCTGATACTGAGGATTTCTCGACAGCAGAACAATCACTTTCTCCAACCTGTAGATTAAAATAAAATCAAATTAAATCTTTTTTTTTTTAAATTAAGTTAATTGAAATAACACATAATAACGTTAAAAAACGTTAAAAATTACAACAATTCCCCTACAGCCAGTTCGCTGACGTTAGGGTAGGACCATGAGAAGAACTGGCAAAGAAACTCAGGCCAAAAAACCGAGACCTATACGTGGTACCTATACACAGTACCATAAAACCACAGAGGCGGTCACAAATTACATAGCTTCAGCTCTTTAACCGACATAATCAAACCTTATGTAATACTAACGATCCGCCGTCGCATCGCATCGGAATCAAAAGTTGCCACTATTTACTATTATCGTTATTGCTTCCTATAAGTGATATATTAGGGTACTATACCAAAACCTGCCTCAAAAAACGCACTTTATAACAGTGAAAATTTTATCCAAACCCATTGAACTTGAGGTAAGCGATTTTACACACAGATGACATCATTCATTTTTATAATACTTTGAGAAACGTAAATATAGAGGAAAACGAGTAGGTATGAAACGATTTTTATTACAAACTCCGACCACTTCAACAAAACAAATAAAAATGGCTGGCTGACAGGCAGTCAGTGTTACGCCTCCCACACGGCGGTGGTAGTGGCTAGTAACATCATGCCTTAACACTGGCTGGCTAGCTAGCTAGCTAGCTGGCTGGCTGGCTGGCTTGACGCAATGTCTAGGTGGTTCGTTACATTTTATACAGACTTCTTAACAACTTTCTTGTATACTATGTATAAATATAACTACTAAAAGCGTGACGTACAGCTACCAGACGCTGTTCAAACACACACCACACGTCGACGCGCCGTAACTTGCGCACAACGTAAACAAACTTGCGCAGTGCGCAAACAAAGTTAATGGTGTCTAGTGCAGGGCTATTCAATTAGTTACTGTAGTGGTTGCACTAGTTATAGCTATAACTACGTTTAAGCATAGATACTCTTACATAATACAATATGTGAAACATTAACATCCAGTTTCTGAAAGGCTGATCAACGAAAAATTAACTAATCACTCGGGTTGCTAAAAGCATGTATTAGTTTACTGGATCTTTTTTATTTTTTTTTATTGCCTACAGTGGCAGACGAGCCAACAGCCCACCTGATGGTAAGTGGTAACTGTCGCTCATAGATTTCTGCAATGCCAAGGGCTCTGCGAAGCCGCTGCCTACCGTGATATTAATGCTCTCCTTAAACCTCGTTTGAAGGTTGTCGGTTCAAGCCTGTGCTGCGTCTTTCAGTTCGTGTTTATCACTCCAGAACTTTTATATAAGCTGATAAAATATGCGAGATGCCATTTTATTTGTGTAGAAAATAATGTTTTGTTTGTCTATTTTCAGGTAAGAACAAGCTGCTGACATATTCAAGAAGTAGATATTAACGTAAGCATATAACAAATATACTTATTTTATACTTTAACTAGGTTTCTGTGGCGCGATTTCACCCGTGTCTTTGCTTACTGTTTTACTCCCGTCGCAAGTGATGTTACATAGCCTATAACCTTCCTCGAGAATTGGGCTATCCTACGCAAAAAGATTTCTCAAATCCGAGTGGTAGTTCCAGAGAAAGAACAAAAACAAAAAAAAAACAAACAAAATTCCGCTTTATATACTAGTATTGATTAAATTTCAACACTATTATTATAGAGAGTCTAAGCCTACGCTCCTTTATGTATTGAGTTTTATGTAAGTTCGTAGCGCATCTACGTAGGTGCGTAGCACTTTGCTACGATGCTACGTTGTTATTTTTGTAGCAAAACTATTTTTAATGTTGACGTTATATTGTCTATTATGTTATGTAGGTATAAATAGTCGTGACTACTAGGTTCTATAGAGTTGGGTGTATTGCCTGTGTTACTTTGCATGTTACTTAAAATTGTAAGTTACAAAAAAAGAAACCTGGCGATTAAAAAGACTGGCCTGAATTTTTTGCCAGTTCTTCTCATGGCCCTACCCTACGTCAGCAAATTGTCTGTATGTTAATTGGCTAACATTTTGTAATGTTTAACGTTCATAAGTGTTAATTCAATTAACCCAAATGAATAAATATATTTGACTTTGACTTTTGACTCTATTATGGTCTCGTGGTTAAGACATCTGCCGTCATACACGGGATCATTAGATACGAGATTTTTTTTATTGATCACGCAGTTTTATGTTCATGGAATCGAACTCTCATCTCTTACATAGCACAAGCATACAACCCTACTTAACCACTGAGGCATTACCAATATAATCTACTTGCTTTGTTTACTTGAAACGTCGCTATCATGTGGGAAGTTATTTACTACCCATTTTCCTAGTCAAACTACTCCATCTCTAGAAATATCTTAAAAGCAATAAAAGCACTCGCTGGGGTCACCAAACCTTTCTGATTTACGACGCATAAATATGTCCTAATACCGTTTTAAGTTTAAACGTAAAAAGCTCAGCGCTTTTATGTTCTTATTAAATACCCATTTGTTTCATAGTGTTCGCTAGGGTTGTCTACCTTTTTGTGTAGTAAGCTATTTAAAACCGCATTATGTTATAAGTGTTAAATATTTATTTAGGGCCACACACACATAGCTTCATGCCTTTTATCCCCGAAGGGGTAGGCTGAGGTGTTTATCCACCCACTTTTCGCCATTTTTATTTTAGGTTCCATGTAACAGAGGTCGAGCCTATTGCCATTTATCGGGCACAATTATAGACACCGGGCTAATACTGACTTCGACAGCAAAACCCAATATCACTTTACCCGACCCGGGGATCGAACCCGAGAGAGACCTCAGCGTGATAATTTGTACACAGTACCACCTAACCACAGAGGCAGTCGAGTAATATTTAATTCTTTAATATTTCTTAATATACAGTCGTTGTATTTTTGTCTGTTTCTACGCTTAAGTACTTCTTCTGAACCACGCCACAAACTTTAATAAGGTTTATAGTATCGCTTAGAACATTTCTTTTAAAAGGTATATAATTATAATAAATGCATATTATAGTACAAAAAAAACAATAACTTCAACGATTTGTAATCATGTTTGACGCACGAGGTGTGGGTTCGATCCTACACTTGACAAAAAACTTTATGTAATTCATAAATATTTGTTCCAAGTTTGGGTGTAATTAGTGTCCGTTAATTATATGATTTAAAAATCGCAAACGTATCAAAAAAAATGATTCGTAACAGTTTTTTAATTTTAATTGACAATTAACGGTTTTTCTGTTAGTCATCCTTTGTTTTTCTCCTACTAATTTATTTACCTGACAAGCCGTGGATAAAATTTATTACATTACAAAAAAGTACTTTTTTACTTAATTAAGGGTTTAAAAGGGATAACTAATCAAATAAAACATTAATTTAGTTAATAATATTTCAAAATTTTTGGTTAATGTTCCTGTCAATAGGACTGGCAGATTGTAAATAAAAGTCAAGTCCATAAAAATAAAAAGCACGACCTATTTGCCTTCCCGCTACTACATTGTGGCTCTATTTTGTCGACAGAAGTGACTGTGTAAGTAAAATTATATCGTTATTTTTAACTAATATTTACTTCCCCGGCTTCGCACGGGCAATGCTGATACTAAATATACTACATAATATAGACACGCGCCGCCGGCCTCTTCGACCGATAACAACCACTATGTTAGTAGCAAATAAAGGCACCAGGTATATTTTTACTGCAAAGCGCTTTTGATTCTTCTAAAGTCCATGCCCGGTGCTCTCAACATAGCATCACGTAGATTGCTGGATTTCGTCTACCATTTTTAAAAGTCAAAAATTCGATTTTGTAAAGTGACATCCATATACGATGCAGTTTATGAACCGCTTTAAAACACATTAAGTTAGGCGCAGACGAATGACAAGACTGCTATTGTATGTATAGCACGCAATGTATACAAACCTGAATGTAAAATGATTAGGTACGCGTGTGAGTGAGAGACCATCGGAATATTAAGATATTGAAAGAGACAGATACTTTTTTTACTAGCATTGTACCTGATGATAAGTTTGACCTATTTGCATAGTGACATTTTTTAACATTGCAATAACAATGAAAGAAATCGCTAAGTTGTTAAAGGGAGTGAATGGAGAAAAAGAAAAGGCAGAAAAAAGGAAGTAAAGATATTACTGCTTTACGACAATGTTTTATGAGATGATAGATATTTCCCCGATCGATTCGCCCCATTGATGCTGAAAGCAGAGGGGAAAAAGTAGGCTATGTTAGAATTACCAAAACTGTTTTAGCCTGCAGACGCCTACTGTTGTTTGTTCCAAGGACTGCAAAAAGCCCG
The DNA here is from genome assembly GCA_963082885.1 of Parascotia fuliginaria. Classification (NCBI taxonomy): domain Eukaryota; kingdom Metazoa; phylum Arthropoda; class Insecta; order Lepidoptera; family Erebidae; genus Parascotia; species Parascotia fuliginaria. Next base: position 15,923,755 of record OY720187.1, read on the forward strand.
ATTTTGAGTGGAATAAATCCGACATTTATGATTGCATATACCAAAAAAAAACAATCAAACCTTTTTTTAAATGTCAAAATTTTAAACAAAATGTACAACATTATTTTTATGCACGTGTAAGAGAAAGGGCCGAGACAATTGTAGCATTAGATAGAGATAGAAATAGACATATGTTTTTAAAGTCGCGGCGGCAGTTGTCACGGTAATGGTGGATACATTAGTGGAAGGTGCGTCCATAATGGATGCGACGTCAAAGAGTTTAATGTATGTCTGTTGTTTATAAGAGTTTGGCAAGATTTATTGTGACAAAGATTATTGGCGGTCAATGGTAGTATTTTAATACGGTATTTAGTAAAATCATATACATATGGTGGTATGGAAATGATTGTATTGTGTACCGAACTGCCACACAGAGATCTTAGGTTCGATTCTTAGGCTGAATAGTAAAATTGGGTTTATCTGTTAAAAAATGCCCAACCATGCTCTATCTAGGGTAATGTGGGTATTAAACAGCTTTGCCTACCCCTTTGGTGATAAAAGACGTGAAACTATGAATGTATGTAAAACTAACGATGAAATGCATCCGTCCGGGTAGATCCTCTATATGAATCTGTCGCAGAATCTCTATAAACTAGGCGTTTGAAAATATCTGCTTGAGCCTATGAGACAGACAAAAATACCCATTCTTATCGTATAAGTTATATCTTGAGCAAGAAAAACCAAACTTGAGTGACAAAACAAGCACTTAACCTAAATAGTTTTAAGTACTGTTTATGTGTTTAATTTTAAAAGTACCAGAGAAGTGGCGTTTTTTGGTAGCAGGTTATTAATATCGTCACCGGGTTCAGCAGAAATGCAGGTATTACACCCACTTTTCGTCATCGAATGATAGTAGATCTTTGCTGGCTCCAGCAGAATGAATTAGTAAAGTTTTTACACTAATGCGTTGCATTCTAACGTTCGTGCAATATGCAAATTGAGGCAGCCTGTAAAACGCACATTTTATTTTCTATTTTTTTTTTCGTTTCTCAACATAGAATTTCACTAGTAATTACCTATAGAGTTAAGGTGCATTTCAAACCATTCCGAACGCGACTGCAGGTGCCGAGGCTCGGCAGCACGTGCAGCTGCAGCCGCGTTTGGAATGTTTTTCGCAGAACTCCATACATCTACATAGATAACCAGTCGTGCAGCCGCCGCATGTACTGCCTGCATCCGCAGCCTGCAGCCGAGGTTGGAATAGCACCTTTAGTGTATAGCATACGTCACTTTGCATGCTACTTGAAATTGTAATAAACTGGCAATTAAAAACAGTGGTCTAAGTTTCTTGCGACTTCTTATCATGGCACTACCTCGTCAGCGAATTGGCTGACATTTTGTAATTTTGACGCTTATAAGTGATAATTCAATTAACCTAAATGATCAAATGTCAAAACTTTGACGGTGTTGAAATGTACTTAAAGAGTGATTGAAGCTATGAACGTAACGTTATGGATACTAATACTTTGGAAAGGTACTTCTCCGGTCGTTCAAGCTAATTCATGCAATCAAAATAAACCTATAAAAATGCATGACATGTTCATTCGTTGTACAAAACTATCGATCCTAAATATTCATATTTCAGTGTTGTCACAGGCAGTTGAAGGTTTGCAATGTATATTGTAAACCTTGACATAGCCTATCTATACATATAATAAAAATGTAACCGATCGCTGTCTGTACATGGAAGATATATGAGAAAAAATACTATTGGGACCTATATCAACGCAAATAGAACCCAAAACAATGATTTTTAAAATTTTTGTCTGTTTGTCTGTTTGTCTGTTTGTCTGTTTGTCTGTTTGTCTGTGCGTTTGTGCACGCTAATCTCAGAAACGGCTTATCCGATTTAAATATGGTTTTTACTAATATATTGTGGTAAGCTTCACTTAACATTTAGTGTTTGTTTCATGTCAATCGGTTCATAAATAAAAAAGTTATGCCAATTTAAAGAATCACATCGAACATTCGTTAATTTACTACGAAATCTTATAGAAGCAGATATTTTAACAGGTTGCGGAATAGCTGATAGTGTTTTTATTCCTCGGATTCCTGTCATTCTAAATCATTTAGTTTTAAACGAGTCCAGTTTCCAGTGAGCCTATGTTTTGCGATGACTAATTAAAGTAATTAAGTAATTAAAGTAAAGGTAAGACACTAAAAGTTGTGGGTGTGGATCTAAGTATTAGCTGTTTTTCGGTCAGCTTTATGTGGCTCTATCACGTGTTAGCATTACTAGCAGCCTGTATGCTTTGATCCCTGATGGTCTATACGTCTAATCCATACATCCATACATATTATAAAAGGCTTTGTCCTGACTGACTGACTGACTGACAGACAACGTAAAGCCTAAACCGCTGGTCGTAGCGACTTGAAATTTGGAGGGTGTGTGTGTCTTAATGTCTAGAAGTGTACAAAGAAAGGGTTATTAAAAATTCCACCCTTAAGTGTATGAAAAGGGATGAAATCGATTGATGAAACGTCTTCATTTTTTAAGTTACAGCTTTGAAATTTTGTTTTGGAATACTTTTATTTAAATAAAAAATACGCTCATAATTTTTTTTTACTGGGGTGGATTTATAGGAGTGAAATAAGAGATGAAATATTGTATGGAAAAATCTTTGCTTTTGAAGTTGGCGACTTGAAATTTAGAGGGAGGGGGAAGGGAGGGGGAGGAAGAGGAAAGGAAGGGAGAAGTGAGGGGAAAGTGCGGGGGTAGTGAGGGAGAAGTCAGGGGAAAGGGAGGGGAAAGTCAGGGGGAAATCGACTGCCTCTGTATTTCGGTGGTACTGTGTATGGACTGTGAGGTCACGGGTTCGATTCCCGCTCAGTGCAAATATTTGTAGCATGAACATGTCTATTTGCATTGGTCTGGGAGTTTATATGTATAATCTATCTATACATATAATAAAAAATATAATAAAAATGTAACCGGTCGCTGTCTGTACATTGAAGATATTTTAGAAAAAATGTTATTGGGATCTTTATCAACGCAAATAGAACCCAAAACAATGATTGTTACAATTTTTGTCTGTTTGTCTGTTTGTCTGAGCGTTTGTTTACGCTAATCTCAAAAACGGCTTATCCGATTTAAATATGGTTTTCACTGATACATTGTGATAAGCTTCACTTAACATTTAGTCTTTGTTTCATGTCAATCGGTTCATAAAATAAATAATAAAATTATGCCAATTTAAATAATCACGTCATACATGTGGTATGTATTTAGCTTAGGTTAGTGTTTTTAAGTTAGGTTAACACCTCTTATTTCTTTATTAAAATGTAAATAAAAGTTAGATTTATATTTTTCTGGACTTATTTTATTTTTATTTTTTGTGACAAAACATGTTTGTTAACACGTCTCATTACGAAATAGGTGGAATTAAAGTGAATTACGAAATAGTAGTAGTCGATTTCAGCATGAATGGGTCGGATCGACCAGGGAAGTACTACCCTCTCATAGAAGATCGTTGTAAGAGTAATAGTATCCATATTATTGCGTTTCGTTCGGTAAGTGCGAGAGCCAGAGGCCCAACTGATGCAGAGATGACAATCCTCGCAGTACGTGTGGGACCAGCTGAGTATCCGTGGAGTCATTGTGTGGTTGGTGTGGGTCAACCCACCGGCCAGAGAGACCTGTATAAACGGTGTTGCCGCTGGCTACCCGCGGCATTGTACAGGGGCCCAATTAGACCTATTAACCTAACCGTAGTATTACGGTAGTAGATCCAAGCTGGTTTCAGCATGAATGGGTCGACGTAAGAGTAGTAGTATTCGTACTACTGCGTTTCGTTCGGTGAGTGAGAGTGCCGGGGGCCCAATTTCCCTCTTTCCTCTTTCCTCACTTCCTTCACTCATTAACCCCATTCCCAGCAGCTATAGTGGAGTCCACCATACCAGTAGTTTGGCTTTTGGAATGGTGTCCACCACTTCTGGATTCCACTGACTGCTTACCATCAGGCAGAGTAGAGTCACTTTGGCAAGCTAATATATTAAAAAAACATTATAGCGTTTTTATTCCTCGGATTCCTCTCATTCCAAACAATTTCCCGTTTAGTTTTAAACGAGTTCAGTTTCCAGTGAGTCTATGTTTCGCGATGACAATTAATAAAGCCTAGACACTAAATGTTGTCAGTTTGGATCTAAATATTGGCTGTTTTTGGTCAGCTTTATGTGGATTTGTCACGTGTAAGTAATCCTAGCAGCCTGTATGGCTTTGATCCCCGATGGCTATACGTCTAATATCGTATATAGAGAAGCTTTTACTGTAAAGATTTTTCTTATTCACCTAAACGAAGATGTTTATAATTCAAAACAAACCAAAAGATATATCCAAAAAATGCTGCCCAAAATCACTATTCCACGCGGACGAAGTCGCGGGCACAGCTAGTATATAATAGTTTCGATCACGAACTTGTAAAAAACCTTGCCTAAGCCGTTCTTATTTTAATATTATTATAATAATAATAATTCCAGCCTGTTTACTGTCCCACTGCAAAGGCCTCTTCTCATATAAAGAAGGCATGTGCATTAATCACGCTTGCTCAAGGCAGATTGGCAATTTCAGACTTTTAAGTCCAGGTTTCCTCACGATGTTTTCTTCGCCGTCAGTCAGAAATGTCCAAGATAAACTTAGAAAGTACATACATTATATTTTTATTAAATGTCATATTTACAAAATTACATTTTAAACATGGAGACCCACCAATATCGGGTACAGGGTCCAAGCTACTGGTGGTTACACCTGGCTTCAGAGGCAGGAACCTTCTTACGCTATATTAACTATAGATATAAAGTTAATAATAATTTGTGTTCATTATATGTTTAGAAAGAGGAAGACAGACATACAGATAAATATAGTGAATGTATTTGCGTTTTCTATGTCCGCTAGAATTTAGGTATAACATTTCACGTACGATTAAGGTCGTACGTGAAATGTTATACCTAAATTCCATAATTAGGTATTGTACAAAGTCACATGAAGTCATGGTTGCACCCTTGCTGTTTCATGCTTCTCTGATATCTTATCTGTTTGGTTTGTATAAATATAATTTATATATGCACTGTGCAGGTCAACGTGATTACGTTCAGTATCATCATCTGTCAATAGATGTCTAATTTCAAACATAAACTTCTGCCGAACACCACTCCTTTACTAAGGTGTCAGTCCACACAGAAAGATGAAAGTTGGTTACCAAAGTAACTGATGTAGTTCGCAGAGTAGCTTCTCTATAGTGGCAATGGTCAGGACACATAGCTCGCAGAACTGACGGCTGTTGGGACAGAAAGCTTCTAGAGTGGCGACCACGAACCGGTAAACGCAGCGTGGGCACACCTCTCACAAGGTGGACCGACGACCATAAAAGAGCGGCGGTCAACCGATGGATGAGGGCGGCGAACGACTGGCGACGGTGGCGAAAATTGGGAGAGGACTATGTTACAGCCAAGTCTTCATTGAATCATCATCATCATCATATTTCAGCCGAAAGTGGTCTCCTGCTGGACCTAGGCCTTTCTCAAGTTTCGCTACTTTTACCAGTCGTGACCCGCCTTCACCATCCGTCACCCTTAATAGGTAGTCATTCCACCTTGTGAGGATTCTGCCCACGTTCTTCAGTAAAAAAAAAGAAAATCCAAATTTTGTTTTATGCTAATCAAATTGCGATTAGCACAAGATTGCCTGCATATAAAATACAAAAAACTCTGTAAAATTTTTGTTTCATAATCAACTATCGTATATAAGCAAAATAACAAGTGAACGCGTGTATAAAGCTGATCGATGTGCCGTACCCTACCGTATTATATCAGCACTGTTCAAATATTTGCAAAGTACCACCCTAACTTAATAAGGAGGATGTTCTTTTTAAGAACATTGTTGTAGGCTTCGTCTTTCGCCGGTTTTATGAAAGATGAAGTTGTTTGTTTCTCTATTATCTTTTAATAAAGACAGTATTACTGTAGAATATGTATATGAATGTTGCTCGAGATCATTCTAAAGGTTTACATACGCTGGATGTATGTATTGTATCATGCTAATTGCCTTTTATGTATATGAATATTTTTTTAATCAATTTTGAAGGTTTACCTACGCGAACAAGTTGGATGTGTATCAAACTAATTACCCTTTAAAAATCTCTAGTATAAATTACGTAATGGAATATTTATTATTAATCTGACCCTCAAATACTAAAACGTCCGTTAATATTAGGTGGTCCTTAAGTCCCATGATATCTTTGCCACTTTAATAAGTATTTTAGTGGCAAAAAGACAGATAATAACCTTCTAAACAATATCTGCCCAACGCTATATTAGCATTAATTCTAAATTACCATTTTAAATAACTAAATCCTGGCCCAAAGGTTCACCTTTGTTTTCATCGTAAATACAGGTAACCTACAAACATGGCGAAAATATTCTGAACCCTCGCTAGTTAAAAGCAAACCCCAATTTCCTACACAGCACGATTACTTACTACCTCAGGCAATGAGCTGTGTGACCCCGAGACCCCTCGGGTACTTTCGTAAACCCTCGGGTAAACTCGGCGGCGAGGGTAGTAGTCAAATTAGTGCCTCGGCTGTAAGTTTGAGGGTGCGTTGTTGGCTCGTGAAATATTATTATTAGGCATGTTCTAATGTACCTTATGTGTTTACTTGTAAATAAACTTAGTATTTAGTAGGTATATAGCTTGCTTAGGAGGGTTAGTCAGAGTTATATTATACCTAAGTTTCGCCAGCTATATCTAGGTAACTTATATCCTTCGGCCGCCTATGAAATATAGAGATTATTAGTTCAAAAATCATCGAAATTAAAAATGAGAATCAAAACCAATCTCTTGAGACAAATATTTTATGAATAATACAAATATTTTTCATGTGTTTAATCAACTTATACTAACAGTAACATCATTGAAAATCAAATCTGTTTTGATTTACTTTTTTTTAGTAAGAATCTTTTACCGTTTAACCAGACATACATTCGACATTAAATTAAATTTCGACAATCATGGTGGAATTTAATTCAGTTCAGTGAACAATCCGTATCGCCTTACTTCCTATAAATAGGGCAACATGGAAGGGGACAGCTTGCTTCTGTTGTACCTGTTGTGTAGACTTGAAAGGTTTCAAGGAGAGATTCTATACAATGTTTTAAGGACGGTTCGAAGCTAAAGGATAAACGCATTTAATATTGTAGGGTGAGGTGCATTTTGCAAAACTTTAGTGTGTTATTTACAAGCTAAATCTTTACTCGTAGGAAATTTTATTCAAACTATCGTCCATAAAATTTCGAATGTAATATGCCTTTTCTCAGTTGTGCTGCAGACCCCACAGCTACAAGACTATATTCATATCATATTATAAGACTATATAGACCGTATATTCTCATTTTTTTCAACCGCTTTATAAACAAGAAAGCGGTTGGAAAGAAACTTTTAATTGTAGACCGAACTTTGCTTTATTTTCGAGAAAATTTATATCAAATGTTATGTAAAAAAATTTAGAGGCTTTTATCCACCCACTCGTTCGTATGGGTGATATAAAGCTGAAATGTTTTAATTGTTACCTTTTTAATATTGTTACTTAGCTTACGTAATATAACATTCATGGGTAAAAATATAATTTAATAAAAATGAGATTAGCGGCGGCGGCGTACGGCAGACGTCGCCATCGTGCTGAAAAAATTATGTAATCGGATCTGTGAGATTACATCCTCATTGACCTGAAAAGAGATCTCTTTATTATTAGATTTTTTCAAATTTTATGTTTATGTGTTTTCCTTATCTAAACTAATATAGTAAAGAAAAAAGATTTGATTTTTGTATGTTTGTTTGTTGCAACGATTTAATTTAAATTTAATACAGAAGACAGCAAAAGTAAAAAAAATCTGCGAAATATTATTTTATGTAGGCGTTTCTTGTGAGACCGAATGATACTTTTGATACCGAAGGGAAGCGAGGGCGGGTGTCTAGTTTGCTTTATAAGCATGTATGATTGACTGACCGACCGACTGACTGACTGACTGACTGACTGCTTAGTCGTAACATGTGTGACTCCTGTGTTAAAGATTTTATTGAAATTGTAGTGTTTCTGCAATTTTTTACATGCTGAGAAAATAAAACCAAGCCTTTCCCACCCGCGAGAGGTTATTAAGGGCAGGAAAGGATAAAGAAAAAGACTGATAAAGTAATTGTGCTTAAAACATCATTTTCTGAAAACACGCGACAATACGGATATATTGTTACTTTACTTAGATATTCTATAAGAGGATATATATCCCGATCCAGTTCATTCATGTTGAAACCAGTGAGGATCTACTACCGTACAAAAGACTTAACTGAACACAATATAGGTATATGCGAAAATAGTTCCATTAAAATACCTTACACTAACAAAGAACGAAGTAACTACGAGGCCCGTGTTTAAAAAAAAACACGGCTTTAGTTAGGTGCCTTAGGTTAATTTTCCCATAATTACACTATGTAGTTACGTCATTTTTCCTTTGTAGTGCAGCTTGCTATACAGTCTTGTCCAAATCCATTTTCGGACAATGTAAAAAAACAGTCTTTTTAATATTTTTCTATCAAAAACTCCATAACCGATGACACATGAATTTATACACATTCTGTTCACTATATACTTCATTTTACGTGGAACGACACCAATCAAATAAAATCGAAATGTTTCAATCGAGATTTAACGCTATCATTTTATTTTAACTGACGGATTCACAAAAATATTCAATTTATTTGCCGTTCGGTTTACTTTACTTTATTTTGCGCGTATACCAACAAATAGTGGTCTAAATCTCATGTATTAGCTAAATGGTAAAATAGAATTAAAATGTTATTGCAGTACTTTGTAAAAAACAGCTGCCTTTTTTCAACTGCTCGGTAACGGCTCGTTTTCAAATCCGAAAGAAACACGATTGGATGCATAAACGCTTTTTTTTTTTAACCTACCAAAGTGACTCCACTCTGCCTGATGGTAAGCAGTAAGTGGAATCCAGAAGTGGCGGACACCATTCCAAAAGCCAAACTACTGGTATGGTGGCCTCCACTATGGCGGCTTAGTGAGATGCTTTTTCATGCCCCGCTTAAAAGACCCAGGATCAAAATTAGATGGGAACACATGCGCTGGCAAAGAGTTTCAGGCTTTAATTGAGCGACAAAAGTATGAAGTGCTAAACCGTTTGGTTCGAGACCCTTTAGATTCTACTGTGAAAGGGTGGCACTAAAACTAAAACTAAAACATCCAAAACTTTTTACAGTTCTATCCAAAACAAGAACGTTGTATGTTTTCATTAGGGTCTGTGAATAATGTTCCGAATCTGTTAGTACAAAACCCACATTAGAATGAGCTGTCAAATGTGACGCAGAACTTTGGGTTGAGAATAAGTCTGAAGTTAACTTGTGTCACTTGTCAGTTTACTTACCCTTCGAGGGTTTTGTACAATACTTTTTGTAAACATTAATCCATACTAGGTTTGTCTGGTCGTAGGCGTTACATCTATCGGCTATCGGCCTGCTCACGCTGTGTGCGGCTGTCGATCAAAATCTCCAGCCTAAGAGAGAGTTTCCACTGACGCGGAGCTGGGCGGAGTAGAGTGGAGCGAACCGTGAATTGGCCAATCACAATGTTCAAAATCTCGAATGAAATCAATGAAATGCTGTGATGAATGGAAATGCTGTGATTGGCTAAGATAACGAATAGAACTTTTTATACAGCTTTCACCTAATTCTAGCATGTTAGCAGAACATATTTTTAAAATGTAGGTAAGATTATAAAAATTAAAAATCACAAAATATTACACTAAATTGCGACGTTGTCACACATGAGGCGTAAAGCCTCTTAATGGAAAACAGTGAAGTTATGCATGTATGTATAAAAACACACGTGTTTACCTACTTTTTTTGTCTGTAATGTACTGTATGTATTAAAAAAATCATCGAGCCTTTCCCTCTACGGCTAAAACTCTTACAAGTGATTGAAACATTAACCCATCGCACGCCGCTAAAAGACTTGTGTTTGCACAAGGCGGGCCTCTCGAGCGTAAACTTGCTCCAAATAATTACACGTGTAGTATGTGCACACCCCGCATTGAGGGTTAATGACGTCTTAGTGTGTTCACGTTGTTTCACACGTCACGTCAAAGTCTGACAATTGTATTGACAGGCAACTTGAAAATCGGTAAATACGGATGGATAGAGCGATAGGCAAGAATTTTTTATCTATAAATGAAAATTAGTGTAGAAATGTGGAAAGAATTACCACCGCGGTAATTGGGGAGTATATTTGGAGTATATTTTTATCAATAGACGTTTGTGAAGTAGATCGTTTCTTAGCGCCAAAGTTATTTTTAAATTTTAAAAACTTCACAGAAAGTATCTCAATAGACTATTTTTTTAAAGATAGTATCCGCGCTTTAACGGACAAAGTACATCCAGACTCGAAACAAATATTTGTTGATCATACAAAGTTTTGTAACGTGTGGGGATCGAACCCACAACCTCGTGCACAACAGTCGATTGCGCTCCCACTGCGCCATGGAGGCAGCCAATTAGATCATGGACTCATTAGATGTTTTTTATAATTTTCGAGTTGATACCTCCCCTTTATCCTCGTCGTGCCACCAACTTGTTCCACCAGTGGCACGAGAAGGAATTGTCATTCCTCGTCGTACCATGCCATGATACAATTGTTTCTTAACTAAATTAAGATTAAAAATTATTTAAGTACTCGTATTAAAAACATCTGTTTACTTCCTTCACACTTGTCTCGTATGACAATGTAAACGTTTACAGGCGAGCGATGGCCCCGGTGACTTTGACACGGCGTCTAATGTGGAATCGATTCCCTTCTTGTCGTATCACTGCTACTGTTCATGTTACACTACGACAGAACGGGCGGGGCGCAGGAAGGAGACGCGGTATAAACTCTCCTTACTTTTAAATTTGTACCAGACTTGCTCTTCAAGGCGTTCGACATAAATTTGAATAAGTTCGTAAATGTTTTTAAATAATGTGCTTTTGATAATATTTTGATCCTTGAAGTTTCGTATTTACCTATTCGTTTTTTATCATGGATCTAGTTGGGTTTCTAATAAAACCATTTATAATCTTAAAGTTAGTGGACGTTTTTCGATTAAAATTATGGCTTTTCATAACCTGTAATATTAATATAAAAAGTCTATTTAAATCTATTTAGAGCAGTATTTGCACTGTCCTTTCGACTTCAAGTTTATCCTGACCAGCTTCAATAACCAAGCTTCTTTTATTCAAAACGAAATTTTCTTATGACACGTGATGACGGATAGTCCACGAAGGTCCTTTCTATTATACATTCAGGTCGCGCACAAAAACAAGCGTCATCAGTCAACTGAAGCTTTGTCATAGGCGCGACAGCGACGTGGGACAACAACGTTGAATTAAACCATGTTTTTGTTATTATACCCTAAACTTGCCTTTTAATAACATATTCAGTAAGTTAAAATTCATTTACTAACTTAGATCATATGAATGATACTTGTACGAAACGTAAGCAAAATAAAGTGTTAGCTAATTTGCCTTTTTTTAATGCCGACAGTGTCAGACAAGCAAACAGCCCACGTGAGGGTAAGTGGTAACTGTCGCTTATGGACGACTCAAGAGTCTCTGGCACTGCTCTCGATATGCCAGGGACTCTGCGAAGCCGCTGCCTACCGTTGAAGTAGTGGGGTAGGTGAAGGGATTGAAGGAAGTGAGGAAAAAGGAAAGAGGAAAATTGGGCCTCCGGCGCTCTCACTCACCGAACGAAACGTACGGATAGTACTACTCTTACGTCGATCTTCTATGAGAGGGTAGTACTTCCCCGGAAGATCCGGCCGATTTATGCTAAAACCAGCGTAGATCTACTACCGTACAAATTTTTTCGTTGCCTACAACTAATTGAGTAAAGTGTAGTCATAAGAAGAGTTGCCGTCGACGTCACGCAATGTTTGAATAATGTTGTCTCTGTCACTAAATACGAACTCCAGAGAGATATTTAAGTCTAATTTAAATTATTTTAAGTTTTAGAATACTATCGTCATGTTCCATCTACTTGTCTACCCGTGATCCCCAACCATCTGTAACTTCCAAGATAACAGATAAAATCTGAGAAGTCAGTTGATAAGAAAAAATACTGTTGTATAACGTGTACAACTGTATCGCAACGAGTTTAAGTTATATCGATTCGAAATTCAAAACAACGGATTGATATAAAGCGTTTGTGGCTCGAGGTGCAGGCAGCGATCTAATGACATCACGTAGTCGCGTAGTGACTTGGTGTAGTCTCCGAGCTGTAGTGCCTCGCTGCGATCATTATCGCCTGACTCGCGAGTCGTGATACGACTCACTTAGCTCTAGATGGTGGTTAGATGTGTCTCTGTTAGTGGTTTGTATATAGATTTTTTACGTTTCTATATTACTTATAATATAATATAATATAATATTCTACCACATTCACACAGCGCCATCTAGCCCCAAATTAAGCAATTATATTTGCTTGTGTTATGGGTACTAAACAACTGATATACTACTTATATACATTTTTTTTTTTTTGTAAATACATACATATTATAGATAAATTACACCCAGACACAGAACAAACAATCATGCTCATCACACAAAGGTTTGTCCTGGGTGGGAATCGAACCCACGACCTCCGGCTTAGCAGTCAGGGTCACTAACCACTAGACCAACAGGCCAGTCAAGTGTTGTCAGTCAGTTGGGTCAAGTGTTTTTAGTGAGTATCTGGTCAGATGGAAAGTGATAACTTCGAAGTATTTTCTTCTATCTATCTATCTTTCTTTACAACTATGGCATGGTAACACTTTTCGATCGCAATGCGCAGAAGTCCGAGAATTAAACTAAAAAAATTAATAAATTTACCACTGTATTTACATAACTGTAAATTTTGTTTGTATTATACAGTCACTTATACTGAGTAAGTGTATTTATCAACTAGCTGCGCCCTGCGGCTTCGTCCGCGCGAAAAATGACATTTGTTTAATTCGGGAACCAAACCGATTTTCGGAATAAAAAATGTCCTATGTCCGTCTCTGGCACTGTATCTATGTACATTCTAATTTAGCATTCGATTCAGCCGTTTAGGCGCTGAGTAGTAACAAACACACACACACATAAACAAATTTTCGCATTTAGAAGATTAGTAGGATAAGACAATGAAATGTAACTTCATACCTCCTCTTTTTGTAGAATATTACGTTTATCTATCACGTTTTTGTTTATTCAATATTTCACCGTACTATTGTGAAATATCACCGAAATACGTTACAATATATCTGAATATATTGAACTTTCATAAAGCAGTACTTATCAGTGATGTATCGAGACATGTCGAACGTAACTTGGTCCCTATCTTCATGCTCTCGTTGTTCGTGTAGTGTTACCAGCTCTGGTACTCGAAATTTTAGGACGAATATATTGTACCAGAAATAAATTAAATTTTTATACAGTTGCTTGTAAGGATGTATGTGCTATTGAGCATGTCACTCAAAGCAGATTGGCAATTTCAGATTTAGGTTTCAGATTTATATTTTTTTAGATAAGTACTGTTCAACTATAGTAGATCGAACAAAATATTTGTACCAAAAAAAAAATCTAATTCACCTAATTTAGTTTCTCATATTAAGTGATCTGTGTAGGTAATGATGTTTTGGGAATTAAATTCTTTAAACTGAAGTCCACTTTTTCCACCATGTCTGCTTTTATAGTAAGTTAATAATGTCCAAGATCTTTTAAAAGTATTTATCGATAGTAGCCCAGTTTCAAACCCTCGTGTATACGCTATTGTTAGTAAAAATCAATTTATTTTTTGGGTTCCGTTATCTATGTTTTATAAATAATAAATGATTATGATACTACGCTTTTACAACTAACTGTGCTTTTTGCTTTTCTTCTTCTTTCATCTGCTGACCTGCTTAGGACAAGTAATTTTAGTATAGACCAACTGACGAGGCCCTTAATCCAACATAATCACAGTTATATGTTTTACTAGCTTCCGACAGCACGGTTTCACCCGCGTCTTTGGTTACTGCTCAGCTCCGTCGTCAGCAGCGTGATGTTACATAGGCTATATATAACCTTCGTCAAGAACTGGGGTATTAAATACAAAAAAAATTATTCAAATACGATTGGTAGTTCCAAAAAATGAGCGCGTTTAAACAAACAAACAAACTACCATTTTATTCATTAGTATAATAATAATAATAATAATAATAATATTTCAACATCTACATACAACAGTATAGATTGATAAATAATATGTCGACGCAATACTACACTTACAAAGCTATTTGCTGCTAAATTTAGACTCAGAATATGTTATTTTATTTGAAATACGACGATGACCCAAATCTTGCTTAACAAAAATATTGAAGCGGCTTTCTTAGGATTGAAATATATCGGATTTGACTTACGTCTTTTACGTGTAAAAAGTACTTACAAAACCGCCAGTGGAGGCCACATGCCAGCAGATGCCCTTTTGAGAATGGAGACCACCACTATTAGATCACATTGACTGCATACAGGCAGAGTGGGATCACTTTGGTAAGCTAATTTAAAAAAGCTGCATTTTTCGATTATAAAATGTGAAAGCGGCTTATTCAAAGGATCAGATATTTTATCAAAGTCAAAGTCAAAGTATTTATTTCATTTTGATCATAAAGAATGATACTTATGAAAAGTCAAATTACATGAAAACAGCTAATTAACCTACAGCCAGTTCGCTGACGAGGTAAAGCTGTGAGAAGAACTGGCAAGAAACTCACGCCACTCTTTTCAATCGCCAGATAATTAATTTTTTTTTGTATGAGTTAACAATTTTAACACATCAACGCAACCAAAGAACCATACAAAGTAATAATTACAAAACAACTAATTATTTAATATCATTTTTAAAAAAAGAAAAGAAACGAAAGTAGAGGATTTCAATTATTTAGTTTCATCTAGTATAGTAATTTGACTACGTATTTTAATTAAAATTAAAAAAAGTAAATATATTTCCCAGTCATATTGAACTACAAGGTAATACTTAATTAAGTATTAAATGTATGCCATGCCAAGATTGACCAGTCATCCCAGGTAGCACCCGTTCACGAGCATGACGCACAGACCAGCCATCATCACCTTCGCCATATTAGAGGCATCGGATATCGGATCGCACGATAACATATTCATGACTGTTTTATGGCAAACATGCTATCGACGGCTGTAAAGACGCCAGTATGTATTATCTCGTTCCATCATTCGTTCGATACAAGTTTATTAACTCCTTAAACTTTTAACATAAATCGCGAACAAATCCATCAAACGATGTGAAATAGATACGTCTGACTTTTACCAAAGAGGTTCAAAGAAAGCATTCATTTGACTACCTCTGTGGTTCGGTGGTACTGTGTACGACTGCTACGCAGAGGTCGCGGGTTCGATTTCCGTTTAGTGCAAATATTTGTGTGCATGAACATGTCTATTTGCATTGGGCTGGGTGTGTATATTATGTATGTATTTACAAAAAAAAAGCATTCAAGTATGTATATCCCCATTCTAGAACTCAAAACACAAGCTATAATATTTGCTTACTTTGGGTCTAGATAGCGTTGTGTGTAGTTATTGAGATATTATTTTATATATATTATTACGTTCTGTTCTTTTTCTCCCTTTAATATGACAAATGAGCCGACGATTGTGTCAGCTATTTCTGCCAGCGTCAACTCGTTGATGATTTTAATGGTATAATACAATGATAAAAATAGAAAAATGTGGATGAAATTAAAATTCGAGATTGCCGAAAGATGACAAGTCACATGACAGGTTTCTGACAACTAAGCATCTATTATTATCCGTCGACATCTGTGGTAAAATACACCACACAGTAATAGTTGAATGACATGCAAGTTCTGAAAGGTTCATACGAATAGTTTCGATTTGAGGGTTGATTGATAGAGTGCCTGTGACCTAGCATTTGCGTTAGCGTAACAACGTTTTAGTAACTTAATAACGGTACTATAGCCAACATATTCATACGTATAGCGAATTAGTTTAGGTAGAAGAAATGAGGAGGAGGGTTCAGTTATGTTTGGAAACTACTACTTTTACGTCGATATTCTAAGGGTAGTACTTCTCTTTCATGCTAAAACCATTGTGCACAGAATCACAGATAAATTCAAAGCGAAGACGACGACTTCGAGTTTACAGCATAGAGAACAAAGATGGCGCTGAGAAACACTTTTAATCAACTTCTATACAAATAATAATAATAACAGCCTGTTTACTATCCCACTGCAGGGCAAAGGCCTCTTCTCACATAGAGAACGAATGAGCATTAATCACCACGCTTGCTCAAGGCGGATTGGCAATAAACACCACAAATGTATGGAAGCCTGACTCGCAATATCAACAATCTCACACCAACTCACTATATATACAAGTTCCCAACTACCAACTGTCGGGCAGCCCGCCAGGCACGATCAGGATCCTCCCTTTGGTTGAAGGTGTATGGTGTGATACCTTCACACCATCAAGGATTTAATATCGTAATAAACGTTAGTGTTATATGATCCGAATAAATGAATAAGTCTTTCTATTTCGAGTTTTCGTATATAATTCATGCGACCTTTAACTATTTTCGTAGGTTAACACTATTTACCTTTTTGAGGACGCAATATATATTAATATTTTCACCATGAATATTATATCACTGAAATATAATTTCAATAAGTTGGATAAAATCAATCATTCTTCCAATCTTCTTGTAAGCACTTTTTCGTAAGGACGGTAACACCTGCGTCTAAACTTTTTGTCAGGTAGAGATGAATTAACTTGAGAGTAAAAAAAAAATTTTGTCGCTCGTTCGGTATTAAGGATTGTTTATATACACAAAATTAAATCTAAAAATAATGATCGAGAAAACGCATGCATAAAAAAATCCGAAGGATCCTTGTGCAATATTGTTTTCCCCCAATTTCCTCCCTTTCCTTTTTCTTCACTTCCCCCAATCTTTTTACATACCCCACTCTATTTACGTTAGCAAGGGGCTTCGCAGAGTCCCTGACATTGTAGGAACAATGCTAGGGGTCCTGAATGGTCCATGAGCGACAGTTACCACTTACCATCACGTGGGCTGTTTGCTCGTCTGCCACTGTCGGCTATAAAAAAAAATATAGCTGTGATTAGGAAACCTGAACTTTCCTCACATTGTGTCCTTTAGCATATGCCAGTATTGTTTAAGATAATCACCGAACCAGTGTTGTCTTTTGTATATCATCACCATATAAGCCGAAAGACGTCCACTGCTGGACATAGGCCTTTCAATTTTCGCCATCTTGATAGACGTGAGCTGCCCTAATCTACTGTTTAGCCACTATTTGTATCAGATTGTCGGTTCACCTTATAAACTACGCACGCTGCGTCTTCCGGTTCTTATATTGTATAATCTTATCGAGAAAAGATTGTTTGTTTGTTCCGATTTAACTCAAGATCTAAGTATCCGATTTGAAAAATCTTTCACCTTTAGAAAGCTACAAATAGGACGGATAACATAGGCTATATTTTAATATGTTTAACATATTTTTCAAAATTTTAAGCGCCTTTGTAAATTTGAATGATGCAATACATCACTATTGCTATGATATTTTCTGTAGGCGTTTTTTGTTGTGAGTCCGAATGAAACTTTTGATAATGAAGCCAAGCGAGGGCGGACCTCTAGTATCTAATAAAAACAAACAAGACATGATATTAAATTCTATGCGTATACTAAAAATTTAAATGAAAACCTGAGAATGCACGAGTTAATTGCGTTTTGAAATTAAAGAAACGTTATATGGAAGAGGAACATTGTCGTGTTATTACTGGCAATACATAAAATATTCAGGCGCGCCCGTGGGTGTTGCCATTGCGGTAACATTTTACGCGCGTTGGACTAAGTTTCACTTAGCTGTGACGTAACTTACGAGTAATGTTATTTACGGTAGTCTAATGTATGCACATATTATAATGCCTCGATGGCCCTGCATATGGTCTGCCAAGCAGAAGACGGGTAAAAGTGATACGGATTTTTTCTGAATCAGACCGGCATCTAAAATAATGCCTAAATGGCAAAAGGCTTGGCTTGGCATAAAAGGTTTGCAAGCAACTTAAAAAGCTGGCAAAACATAGGTGTAATATAACTCTGCGTACCTCCAAGAAAAAAGGCGTGATGCTATTTTATGTCTAGTATAATAATATTACAGATTAACAAACACAATCAGCTAGGTAATAAATTATCCCTTGACATTAAGCAAGGATGCCGTATATCTTAAAATCAAATAACGTTTAAAATAATTTGCCTAAAATTTGGGAGAATATTCTTTATTTTGCCCGTATATTAATGTAGGTAGTTTCTTTTGTTTGTGAGTTATTTGGCGCCAAATGTCTAGACGGTGGCACGTCGATCACCTTGGCAGTCTCGCCCGTGCCAAATGCTGATAATATCTGACTAAGCTTTAGAAGAAAAATATAATGACATGCCTATGTAAAAATAATACAGATTGGGCTAGTTTGGAAGTAAGGAGTAAAGATACATATCTTTATGGAAAACAAAGTTAATTAAAAGATAAAGAGTTTATTGAATTAATGGCTTTTACTTTGATATTATGACAAAATAAATGATAGAGTAACTTACGTTATTATGAGATTATTTTGGCTTGAGAATTCACTGTTTATACTTACTCGTAATAACTGTGACAAACATAATCACTGCCTGTCTGAAAGCATACTGCAACAACAGAAGTATCACTTGCGCTTTCAGACCCTGTAAAACCTTTTAACTCCTTTGTTGAAGAACTTCATGTTGTAGTCTTTTGGGAATGTTTTATTTCACTGTGTGTAGTCTTCAAGATTGGACTTACTTGAGAGCATAAGTTAATAAGTATACACAATTATATATATAAAAACGAATCCCTATTTCCCTTGGTCATGGCATCACGCGTGAACGGCTGGATCAATTTCGTTAATTCTTTTTTTGTTGTATTTTTTATTTTTAGAAGAAGGTTCTTATGAAAGAAAAACTAGAAAAAATTGCGACTATCATATTAAATTTAAACCGCTAAACCGATTTCAGTGAAAATTGGTATGTAGATAGATTTGGTTTTGGGACATAGGCTACTTTCTATCCCGAAAATCGCTCTGATTCCCGAGTTACATTAATTAAACACAAAGCAATTTTCGCGCGAGCGAATCTGTAGGGCGCAGCTAGTTAAGTTATAAAAATAACAAATGCTAGCGCCAACATAAACTCGACTTTACTTCAAACAATATAACTCGAACAAACGACGAAATTATAATATTTAAAAAAAACGACAAACTATGGAAGTAACAATATTACACAACAACTACACAACAAACATGAAAATTAACCGACACTTAAACCTTAAACTAATTTATTTATTAAGACCATGAAATCAAAAAAGGTTAGTGCTCAATCTAGTGTCAGGATTTCTCCTGAACAAATCCTCGCCCATAATTTATTATAGAGGCATCTGACTTGACCTAACGACTGTTATGAACTTGGTAACAAACGGGACCGATTTTTAACGTGCCCTACGAAGCACGGAGACACTCAGATCAAATACCACTAAGCGGTCCCATCCATGGGCCAGTCGAACTCTAAGTTGCTTAACCAGCTTATCTTTTACTGATCAGTGAGCGCAACGAGCTATGAGCGCTTCAAATATGATTTCGAAAGTAGATATCCATACTAATATTATAATATTTAAATTTTAGATTTCAGATTTCATTTAGCTTTTTTATTTCTTTTGTTTGTATAGAAGCACAGTTGTAATGAATGATGTGTATACCTATAATTAGCACACATACACAGCCAGAACGTTATCCTAGTTTAAAAAAAATGTTTTATATGTATGTTGTTGGTGTATCTTATTTAAATAAATAAATATTATAAATGCGAAAGTAACTGTCTGTTACGCTTTCACGCCTAAACTAATAAACCGATGAAATTTGGTATAGAGATAGATTAGACCTCGGGGAACAACTTATGCTATGAAAAATCGCCAATTTATACACAGAGATTTAGCCGACATTCACGCGGGTAGAGGCTATAATATGATAATACTCATATACAGCCTACTAAATAAAGAATAGTACTAACTAACGTGACTACAGACAATTTGCATATTAAAAGATCTGTATCTAAATAAATACCGCTTTTAAATAAAGTTAAGCCAATTTATTCTAACGCCTCGAGGCGTTTGGCCCTATCAGCAGGTTCTAGCATGAGGAAGCATTCCCCTAACACGCGGTAATGCCAATCTGTATATTTGTCCCCGGGGGCACGTACGCCTCATACATTCAGGTGGTCGCCTCGCCGTCTAACGACACGAGGCGTCTAGCCGCCTTGCCTCGTGTGATATTAATAACACTAACTCCCCAGACTTGGACGTTTGAACCCACTGCGTGACTTCAACAGACTTCGATGTGTTGCAAGTTTTTTAATAAAAAATCCATTTACAAGTTACAGCTTTATTAAGGAGGTATTTTAATGCTGGCAATTTTAAAGTTTGCGTGTGCTTGAGAGAAGCTTTAAAAGTCGAATTAGAACATTTAGAGTGTCTTTTTTTTAGCTGCTGACTTTGGCTTTTGACATCCCATTCACTTTCGCTTCTTGGTAATAATGTACAATAGTAGTATTACTTAAATCAATTTATTGTTATTTTTATATTTCAAAACCTATATTACATACCAATCATAATAAATAGGGCCAGTAAAAGCTAGTTAGATTCTTTGTTTTAACACACGTAAATCTGATTTTAACAATGTGAAATAAAACTGACAGTTTAGCTACGCATCATAACACTAAAACGAATACCCAACAAAATGTGTGGCAGGCGTATCGCAGGCCGCAGCCGAGGCCTGAATTATTGATTACCGGGATTCAGCTCACGTGACGTCAGCTAAAGCCGAAAGCCCGGACTTTGTGCGATTTACGACTTTAAGACCTTTATGCATTCAAGCGTCGTCATATTCGGAGCTGGCGAGCGTTGCCACGGTAACGGATACATGTCGGCCGGTGAGTGCTTATCTCACACAAAAGTAATCAGTGTATGCCTACCCTTAGTTGGTACGCATTCGGTTTACCGCCTATTTATTTTTTAACGTTATTTCTCTGTGGAATTTTTGCAGAACTCCCTCAAGAAGTCCAAAGGTTTCGAATTGTTTTTTTTTCTGACACTGATCGCTTTGAGGGAATGCTCATTGTTTGAATTAGAACGACTTTGAAGTTGAAATGTTTTTGTAAATTAGTTTTGAATTTCGAATGATTACTTTTTATTTAATGTTAGCGGTCTGGGTTTTTTTGAAACAATACTTTTTGCGTAATAAATATTTTTACAATTGATTTGCGATGGTCGTTAATGGTATGTGCTTTTGCCCAAGCTCTGAGATTTACAACTAGCTGCAAATGTGTATATTGAGTTAATTTTATTTAGAATACTAACCAAATTACAAATAAAATCAAAAACGTTTTTGACAAACATAAACGCACAAGTGGCCTGCTGGGGTCTTAGTTTCGATTTCTTGACCGACATATTGGGTATTTTTGTCGACAAACGTATTGTGGATGTGTGGGTATGCCCTGGTAATGGCAAAATGCTTGTCTATTATATAGGGTCTTACATAGTTTGTGAAAAGAAACAGACAGAACAACATTAATACATTATTGGATCAATGAAGGTTAAAGCGGCGCAACTAAGGCGTGATGTTTGTATTTACTCGAAGTACATTTTGTTTATCATATTTTGGTTGTGATCTTTTAATTAATTTATTTTTAATTAAAATAATTTAAGGCCAGACGTGTGGTCGTTTCGCTCTGTGCGTCACTTGAGGCTAGTACGGAAGATCAGCGCTGTGTAGTTTCACGACCAGCACAAAGCTGCTGACCGCATTGTCGTAAGTGGGCGCGTAGTGTGTGTGTTATACATATAAAAACATAATTGTTATTGTCATGCTACTTCGCAATTGTATTGTTGACAAAAAATATTTTTTCTTTCTTTCTTTTCTTCCAAAACAAAAGACGTTTTATTGTATTAATCTTAATTTGAATCATAAACGGGGCATTCACGTAATCATGCATTAGGTATACCTTATTTTGCTTGACGTTTCGACCAAGTTACACCGACCGTGGTCATTTACTGCAAAATTTACGAAAATGCGCAGTTCACTGATTTGAATATATTATAATCCTGCTGCCCTCGATCTAGGGTCAAAGTCCAATGACATAGCAACGTTCAACAAACACCTTATAAGAATTTACGACGTTATTATCATTGCGGAGACAATCTACATGGTGTGACGTCATAAGCCTACGTCACTGCGTATGTGACGATCATTGTTTGATATGTATCGTCAAAAGTATTGTAAGGGTCGATTTAAGTTATGTTTTAAAAGTCATCGAACCTATTTGATAAATAAATAGGCTATTTTACTCAAATACATCAATTAATCAATGAAAAAACATATGGTCTGGTGGCAGAATAGAATAGAATAATAATATGGTATATTACGAGTACAAAATAAATAAAATAACAGCTCAACACTCAAAGCGGCTTCGCACTACGTTGGATCCGAATCCGTGAAAATACGGTCCGCAGTAGTCGTAGAACTATTTCTATGGTAGTTTACGTACTACATTCATCGGATTTCTTTCCGTTATCCGTATATCTCCATTCACTTTTTATACCTTGCTATTATCACGGGTTCTGATCGGATTCGAATCCGACTTAGTGCGAAACCGCTCTCAGTAGTGACAATGGGTGTTCGTATCGCTAAAAACGGTCTGTTTCAGACTATCTAGTCAAAGATGTGGTCGTCATCATCACAGTTAGATAATTTGATTCAGATTTTCTTTCTTGTCATTTTGACATTCCTTATTTATTCATGTGATCTAAATAAATAAGTTTAACTTTGACATACTAGACGTCCGCCCTTGCGTCGCTTCGGTATCGGTCTCACAACAAACGCCTGCGGAAAATATCATTGCTAAAGTTTCGTATTACATCATTCAGATTTACAAAAGCGCTTAAAATATTGAAAATGACTAATGGAAAATGAATAAAATATAGCCTATGTTACCCGTCTTATTTGTAGCTTTAAGTCAGTTACGTTGTTCTTGAGTTAAATCGCAAGATACAAACAAACTAAACATTCAATAAATCTAATCTTTTCTCGTTATAGTATTAGACGAGATAGAGAAATAGTATGATCATTGTCCAGCATTGCTTAAAGCACATCGTCTGTTTAAGAAACTCAGTTTTATGCGATTTTTTTTCTTGTACATTGCCATCTCATAAGGCCAGGTTATTTTTTGACAAAATCCTCTGGATTCTTTCTCTGGAGTTAAACTTTTGACGGAAAATCAGAAGAAATACGTGCCATAGTTTTTTTTTTTTATGGTAGGTATAGCCTACCAAAGTGACTTCACCCCGCCTGATGGTAAGCAGTGAGTGGAATCCAAAAGTGGCGGCCACTATACCAAAAGCCATCGTCTTAAACTGCTGGTATGGTGGCCTCCACTATGGCGGCTGGGAATGGGGTTAGGGGAAGGGAATGAGGGAGGTAAGGAAAGGGGCAAATTGGGCCTCCGGCGCTCTCACTCACCGAACGAAACGCAGTAGTACGGATACTACTATTCTTAAGTCGATCTTCTATGAGAGGGTAGTACTTCCCCGGACGATATCGGGCTCATTCATGCTGAAATCCGCGTGGATCTACTACCGTATAATATACCGTATAATACCGTATATAGTTAATATCTGACTGGCATAGATGAAATGATTAATGGCTTATTAATGTTGATCTTATCTATTACAGTGATTGATGTGATTCTTAAACGATTAAGGTGGACACCTCGTGACAGTCGCTGGTTCCATCCCTACCAGAGACAGATTATTTGTACGATTTTCAAATATTTCCTTCCTTTCCTCTTTTATCACCTCCCTCAATTTTTTTACTTCCTTTACGGTAGGCAGCAACTTCGCGGAGTCCCTGGTCTCTGCATCCATAAGCGACAGTTACTATTTACCATCAGGTGGGCTGTTTACTCGACTGCCACTGTCAGCAATAAAAAAATCGTAAAAACAAGTTACGAATACCTAGACAGCTCAGCAATTTGAAATGGTTTCCACAAAAAAAGTTTGACGATTTGTTTGAAAGCGTTGAATACAACCCTATCATTAAGGGTTGCGGGGATGCCTGCGGGAGCATTGAACTTCCCCGAATTATTTAGAATGCAAAATTTTCTAATGGAAAGTCGGTGTTACTATATTTATATTAAAAATTGTAATATTTAGCAAAAAGGTAGATTTATTAGACTATATGCAAGAGGTTGTAGATATGATTTCCATACGGGACAAAATTGATATGATCATCATCAAATCGGCCCATTATTATCTCACTGCAGGCAAGGGCCTCTTCTCATTCAGAGAAGGTATGAGCATTAATCACCACGCTTGCTCATGGCGGATTAGCGATTTGAGACGTCCTCAGAAGTCTAGGTTTCCTCATGATGTTTTCCTTCACCGTCAGTCAGTAATGTCCAGAAGAACTTAGAAAGTACATATGATTTTAAAAATCACTTAGCTATTTACCCGGATTCGAACCCTCGATCTTGTGTTTACGAAGCGGGTACCTATACTACTGGGCCATTACGGCTTAAAAATTGATATGATACATAAATATTTGTACTGAGTCTAGGTGTACTCTGTTCATTAATTGCCAAGTACCCTGCGACAAGAGTCTGGTTTCTTAATGCAGAAAACATTACCCTGTAACAATTTTCCTCACCATAGTTAATCTATTAATCTAAAATATCATCTTTACCGGGTAAGTATATACCAATATGATTTTTCTAATCATACCTATGTATTTTCTAAGTATATCTTGGACATTTCTGACTGACGGTGAAGGACAACATCGTAAGGAAACCTCTACTTTAAAGTCCGAAATTGCCAATCCGCCTTGAGCAAGCGTGGCGATTAATGCTCATGCCTTCTCTATATGAGAAGAGGCCTTTGCCCTGCAGTGGGACAATAAAAAGGCTGGTATTTTTTTTTATCAACGTCAAATTAAAACCATTATTTTTCTAACGACAGAATAACAGACACGTGCCACCCATCTACTTGACGTCACGTCGACGTGCAATCACTACACAATAAGTTGGAGTTTATTTTTAAACCCACGACATGGGGCTGCATCCTCACGACCGCTGTTATTTCAGAGGGTGAGCACAATCAGGGGACAAGGAAAGCATTTTAAAACTTAGGGCTGCGGTTGTGTTTGACAGATCAGTTTAAACTAAAATGTATTGGCTAATTTAGTATAGCTGGCTTACTAGTTTGTGTGGGGTTCGATTACCGCTTTTTATATTTATAATATTATTGTATTTTAGTTAACAACAAATTAATATGTTCAGTAATGGCTAAATAATATACAACAGTGATCATAATCGTTTTTTGTACACCTATAACAGAAAATTAGAGTACCTTTTACCAAAATACAACAATGAAATT
Organism: Parascotia fuliginaria; assembly: GCA_963082885.1. Taxonomy (NCBI): domain Eukaryota; kingdom Metazoa; phylum Arthropoda; class Insecta; order Lepidoptera; family Erebidae; genus Parascotia; species Parascotia fuliginaria. The sequence continues at coordinate 15,949,387 of OY720187.1, forward strand.
AATAAAATAGTAAAATATATGTTATTCGCGAATCGCTACGGCTCTATGCGAGTATAAAAAATAACACTTTTATTGATTTAGATCAAATCTATACTATTGTATAAAGTGGAAAAGATTGTTTGTTTGTTTCTTTGTTTGTTTGTCTGAACGCGCTAATCTCTAAAACTACCAGTCATATTTGAAAAATTATTTTTGCGTATTATAGCCCAGTTCTCGAGGAAGGTTTATAGGCTACGCGCCACTGGCGACGGGAGCAGTGCAGTAAGAAAAGACGCGGGTGAAACCGCGCCGCGGTAAGCTAGTCGTTAGATAATTTAAAATATTATTCAATTTGTAATAATGTTTATAGAGCACTTTACGATAAAGGTAGTGTAGGCGTTGTTGACGGTAAATAACGCTACGGTGTAGCACTCGTAGACATCCGCAGTGCGTAGGCGTAGACATGTTTGCTACGTCAATCATATCATAATACTATTATTTTAAGCTTTGTTATTTATCATAATGCACGACCTCACGACTGTTGCTTTAATACAAGGTAAGCAGAGATTATATACCGCCATTTAGTATCAAAAAATGCCTCTTTTTATACTAGACGTCCGCCCTCGCTTTGCTTTGGTATCAAAAGTTTCATTCGGTCTCACAACAAACGCGTACGAAAAATATCATAGCAATAGTGACGTATTGCATCATTCTGATTTAGAAAGACTCAAAAAATTTTGAAATTTTGAAAATGACTAAAAAATATTTTAATCATAATAAAATATAGCCTATGTTACCCGTCCTATTTGTAACTTTCATAAGGTGAAAGGATTTTTTAAATCGGTTACGTAGATCTTGAGTTAAATCGGAACAAACAAACATACAAAAAATCAAATAATTTCTAAATTACATAGTTTAGAATCCAGAGGTGGTGGCCTCTTTTACTTCTTTAATATCAATTGAAATACTTTCATTGCTCAATTACGCAGACACAGAGAAAATATTAGAAATAATTAGATAGTAATTTAAATACATACAATATTAGTAATTTAATTTATAATGTGTTTTCGAAAATTGCTTGCAATTTGTAAGATTTTTATATTTACTAATATTATTGTCCACTTAAATATTAGAATAATCTGAAACTGACTATATACGAAATAAAACCTTTTTTTATTTGCCTTCCAAAGTGACTCCACTCTGCCTGATGGTAAGCAGTTAGTAGAATCCAGAAGTGGTGGTCCCCATTCCAAAAACCATACTACTGCTGGTATGGTGGCTTCCACTATGGCGGTTTAGTGAGATGCTTTTTAACGCCCTGCTTAAAAGACCTAGGATCATAATTAGATGGGAACACATGCGCTGGTAAAGAGTTCCAGGCTTTAATTGAGCGACAAAAGTATGAAGTGCTGAACCGTTTGGTTCGAGACTATTTACATTATTTCTAATTCTTAAATATCTTCGCACGAACCCTCGCTGTGCCCCTGAGGCAAACAAATTACCACAAAGGTGGCTTAAATCTTATCTTAATGTTATTTTTACTTTGATATTTGCTGAATATATTATTTACCTCGCGAACAAAAATACCTGATGTATTTTTAACGAGGTCACTGACCTATGTCTGAGGTACGTTCTCTAACAGCGTGTATTCTTAAACTTATATAAATGAATACATTTATTGAAAAATTAATAATGTTTATTATATTATTTTATATAGACACTAGCTGTGCCTCACGGCTTCGTCCGTGCGTAAAGTATGTTATGTTGTATCCCTCGGGAACCAGACAGATTTTCGGGATAAAAAGTAGCCTATGTCTAACTCCATACCAATTTTAATCGAAATCGGTTTAGCTGTTCAGGCGCTGAGTGGTAACCACACACACACACGCACACACACACATACACTTAAAAAAATAAGAATTAATGGTGTTGGTGTATACCTATAAAATTATTTATAATTTTATATTTAGTACACAAGTAGCGCTGCTGCCCGTTTTTTTTTATTGCTGACAATGGCAGACGAGCAAACAGCCCACCTGATGGTAAGTGGTAACTGTCGCCTATGGAAGATTCTGAGAAGCCGCTGCTTAACGTGAAAGGAGAGGAGTAGGTGAAGGGATTAAGGAAGAAAAAAGGAAAAGAGGCAATTAGGCGTCTGGCGCTCTCACTCACCAAAGGAAACGCAGTAGTACGGATACTACTACTCTTACGTCGATCTTATATGAGAGGGTACTGAGGGTAGTACTTCCCCGGTCGATCCGGCCCATTCATGCTGAAACCAGCGTGGATCTACTACAGTTTCCGTTATTCTTACAAAAACGAAGGGCAGGGAAGGAATGGTTTCTTTATTCTGGTTAAGAAGTGAAAAGTTTTACCTTAAAAACATAACCCTAATATACACTTAGGGCTGATATTGAGATTATTTCAAAGTCCAATAATAATTCCGATGTTGAACCTGTCAGCACCTATTATTTACAGTACTAATACGCTACTGAACTAGTTCCATCACTCCTCAAGTTCTAATTTACGATTGTTAATAAAAGTATGTTACAAAGGTCAGTTGATTTGTTCGCGGTTCTATTTCGGACGACACGCGAACGTTCACCAGATTACTTTCCTTACAAACCTTTATTATTAAAACCTTTTGTGTTTTATATTGGGATATATATCTCTTTGTTAACGTTTAAACAGTGTGTTCGGTCTTATTGTTAAGAGTTATGTGAAGCAAAAGTGAAAATAAGTGCCTAATTCCTTTTTTGTGGTTTTGTCTTTATTTTCAATAGGGTGGTTTTGTAAATTAATAGTTGTAGGACCCTTTTACTGCACTATATATATGTAGCTCAATATTTCCACTGATAGCTGACCATCAAAGAAAGTGACCTCATTTTGATAAACTAATATTAAAAAAGAATCCGTACTAATACTTTGTCTGTCTGTCTGTTTGTTTGTCTATTACGCTTGGTATAAAATTTGGTATAGATATAAAATAAACCTTGAGGAACAATATAAGCAATCTTTTATAGCGAAAAATGGCTTGAAGGGGTTGAAATCGGGGATGAATGTTTGTATGGAAAATGCGATAAACGACATTCAAGCGGGCGGAGCTGCGGGCAACAGCTAGTATAATAATATAATGTACTCATAAGATTTTGTAACCTCTACGAAAAATCTATCGTAGCGATACTGCTTATTCGAAGCTTGAGCCGTAGCGATTCTATCGTAGTCAGATTAAAGATGCGTAGCTTGATTCGTAGCTTAATTGCTACGTAGTCGTAGCAATCAGTAAATTATAACATTTTAATTAAACAATCTTTAGAGATTGTTTAATATAATTGTAAAGGTATTTTATCACAAAAATAAATATAATAATATTTTAAAGAAGATATGTTATCATTTTATATCGAATTACGTTAAAATTTCGTCATTATTGTAGTGTACATATGTAATATAAATAAATAATTTGATTTTGTTATTCTTTTCAGGCAAGTTTGATCGAGGGAAGAAAAATTTTGGTAAGTTGCTTAGTTTACGTAATATTTGTTGTTCCTCTCGAAATACGTAGTTTTACACTTCTGCCTACCATTTCAGCATGAAAAGCCGTGAAGCAATGTTATGCACATAATTAGATAGAAAGTTAAAATATTGTAAGCAAAGCTTTATTTAAACAAAAATCAAATATAAATCAAAATAGATTAAAAAGTAACTTTGCCATCATTTATTTGGCTTGAAGAGATCGTTTTTACGCCTCACAGTTTTGCCTCTCAGTGAAATTGCTTCGTTCTGAAACAATCTAAGTTGTTCGTGACACTTCGGTGGAGGCCTTAGTAGGCTTCCTCGGAAGGTTTTAATGATGGAAATATATTTTACTTTAAATGTTCGGTTTCATTGTTGTCAGATGTTTTGTTGGCAATATAACTTTTTCTTTTTTGACATACATATTACTGAAATACAATATAGCATCCAAAAGATTCATGATATAGAGATAGAATAGAGTTTATTCAAATGAAGGTTAAACATACTACACCAACGTAAAAATATAGATACATCAGTTTTAGGTTTATAAATATATTAACTGCGCCTCACGGCTTCGCTTGCAGGTAAAATATGTTTTGTTGTATCCTTCGAGAACTAAACCAATTTTCTGGATAAAAAACCTATGGCCATCTCCGGCACCGGAGACATACATACCAATTTTCATCGAAATTGGTTTAGCCGTTTAAGCGCTGAGTGGTAACAAATACACACACGATCTTTCGCATTTATAAGATTAAACACCTGCTATGGCGCTAGTATGTTCATGTATACTAAAAGTAAATAAAACTGAATATTATAAATTTCTTTGATGATTGAATATATTTAATGTTAATACTAAAAGGAATGCCGTTCCTGCCTTACCTTATGAATAATTCTCTTTATTTACACCTTTGATGTCAAAGCTCATCACTTCTTTATAAATAAAACATACGGCGATATATCCGTCTCTTTCTTTTGTGCGTGAATTGTTTTCCGTCTCTTTCTATGTAGAAGCAGTTTGTGTACACTGATATCGTTAATTTATTTTCATTTGAAGGGCGCCATGAGTAGCCGGTAGATGGGCTTTATAAACGAGGAAGTGGACAAATATAAATGCTATTTAATTCAAGATTTAGTTTAATTATTGTGGTTTGACCACCAATATTCGGTTAACAGATTACACTCTCATTTAAAATTAATAGAACTAGGTTCAAGTTATTTTAGATGAGAATGTTAATTAAAAAATGCCATGAAAACAAGACGAAAATATGTAACGCCGCAGACAATTAGCCATTAGTGCATCGTAGTGTCGTAATTCATGCACTATATGTAACTATGTGTATACTTGTATAGGTATTCATTAATAGGAGAGTCATCACTTCCCTAAGTTCAAAAGATTAGGGAAGGGGACAGATGAAAGAGGAAACATATCAAGTTTTACATTATTTCAATAGCAAGTAGGAAGCTTTATTATACATACTGAAACGTATAGGCGCGTCATCAATCGGCACCCTATCAATCATCGCCCAAACACGAGAGCCGCATTCAAATAACTACTTTATCAATAAAAGTTTAAGGTCGCTTTTTCAATAGTTAAGAGCATTAGCATAAGAGGAGTTTCTGCAAATAAATTTATACTTTCCTGTTTACATTCTAAGGTCTAATTTTAACAGCATGTTGAACTAGAGGATTTATGTCCATATCAAGTTTAATTTAATCATTTGAGAGCGGGATTTGCTGTAATATGGTGATGTTTAAGCAATGTGGGTGTGTGAAAGGGACAGAATATTGTAACTTGTCTTGTGAAAGATGAGACGTGAATGATATGTGATACAATTCGTCAAGTAGAAGGCGTATTGCATAAATTTTTTATTCGACTATGTTTACTTAAATAAAAAAATGAAATTTAAGGTATAAAATTCTCTCAAACGAACCTGAGTGAGATGGTGAGTTGATTCGACATATCTTGTATCTTTTGCTCACCTTAGTTACAATTAAATCACTTAGGTGAATAGGATAAATTTTTTTTTCACAAAAACCACACTACGCCATCTAGACCCCAAAGTAAGCATATACTAATAGCTTGTATTAAGGGTTCTAGATTTCGGATAAACATATTTATGTACTTTTTTTTGGCAATCCATGCATATTATACATAGATACATCCTATTACTAATATTCAAAAAGGACTTTTACTATTCTAGAGTCTAATAATAATTACACGCTTTACAATTTAATTTACAAGCTCTGCTTAGCTCGGAACTAGATGACGATGTGTGATAATGCCCACATATTATTATTATTATTAATTTACATATCTGGCGAAACATGGATCGTGTATCTCTGTCTATTTAATGTTTGTACAGTTAAAAAGGTAAATTGGACACATTCCTTTCATTCCATCTATAAATAAACCCTATTTCTACTCTTAAATATAAAACTGCAACATAAAACAAATTTCATATGTCCATTTTCATTTCTGCAGTCGCAAATGCACTTAAAACATGTCAGCCGCGGACAAAAGTCCCCAGTTTGAGCACAGATAATTACTGAAATCGGCGAGAATATTCACAGTCTGGCTACTAATTTATCACGACTCTTATCTGTGATGTAGTAAACTGGTTATGTTGAATTAATTTGTAGTCTGTGTACTGCGGTAGTTTTGAATAAATGAGTGTTTAAGGCAAATCTATACTATTATATAAAGCGGAAGAGTTTGTTTGTTTGAACGCGCTAATCTCTGGAAATACTAGTCTGATTTAAAAAAATATTTTTGCGTATCATAGCCCAGTTCTCGAAGAAGGTAGGCTATGTAACATCACGCTACTGGCGACGGGAGCAGAACAGTAAGCAAAGACGCAGGTAAAACCGCGTCGCGGAATGCTAGTTTTCAATAATCGTTGGTATTGACATGGACTTGATAGTGTAGGCTTACGTACGTAGTAGGTACGGTAAGCCTACATTGTCAAGCCTACGAAATATTAGCTTAAATATTAAATCTGTCTGAATATTTCTGTCAATTAAATATAATTTTATTTTTAGATGCTTTTGTACATAATTATGAAAAAAAAAAACGGCATATTCGTAATTTCCCGGTTTCAGTCAATCACGTGTATACAAAGCGGGGTACCTTAACCACTAGTCCATCATCTCGAGAAAATTATATTTATATTATATATTTATTACCAAAAATTTCATTCAAGTTTTATTTAAGTCAACAAACGCCTACGAAAAATGTCATTGCTATAGTGTCGTTTTGCATCATCAAATATGCTAAGGCGCTTAAAATATTGAAATTCTGCAAATTGCTGAAAAAATATGTTAAATATAATAAAAGCTTATGTTACCAGCTTCATTTATCGGTTTGTAAAGGTGAAATAATTTTTCAAATCGGTAACGTAGATTTTTAGTTAAATCGTTGCAGAAAAACAAACATGCAAAAAATTAAATAATTTTTCTTTATTCTAGCTAAAATGTTTTGTGTAGCATTTGGCTCTCAGTCCACTAATTTTGTGCAGTACGGCCAATGTTTGGCACTACACCATATCATAAAGTATCGATGGAAAAGTCATTGTTATTACCAAAGCGAGTATACAAATTGTCTTTATTGGAAATTGTGTTACTGTGGTATGAACTACATGGGCAATTTTGTCATATCGAATGTTTTAATGCAAGCTGAATCATAAATATTTGTTCTAAAGGGTATATTAGGTCTGTTATAAGTGATTTTGTTCGCGATCCAGAGCTTAGTTTGGCTAACTTATATTTACACATAATTGCTACCTGTAATATCAATGAGTTTGTTTAGAAAAAATTTCGCCATCAGTTGGCGCCACTTTGATTAAAGATCTTCCATTTTGACAGCGCTTCAAAACAAATATTTTCAGTGTTCATTTCGGAAATTTTAATTTTTAATTTACAAAATGGATAATTTACATGCTTATGGACAAAAGAAAATTGTTGAGAGGGTTTTCTAAAATGGCGCCCGCGGGGTGGTAGCACCGATGCATCAGGTGTAGCTATCAAGCGCTCTAAGAAAGTAAAACTCTGATTGGCCGTATGTGAAACTGAAGGTGGCGCCAACTGGCGGCGAAAATTTTCCTAAACACTCTCATTCAATCCCAATTTATAAATATGAATACACATCCACCCAATATAACCCTCACAATAAATATTAATAGTAATCATCATAAATATTTACTACAATACAACAAAAGATCCCTTCTGTATTATCAACGTTTCATATAACGCTTATCTCTATAAAAATAAGGTCTAAAATCCAATAATTTAGATGAGTTAATAATTTTGTAAGGTAGCTTACAAATGTATTGTGATTCACATCGATGCACACGGACCCCTAAGCCGAAACAAAAAGTGATTATAGGACTTACTAGCGATGCGCCCGCGGTTGAATTGTACTAATATATTTTTATGACCTAACAAATCTTTGTAATTCTTTTCTATAAGAAATAAGAACAAGAAATACTGAAATATCTACGTATTACTTACTCACTGGTTTACCGCAGCGCGGTTTCACTCTTGTCTGTGGTTACTGCTCTGCTCCCGTCGAAAAATTGAAGTTTAGGGTAATACTCAAGGTGTTAGATTTTTCCTTTATCACCAGTTTCATACTGTATGATTCTCAGATTTTATCTCAATAAAATAATTAGTTTTAACCCGTGTTCTAGAATTATTGTGTCTGATTACATGCCACAGGATCGCCCCCTGTTACGTAGGACTTAGCTTGCGAAACCTGCATATAAAAAAATTTTTTAGATGTTTTGTATGTCATGGGGTTATGAATTCGATACCGGGCCAATAACTTCACCATATGAAGGCAAACCGATTAAATAAAAAAAATGGCGTCGGTATAAGCAAGGGTGGTAATCATCGCTCATGCCTTCTCTATATGAGAAAAGGTCTTTACCCTACAGGTGACAGATGAAAGACAGCCACATCGTCGATTGTTCCCGCTCTCTGTAGCACCTTACCTTTATCTACAATGGCTCCACTAGTAGAGATTAATTAATTTATTACAACTTTTTACTTGTTCGCTCGCTATGTGTCGCCGCTGAGCTGTGTGTCTAGTTACAATGGCGCATATTGCATGGAATCAGTACGTTTGCAGTTGTGCGCGTGTAATATATTACAATGTAACAAAAACGAGAAAAGAATGAATTCTAAAGGTTTATATGGCAGTATTTTTACGATAATGTGTGCCTGCACCATCGACGCTCTTACACAAAACACGAAATTGTCTTTTTAACACACACCATAAACAAATAATTTCGAAATTATACACCAATCTTTTTAATTGACCTATTTATGAGAAACATTAAATGGTGGCAAGTAATATTTTATGTAGTGGCAACATTCGGACCGCGGTAATGGGCTTTTAACGTCTCATGTAATATTCAAATAATTATCTAATAATTTGACCTCCATAATGTGCATTATGGAAACTAGCCTTTACTATAAATCTATACCATAAATTGATACATTATAATAAATGCGTGATGCTTCGTATAATTATAATCTCCAGATTCAAAAATCTATTTCGCTTTTTGAAAAAAATGAAATTCGTTGTTATGTGGTTACCGCAATAAGGACGTGCGTATGTTTTCTAAGCATTGCAAAATCAATGCTAAAATAGACAAGCCGTCACTGTATGTATGTACGTGAAGAGAGAAAATAAAAATATTTTTTTACAAAAAGAAAACCGACTTCAACCAGGAAGGAAACTATAAAGTAAAAAATAAATTTACATAGCACATAGTAATTCGTATTTTGATTCAATTAATCAGAAATATTTAAATAAGTATTTTATAATTTTGAAGTTGGTGCCAAGTAAAACAATAACTAGGTACTTATAGGTATTATCAATCTTAATTTGCTTTCTTTTTGTGAAAAAATATTTTATTTTACAATTTTTAGTGATGGGTAGACCTAAATCTTACTTAGGTATTATTTCTGTAAACACTAAACATTTTGGCATATTGAACCGTATGAAGTAAGCCGGACATAACTGCTGTTGAGGAATTCCCTGGACTGTCTATGGTCACCTGTAATGGCACTTATAACCAATATGGGCGCAAAGCTCTCATCATTAGAAATGAATTAAGTCCAAACATCAAGTAAGTAATTGCTTTAAATCGTTGAGGAGTTCCCTCGATTATCTTTATGGTCCATCATCAGTACGACTCCAAACCTTCACTAAATAGTAGTGCCTTAAAATACATAATGAAAAACATAACAAATACACTAGACGTCAGTACGATTTTCGAAAGTTCCCCTCGATTTCTCTGGGATGCCATCATCAGATCCTGGTTTCCTTATCATGGTACCACCCTTGGGATATCTTCTTTCAAACAAAAAAAAAAACATCAAAATCGGTTCATAAATGACGGAGTTATCCGCGAACACGGTATACGGTCGAATTGAGAAACCTCCTTCTTTTTTGAAGTCGGTTAATAAAAGAAGCGAAGTAAAAAACCTAAGAAGTCATTAGACCTACAGTATTGTCACATACCGAACAATATATAGTACTTTTTTTTTGTATTTTTCTTTACGTCTTTATTTTGTAAGAGGTTAGTTCTTACTCAAAAAAGACCACCTGAACTCACTACAAAATATTTTATACTATGCTACTAACACTCTTCAGACAGGCATTAAAACTGATAAACTACATCCAATGTCTGATTGAACAAAAGGCGGATCTTACTCAAAAAATAATATAATATTATTACATTTTCACTGGAAAGCACTAAGCTTAACCCTCCCTCGCCGCGGTGTCGATATCCATAAATATTCCATCCCACAAATGTGATTTTGCCGCGACTCGGTTATCTTTATTGCCGCGGCCTTTTAAATTTTCTTCCGTATTATTTTTATCTTATACTTTTAAGTCTAAATATTTAAAATTTTTTGTTGTTTAAAAAAATATGGTTCGTGCAGGACCGTACCAATTCAATAAAAGTATTTTTTTTTCATCCGAGATTAGAATTGGAAAGATAAGAGTTCCATGTTTTTGAAGATGCAAATTTTAATTCTCCTCGGTACAATCTTTAAACTTGTGCAGCATTATTATAGTAAATCATAACTGTGTGGTTTATACAAGATTACTTAAAAACATCCACAAAATAAATTCCAAAATATAATTTCGCTACCCAAGCCAATCGAGCGAAAAACCCTCCTACCTTTTATCGGATTTATATCAAAGGCTTTACATCCATACACTACTTATAATCCTAAACGCTGTATTCATTTTTATTTTTTGCTAAGCGCTTTATTTATTACGCACTATAACGCTACATTCGATAATATTTTTATTTAAAAATTGTGGTTTTAACTGTATTCTGTTTACCATAGTCCAGAACAACATTCGCATCATCATTACAAAGAACTCTGGCTAGCAGATGTTTTAAAACAATTTGCTTACATCCAATTCACTTGTTAAAGTCATGACTTGAGAAAAATTGGCAAAAAAGTCAGGCCACTCTTTTTAATCCCCAGGTATTTATTTACAGTTTTGTCTTACAATTCGTTATTATATAAAAAGAGTCGAATAGAAATAAAATGTCTATTGAGGTTATATAGCTGTCTACAGCTTCGTAATATACCATTAATGTATTTAGCTCCAGTCTTTTATGGAGAAGAAATATCTTTTTAGTCAGGCTATTTAAGTATTCTATTTAAAAGAGAATACTTACTATGCTATAACATATCGTAAACATAAGCCTTCTCAATAGAGGCTCCCGTCAAAGCGCTGCGAGCCTATTTGATAACATTCCTTGTGTGCACTGTCTGGACTCTCAAAAGGCTCCAAAGCATGCTCCCTGTTTAAACCTTCTTTGTTTATAGCACAATGTTTGTGCTGACTCGTGTTTTGATTGGTTGTTACTGAAGATATACTTATATACTGGTACTCATTTAATTTTGATTAATTATTTACCTGTGACTATTGTTTATATAAATTTCGATGTTGGCTTCTGAATTTATTTATTGCCTTTATTTTATTTTTGTGGCTTTTCTTATGTGATTTTGTCCTCACGATCGTCAGGATTTCCTCATGAAGTTTTTTGAACTACCATATAGTGATGACTAATATATATATTTGAAAACTAGAAAAGTTTAAAAAGAAATATTGTTGCTTGCCCGATTTTGAACATCCAACATCATGCCATTAGGCCAAATCGAGACTTAAATTTCCAAATCCGACGTTAAATGGAGACCTCATAGTGAGTTGTTACAATATTGTGAGCTTTTGCTATTACAGTACAGCCTCTCTGACAAAGTAAGACTACGGTGTCACGATATACTCTATTAGTATGTATGTCTGCTCAAAAATAGAAAAATGAAAACACTTTTACAGATCGATAGTAAATTACAAGCAGAAATAGAAGGTTTAAAACTATTTCCTAAGAAGCAGCAGATGGCCAGTTGTTTGTTGTGTTCCATGTGCCTACCGCAACCATGACGTGAAAATTTAAAAACAGTTACTGCAAGACACAATCTTATTACCTTTCGTAAAAGAACTGTCATATCCTCAACGGCCGAAACGAGTTTTTTTTTTCAAATCCGAGAGTTTAATAGATAATAATAAACGTATTTGAGCTAAATTTGGCTTCTTTTACAGATAAAATGTACAATGTTCTTATATTAATATTTAAAAGTAGTTCACGTAATGTTTGCATTGTGTCATCGTCGCATGTGTTGCACAGATGGCGCTGTTTCAACACGGTCGCAACGACCCATTACTGCAGTTTTAGTGTTGACATTTCGCTATTGTAACTACAGCTTTTTGTATTGTTTTCTTACATATACTTATGTCTATTACAGTAAATTTTGTTGTAGGTGCATTTTAAATACTTTTTCCGGAGAACAAAATAAAAGAAAATCTATTTTATGTAAAAGCTTCTTATTTGACAACTTTTTGCTTTGATTTGATATGACTACTTCTGTGACACAGTGGAAGTGCGCGTTACACGAGTCCGAATTAAGTATCATCATTCATCATCATATCAGCCCGTTACTATCCCACTGCAGAGAAAGTCCTCTTCTCATATAGAGAAGGTAATAAAGGTATAAGCATTGATCGCCACACGTGCTCTAGACGGATTGGCGATTTCAGACATCCTCAGAAGTCCAAGTTGATGTTTTCCTTTACAGAAGTCAGAAATGTCCAGATAAATTTAGAAAATACCTACATATGATTTGAAATATCACATTGCTATTTGCCCGGGTTTGAATCCCTGACCTCGTGTTTAGGAAGCGAGTAGCTTCACCACTGGGCTATCACGACTTTTGAATTAAGTATACTAAAACGAAATAAAATTTAGTGTTACGTAATTTTATTTTTCGTATTATTCTCAGATCCTTTCATTTGACAACCATGTCGTAGGTGCATGAAAAAAGTTATTCTGGTCAGATCTATCCGCCATCTTTTTAATATGCAAAATTTCAGCTCAATCAATTATTGTGAATATTTGTTAGTGTTCAGTTGCAATACAAACGGTTAGTTAAATAAAACCTTGTAAACTTACACAATGAAAGCTTGTAAAAGTCTTTTGATTATATATCACGAAATGAATCAACTAACATTTTACTGGTTTATTTGCTTCACAAATGTAGCACAATGTATGCAATGCTCAGTTGTTCCCGGCTGTTATCAGGGTGCATTCAATGCGGCATTCGGCATTGTGCTCACGGTCGCTACGACAAATTACCGCAGAGCCAGTTTTAACGAAACGCCTCCTGTAAGCACCTTTTTGTTGAATAAATTGTATGTTTCTTTGTTTAATTTTTACGCTACTGTAAAGTACTTAGTTTTTATTTCATAATAGTGCTTTTTTTACAGAACTACCTAGCAATGTAATAGCGTGATATTTAGTACGCTAATTTACAAATATTGAGAGATTTTAATTTACTATAGATTAATTGGCTGGCATTTTGTATTTTTTACCGTTCATAAGAGTTAATTCAATTAACCTAAGTAAATAAAGATATTTTGATTTTTGATTTTATTTTTAATTCTGAGTAAAAGTTCTGCAGTTAAAACTCATTAAAAAATTATAATGACTGCCAAACGTGGCTATTTTGTCAAAAAAGTCACTAATACTCGTAAAAGACCTATATGTAAACGTCTTTATGCTAAAGTTAATAACACGTTTAAGTGTCTTCGCAAAATAGGAGCGCTCTTGCGTAGTATTACCAGTTTTTAAATGCATAAAACCAAATGATGATTCAAGTACACCTTTAGAGCTTCGCAAAAGCCACTGCACAAACTCATTTCCATTTACGTTTATCGTACATCCAACGTGCAACGGTAAATGCATATAGAAATATGAAAATATTGTTGGAAATGCAAGCTTTAGTGTTATTGAATGGTATTTTGCTGTTTGGGTATTGAAAAGCTTTTTATGTAACCCAAACATATAAATTATACATTAAAGAAAAAGACAGGCAGGTAAAAATCCAAAAAAAAAACCTTTTAAGGAACAGAAGAGAAGAAAAAAAAATGATTTTACTCCAGCGAAGAGTCCGAGTCGTAAATAAAAGAAAGAGAGTTCAAAGATAGGTTACTGATGTGTCGTTTCTAATGCCGTCTTTTATTCGACCAGGGGATCAGACCGGAATAATTCGAAGAAATACCCTGATTTGATTTTTAAGTAACAAAAAACTTTTGCTTTGTAAAAGTACTTTCCAAGTATTTACTTCGATTAATACTGACATATAATGCCATTAACATCGTGAGGCAACCTGCAGTTAAGCTGGAATCTGCATCTGCATTGTGCAAGCGTGGTAATCAATAATCATATTGCTCATACAGGTCCTGGAACGATATTTATTTATTGCTGTCTATGACAAACAGCATATTATGTAATTTTGCAAGGTCGAAACATTCGACCGTTATAGTAATTTGGCAAGCAGAATGGCGCATTGTTCGGCCTTCTTAAGAAGGTCGTGTGTTCGATTTTCGTTTGGTGCTAGTTATATCATTTGGCTAAGGTTTTTCTAGCCCTGTTAAATATACAAGTTATTCAGTCAAGGCATACTTTAAGTTTAATTTTGGCAATGCTTAAAAATTACAACTATGTACATAGACTACAGTAGTAACTACTTACCATAATTACAAATAGTAAGAGATGAACGATCAACATTTTTTTTTTAATTACCACGTAATTGGTACCCTCGTACAACATTCTCGATATGAAACTCGTGTCCAAATTTTGCTAGGCAACAAAGTAACAATACAACCTGTATAATATTCTACCATCAACCACCTTTTGATTTCACCCAAAGATAAACTACCTAGAACTTCTACCCTACTAAGAAAAACGCCGTAACCGCATGCATCACGTTACAGGAAAATCACTTTTATTGTGTACATTTTAAGATCCCCTTTAAAAAAAATCGTATTACTCAGTTGCGGTGTTTCTAATTTGGAAGGCAGTGTACGCGTATCACCAAATGCCTCCACTTCGACGCGATGACGTACAAACCCACGTCACTTTCACCCTTGACCCTAAATAAATAAACTCCTACCCAATTTTTACTCAAAACACCGATCAAAATCACAAAGTAATAATTCACTTTTATACCTAACGCAACGCTGTAAAAGTCGTTATGACCCTAAAAAAATAGTTAATTTTGCCGCACAAATTATTCAGTCTCGTTTTGCGCAATGTCAAACTCATTTAGATATGAATGATAGTTATGTAACCAGAATACAGCGACAGCTTATTTGCGTACTGCCAACTTGCTGACTGAAGTAGAGTGGTGTGAAGATGATGAGTATTAACCCATTATATATCCGCTGCAGAATATAGGTTATTTTAATTATAAAGAAGGCATGATTGATCACTTGACTGAAAGTAATTTGTTAATTTTAAACTTATATATCGATACTATTTTATAAAGCGGAAGAAAGGAAGCGAAAGCGGTTTGTTTGAACGCGCTAATCTCAGGAACTACCTACTACTAGGATTTGAATAATTCTTTGTTCAGTTCTCGAGAAAGGTTATAGGCTATGTAACATCACGCTACTGGTGACGGAAGCAGAGCAGTAACTAAAGACTAGAAAGGATGAAACCGCGCTGCGGGAAACTATTTTTTAATAAACTTATATTCTTACGAATTTACATTCACCGTAAGTCAGTTATGTCAGTTATGGACAGGTATCAAAGGGACTTTAGACTCGTATATTTTCTTTGTTTATTTTGGGTCTTACGCTTTACTTAAAGCGAAGGAAAATATCGTAAAGAAATACTTATAGAGCAAGCATGGTTATGAATGCTCATGCCATGCATTTAAAAAAGTTTTTACTCCGTAATGCGACACAAGCAGTTTGGTATTATTATTTATTAATGTACTACAAATCGAATACGGCTACATATCACAGAGTATTTATAATTTAAACGTATGCCTAACATACACACCTTTATAAAATATTAAACTGTTTTAGCGACTGCAAATCAAAGTTAAAAGCATTTCGACAGGACTTTGTATAGCCTTTTTGTGTAGTGTATAACTTTTGATGTCGTCGTGATGGGGCAATGGTTACCGTGTGCATATATTATGCACGAGGTTAAGGGTTCGAAAGTAGATGTGTGACACTTTCAAATGTGTTTTGAAAGTTTATATTGGACGGTACTGACATATTATTAAGGAAAATATTGTGTGACAAACTGGATTATAAAATATCTAGGTAAAATATTTGTATTTGTAACTAATATTACAAAGAGAAAAGATTTGATTTTTGTATGTTTGTTTGCAACGTTTTAACTAAAAATCTACGTTACCGATTTGAAAAATTCTTTGAACTTTAGAAATCAATAAATTACGCGGGTAATATGGGCTATATTTTCTTATGTTTAACATATTATTTTCAGTCATTTTTAAACGCCTTCGTAAATTTAAATGATGCAATTCTTTAAACCGAATACGCCACTATTGCTAGGATATTTTCCGTAGAAGTTTGTTGTGAGATCAAATGAAATTTTTGATACTGAAGCGAAGCAAGGGCGGAGACCTCTAGTGAGTATGTAAAGCACAATCTTTCATAATTCATAATTCATACTTTATTTTGCAAAACCACAGGTACATTAAGGTGTTACATTCTTCTGTTTGTTATTCCGCTAACTTCTCATCTACGCAACGAATTTTGACTCAGTTTGTATTATTGTTAACATAATATATGTACACAATGCTGGATAACCCATATTCTAAAAAAGGAGGCATAATATCTTAAAGTTTGCTAAGTAATATTTATACTACCTATTCACTGCATAGAAATCTGAGCCAATTTTCTCCCTTCACAAACACAGCTCCATTTATGTAATGGCAAGTCCATGTTACGTTAAGTGAATTAATTATGAGAATACATCTACAAACAGGGCATGCAGATTACAGTACAGCCTTAACGAGATTACTAGTGCACTGCGGAAGCTAAAGATATGAAGCTTATTTACAACTTATTATCAGATTTTAACAACCATTTCTTAGTACATTAAATTTGTGATATTCTGTAAGTATTACCACCTGTTATGCTTAAGAATTATGTTATGTTTAAGAATTGACATAATAATATATGGTAAAGGAAAATATAATTAGGAGTTCTGAAATATATCAATCATAATACACAATATCCCGAAGATGGAAGTGCTCATAAGACAAAATAGGAATGCATTAGTGCTGTCCCATTTTGACTATTAGCCCTTGCGGGAGGCATCATTACAATTACTATAAATTTAATATATTTCTTAAATCGAATACAGCACTAATCCATAATATGAATAATTCCACACGTAAGTTAAATTCACGTCAATTAAACTTCAACTGTCCCTCGCCATCGCTCAGCGACTGACGGGATATTTTGCACAGATACCTCGCGCTTCAGTTAATTGTCAATTTACATGCAGATGGTATACCGGCAGCAGGGTTAATGAACGCAGACGGTGGAACAATATAACCCGAATATTGCGTTTTGTGGTTCATTGCACTGAGATGGTGAATATGTAGATATGTGATTGTTTACTTTGTGAAAGACGTTTGGGATTAGACTGGGTCGACAAGCACCTATCTAGTTGCAAAGACGATATACGTAACGAATAGTATTCACTTGATTTTATTTTAATTTATTTGATGTTAAGAATTTTTTACAACAACTCCCGCACTAGGGGACAAGACCTGTATAGCTGGGGACTCTACAAACATACAATTAACACAGTACTCCCAGACTTGGAACAAATATTTATGGATCACACAAAGTTTTGTCCCGTGTGGGGATTGAACCCACAACCTCGTGCACAGCAGTCGCTTGCGCTCCCACTGCGCCACGGAGGCAGCAATTTGTTATCTAAAATCGAGCCTTGAGAAGAACTGGTAAGAAACTCGGGCCATTTTACTCAGCTATTGTCATATTATAGAAAGGATAGCTGCCAATGCATTAACCTTGCATACAGTATCTAACCGTACCTACTGCATGTGTTTAACACTGCCCATGGCTCGAAGCCAACAAATATTTCGTTCACTTGCACATAAATTCTGCTTACACATTATTTGGGACTTTAGTAACAAAGCTTACATTTTGCTTACATTAGTGGTATTTGAAGAGATTAGTGGGGATAATTACACGTAGTTTTCTTTTAAGACATGTTCTGTAGATTTTCAGAGAAAAATATTGACTTTGATTAAATAATTTTAATCAAAGTATGGGATATGATTGAAACATTAAGGACTGTCACGTAAGGGTCTCGGGTTTGATCCCCGGATCGAATAATTTGATATTAGGTGCTGATAAGAAATAATCAGTATTATCCCGTAATAGGCCTGATCTTTGACACGAAATCAAAGATTGCTGGTGAAACGTGAATGTAATTCACTACTGCCTATATCTTCAGAAAAAGCGTGAAGCTTGTGATGATTCATATTTACTTCTAGAAAACTTTAAAACACAGTAGACACATTCCAAAGAACTGAAAGTCCAGGTTCCTTTGACGTGGTAAACCCAACTTAATCTAATTTTATAAAGAGAAAAGATTTGTCGTATGTTTGTTTGTTTGCAACGATTTATGTAAAAATCTACATAACCGATTTGAAAACATTTTCCACCTTTAGAAAATAATGAATTTAGCGGGTAACATAGGCTATATTTTATTATGTTTAACATTTTATTTTCAGTCATTTCTAGAATTGTAATATTTAAGCGCCTTCTTAAATCGAAAAGATGCAATACGACACTATTACTATGATATTTTCTTTAGGAATTTGTTATCAGATCAAATAAAACTTTTGATACCGAAGCGGAGCGAGGGCGGACCTCTAGTTGGTTATTGAGCGCAGTGGACCGAGTGGGTGGATGCATTACAAATGAGGCTTCGCTTGAAACAGCTTGAAAAGCCTTGCGAGATGCCCTAGGGTGTTCAATGTTAAAGCGCTTTGAATTGAAAATATCGTAAGGTACACATGAATAAAAATCATGTCGCTGTTATTTTCGGGATAGGGGTAAACAGAAACGAACTCTTTTTTGCACAGAACTCGCGTTCTTTCCCACAAATGTTTTAATCACCATCTCACCTATTTATGTTTAAAAACGACACTTAAAAACTGCATTCTATTGTGAAATGCTACGTGCTACGCCGTAGCACTTATGCCGTAGCACGATGTCGTAGCACAGACACACTCGGGCTGAAAAAGACAACACGTTTGTTCTCTACTGTACTGTATAAGATTTCTGCTGTAAAATATAAGTGAAAATGAGAAATTTTGATATTTTGAAAATATTACATCACTCTTAAAGAGCTTTGAAGTTAATAAAATAAAGGATAAATCAAGATGATTTAGGTACCTATTGTATATAATGAATAAATTGACCATGACTTTGAAGTTTTTTTACAAACATACACTTAACAAACAAAGGAAATCCAAACTCGCATTAAATATTTATAGTTTAAAATTTTGTCCTTTTGATAATCAAACTTCAAACCCATACTATAGCACAAATACACTCAATATCCATACTAATATTATAAATGCGAAAGTAACTCTGTCTGTTACGCTTTCACGTCTAAACCACTGAACTGATTTTGATGAAATTTGGTATAGAGATAGAATAGAGCTTGGAGAACAACATTGGCTATCCTCTGTCTAGAAAAATGGCTTTAAAGGGATAAAAAATTGTATGAAAAATCGTCAATGTATAAACAGAGACATGTTCATGATTAATAAAAATGTATTATGCAATAACCAACATTCAAGCGAGCGAAGTTGCGGGCAACAGCTAGTATTTTACATTCTCAATTGAACTCAAAGGATTATTGATTACTTGCACAAAATACTAGTGTCGTGACTACCTAAACTACACTGACCTAAATAAAGTTGAATACATTGTGAATGTGCTCCAGTTCCAGCCTCTGGAGGAGCGAGCTGGCAACATTGCCACTTTTCCTTCGCAGTAGGAGTGATACTGCAACTATCAGTGCAAGTCGTTGAACCTACTTTATAAGTTCTTTTTTTCTTCTTTCAACTTCCCCCTTTCTCGCTTCACACTCTTTTTTCTCACCTACCTACTGTGTTCACGGTAGGCAGCGGCTTTGCAGTCCCTGACATTACAGGAGCAATGCTAGTGACTCGGTAACTCGTCTATGAGCGACAGTTACCACTAACTAAATTATTATTAAAATTATACATTGTGATTTGTGAAATAGAGGTACATTGTGAACTCCTGTGGTAAATTAAGTTCATCTTACTTTATACTTATACCAAATATTAACAGTTTATATAATACCTACATAGAAACATTTATCACAGTCCACATGTTGCCTTTACTTTAAATTGAGACAGCCTGTAAAGCACACATTTTACTTTTTATTTTTTCTTTACAACATAGAAAGCTGTAAGTAGTTAATTACCTATAGACTCTATAGAGTTAAGTGTATTGCCTGTGTCACTTTGCATGCTACTTGAAATTGTAACTTACAAAAATTGTAATAACCTGGCGATTAAAAAGAGTGGCGTGAGTTTCTTGCCAGTTTTTCTCATGGCTCTACTTCGTCAGCGAACTGGCTGTAGGTTAATTTGCTGACATTTTGTAAACTTTGACGTTCATAAGTGTTAATTTAATTAACCTATATGAATAAGCATATTTTCATTTTCATTACCATCAAGTGGGCTGTTTGCTCGTCTGCAACTGTAGGCAAAAAAAAACATGTGATAGCAAGAATAATAAATTGTATTATGTAGTAGAAATAATAAATCCAAAAGCCTGGATTTACTGTTAACATGCTTCCTGGCGCAGTTGGAGCGACTGATATGCAAGCGGATTTGATTTCCACGTCGTAGAATATAATAGGTAGTTTATTTGCTTGAAACATGGTATTTCACATATATTTGTACTTGATTCAGCATGCAAAGTTTATAAAGTAAAAACATTAGAATAAAAAAGATTAAATTACATAAAGATTAAATCCAATTATATATGTACTCCTTTAAATGATCCTAAAAAAAAATACTCAATAATACTATTCAATTGTTTAAAAAAAAAAACTCAATTTCACATTTTCTGTTACGTGCGTACGTTCATACGTACTGTTCATATTTATCTTTCTAAGTTCCTGTACTTTATGTTGATGATTTTGTTTGTAAAATTCGTCTCGATACGGAGCTACCATTGCTTTTGTATTGTTTGTATCCTTATGCAAAAGTTGTTTTACTTACCAACGTATGTTTCTTTCTAATTTTGCGGCCAAGCCATAAGCGGAACGCCAAAAGCATTTTATACACAATAAACATTTTCGCTTGCAAACTGTCACGGTTTTGTACGAGAAAATAATATAATGTGTGTATTATAATAATAATAATAATAATAAATCATTTATTTCAGGCATCTAAGGCCCATAACATGCCAATACATACATAAGAAAAATTATAAACTAATACATATTTTATATAAACTAAAACTAATTAACATAAGTTATATCGGCGTCATATTTCCCTGCGCGGTGTTGTGTAGCCTTCCACAAAAACGTAGATATACAACACCTTCTATAAGAATTATAAGTAAACCTTTTATGAGAAATTTTCTGAACTATAATAAAAACCGTACCGAAATCCACTGCGTTGTTTGGAAGAAATTAACGGACAAACAGACGGAAGAAAACAGTGATTATTTAAAGATAAAAACCTTACTAACCTTAGCAGAAACTACAAAGAATCTACATTGTCCTAACGTAAGATCGACACGCAAAACTATAGCTTTCTCTAAGTAAGCTTATTTGAAGCTCTTTCAGTCGCACTCGAGGTTCGTTCAAAGGCTTAAGATTAGCGCAAACATAACCTTTGAACGGGAAATAATGTTTGTAAAGCTAGGGCTGTGGCGCAGCTGTCGCAAAGGAAGCATATAATGGTTTATATACTTTTATTTATATAAAGAGTACGAAAATAAAATGGAAGGAATGTTGTAATATTGAAAAGAGTCAAGTACATTATTTGTCATGTTCTTTGTGTACATCCTGTGTGAAGGCAAAAGATCGAAATGGTGAACTAAAAAGTAATCTTATAATAGTTTTAAAAATAATGTAAGCAAAATATTAATATCCGCTTCATAATATTACTGGCCTGTTTTGTGATGACTGTACTCTTAGTGCTGTGTACTTCATTATACCTACATGTCGATGTTATTTATATGTATTTTGCTTTGTGTGTGTAGTTACAATAATAATATTGATTTGTGGACAACGGAGCAGAGGCCCTAGGCAAGTGTCAAAGATTTCTATTCTATTCATAGAATAGATAAGACATTGTATGAGATTGACATAAGCGTTGGCGTTAGCTTATGTCAATCCAATACATTTTTTAATCTATTCTATGAATAGAATAGAAATCTTTGACACTTGTCTAGGGCCTCTGGTTACTTAGTTGGAGTATTATTTAGTATATATTATAATATTTTGTTTAAGCTTTTAGTGTTACTGTTTGCTGTCCTAAATAAAGAAATAAAATGTAAAAATTTAATAGTTACCGCCCATTTTAGATGTTCATGACTGGCGGTCATGAGGTCCACAGATATTTTGTGCAGAGTCTAACACACTATCTTCACTGTCTATTCTGTAATTACCCTCATTTTTATGTAAATCTTAAGTTTCATACTATTTCTGAAAGTCCAGTATTTTGTCATTGGTTTGAAAATGTTTTTAATATTGTATTAACATTATGAACTTTAATTTTGTTTCATAAACATAAAAGCATACTTTAGATTATCTAAATTAAAATAATACAATACGTCTGAGTCCTCAAACTCGAACAAGGATTCTACTACCTAATTAAAAGATTCGAGCATCACTTGAATTGTAGCAACAATAACATTTTGGTCGGCAAAACGAGAGGGAGGTAGACGTCCCGTATAAATTATCATAATAAGCGCTATAAAAGTTTTATGAGTGATCTTACCGATTCCCGGATTATACAAAGCTGACAATTCTTTTGTTTTTAAACTCTATCTGAATATCATTTTTTTTTTTTTTTTTTTAATTAGCCTACCAAAGTGACTCCACTCTGCCTGATGGTAAGCAGTAAGTGGAATCCAGAAGTGGCGGACACCATTCCAAAAGCCAAACTACTGGTATGGTGGCCTCCACTATGGCGGCTTAGTGAGATGCTTTTTCACGCCCCGCTTAAAGGACCCTGTAACCCTTTTTTACCTTTCGCTTCTTTTTAGTCGTAAGCTTTAGATTGAAAAGCGTTATACTTAGTGACGAGTATTACATACTAGCTCTCTGCGGCGCGGTTTCACTAGCGTCTTTGGATACTGCTTTGTTCCCGTCACCAGTAGCGTGATGTTATGTAGTCTATAACCTTTCTTAAGAACCGACTGGTAGTTTCAGAGATTGAGCGTTCAAACAAACAAACAAACTCTTTCGCTTTTTATAATAGTATAGATAGGAAAATTTAGTGTATTCTCTTTAATTTCGAATCTAACGTGCTGTTAAGTCAATGTGTATCTGAAAATTATCTTTAAGCATTATTTAATACTTCAACGAAGTTTATAAATAAGAGATGTGCTTTTATAAATATTGTTTAATGTTTTCAATATAGTGGTTATAGTTATTGATTGGGGAGCTCCTTGTTCAGCCGTTGACGTATCTCGTAAAGTATAAAATAAAATTCTTAGCTATACAAAAGCAAGTCCTTATATTCTGTTCTTCTACTCCATATACGAGTATATTACGTACATATATGTTCTGGATCACGAGCAGTTTTTTTGAGGACATCACTCGAACTTTTCAGCACAACGCTTAACTATTGCTATACATTTTAGGTCAACGGAGTGACCTACAACCTCTCAACTTTTTTAGTTATTATTAATGGAACTTTCCCTCACAATTCGGTGCAATTTGAAATAGCTGTCGTATAAATTACACAGATGGCGCTATTAACAAGAATTATACTCCAGTCATTTTTGGTTTTCATAAAGAATTCTCGTAAATCATTGAAAAAGTCGACCATAAGCGTTTGTCGCGTGTCCATTGAACATTATTCATGTAGTTCATGATGTAATCTTTATTTATAAGGGCAGTGTATTTATATGTAATAAAAAAATTGCACTATAGGTGGTAATTTGAGTTTATTTATGAAACACAAACTGTAAGAATGTTTTGGTGCTCAAGGGTACTACGAGATTAAAAGCGGGCTAAAATATAAAATTTACAAGGTTTATCCTATTATTTAATATTATAAATGCGAAAGTTTGTAAGTGCATTTGATTGATGTAATTTTAAAATATTTGCATGCCATCATTATTGGCGATGTGTGCTGTTCTCTTTATGTATATGTAACACCTTTTGTACCACATTTTCACAAATAAATTAAATTTGAATTTGAATCTGAATTTGTAGGTGCGTGCGTGCGTGCGTGTGTGCTTGCGCGCGTGCGTGTGCCTGTGTGTGTTCGTGTGTTTGTGTTTGTTAGATAAACTGTTTTTGGATTTTAATATTGTTAAGGCGAACTTGGGATCAGTTAATAGTATATTAGCTGAACCTAGTTCTGACGCAGCAAGAAGAGTTTATGAAATGGTCGTGTGAAGCGTGAACTACGTTTCATATACTATTTTATAAAATCTTCTGTTTATTTTTATTAGAATTATAGTTATATTTTGAAGATAGTTATGTTTTTGATACTATAGGACTGACATGTTTTTTAACAAAAGTCCTTAAATAAAGAGAAAAAAAAAAAAAAAAAAAAACCACTCAGCGCATAAACTGCTGAACCGATTACAAAGAAAATTAGTATGTAGATAGATTTTGTGCCGGAGATGGACATAGGCCGAAAATTGGCCTGGTTCCCGAGGGATACAACAAAACATATTTTACGCGCGGATGAAGCCGTGGGCGCAGCTAGTAGTTATATACTTACATACATCAAAATAGGTCATAATTAAAGAAAATATGAGGAAGAAACCGTAAGACACCGAGGCGGTAATTGAGCCTCCGGCTTTCTCACTCACCGAACGTAACTCAATAATATGAAACTATTACTTTATTATACCTGTTTTGTATCAATATTGGGCCCCGAAAAAATGCACTTCTATTTAAACTGATTAAGTGATTTGATTTTGAACTTTACGTACTTTACGCTCATATACTGTGAAAGGGTAGTCCTTTGCCGATCCAGGCCACCTTTACCGAAACTAGTGACTGTTAAATATATATATACATGTTTCTATAGCAATTACATAGTGCAATAAATGCTTTATAATATAATAACACAACATTAGCTACACAGTGCTATCTAGACTCAAAATATGTATATATTTATAGCTTGTGACGGGGTTCTAAAATGCGAATAAATATACTTACATAAATACTTTAGAAACACGATTGCAAATGATATAAGATTGGTCATATTTTGTATTAAATTCGATAACGAAAAGGTCTGTGTCAGAATTAACACGCACCACACATTATTATAGATTTATGACATTGCCAACGTTCTACTAACTTTTACTGATAGTGAAACTATGTCGGGGATTTTCGTGGACTTTTATCCAGTTTTATGTTTTAAATAGCTTCTAAGTGAGTCAAGATTTGATTAATTAATTTGCGAATTGATTAATCATTTATTCATATAATAATATACATTGTGTGTGAATCATACATAAATAATAGGGAAAAATACAGTATTACAATAAAAATATTAACAATTTCAGAAATAAAAAAAATATATTATAAGTGGTCAAATTATTAGGTGTGATTCCGTGCTGATAGAGTTGAAAAACTTTTGATTTAGTCAAATGATCTTAAATGCTAGTAAATATTATAGTTAGAGTTATTGTTGTAACGATATTTTAAATTTTAGATGAATTAGAAATAATGATGATAATGTCAACATACCAGTCTGGCCAGTATTAAATATCGAACAGTTTTCTTAGAGGTGCCAAGTCTAGGCTTCGAGATCGACTTTTCCAAGTTTATTTAATAAACCAGCTTCCTGCAGCGCGATTTCACCCGCATTAAGTTACATCTTTGGTTACTGCTCTGCTTCCGTCGCTAATTACGTGATGTTTGCCTATGACCTTCCTCAAAAACTAGGCTATCATGCGCAAAAAGAATCATTCAATTCAGACTGGTAGTTCCAGAGATTAGCGCGATCAAACAAACAAACTCTTGCGTTTTACTTAATACTCGTAGTACTAGCTTTCCGCGATGCAGTTTTACCCGCGTCTTTGCTTACTGCTCTTCTCCCGTCACGAGTAGCGTGATATTACATAGCCTATAACCTTCGCTAGGAACTGGGCTATCAAACGTAACAATAATTATTCAAATCCGTCTGTTCCTGAAATTACGGCGTACAAAAAACAAACTATATTTGGCACTGTTCTGTTGTCTCCATTATACTGTAAGACTCCAGTCTTGTTTTCATATAATAATGTTAACACCATATTTGTTGCAGATGCTGTACAATAGCGGCACACATTTGGTTACAAAACATGATCACACAAAACTTATGGTAAGTAGTATTAGTTTCATTAATCAAACTAAATAAATAACATTTTCAATTGAATATAGGTACGTTTAGGAACATGTTACGAATATATGTGAGTGGTAAGCGAGTACCAAAGTACCCAAAGTAAGCAATATATAGCTTGTGTTATGAGTTCTAGAATGCGGCTCTTAAATATTTTTTTTTGTAAATACATATTTACATAGAAACACCCAGACTAATGCAAATAATAATAATAATAATAATATTCTACCACATTCACACAGCGCCATCTAGTCCCAAATTAAGCAATTATATTTGCTTGTGTTATGGGTACTAAACAACTGATATACTACTTATATACATTTTTTTTTTGTAAATACATACATATTAAAACACATTTAGTAAAACTACGGTTACACCGGTAATAGATGGTTACACGTCATATTCCTCAAACTATCGCAACCAAAACGATGGGGTCTTAATATATATTAGATCTAATATAAAACACAATGTAACTTCTCCCTCTATAAATGACGCTAACTGCTTAATCCTCCAATCCGATAACGAATACGCCATAGTAGCTATTTATCGGTCCCCCTCACAAAGAAGTATAAACAGTTTCTGTGACAGTCTCGATCAGTGTCTAGCATCTTTAAATTCGTTCAAATCAGTTATCTTAATGGGTGATATTAACATAAATATCTCTCCGGACAACAAGGAAGCCAATTGTTTTAAATATCTCGATCTAATGGCATTTCATGGATTGCTACCCGCTCATCAACTACCGACTCGTAACGATAGTTGTATTGACCATGTAATGCTAAGATCAGAAAGATATGCTTCGACATGTATTCTTGATTCTTTAATAACGGATCATGCCCCAGTGGTACTCAATTTGGATATAAAAACAATGGCCTACCTCCCCCAAACTACTCTTATTAAGATCGACTATCCTTCAATCGTCTTAAAACTAAGTGTTACGGATTTCAGTTCTATATATACCGTCACTGATGCGAATGTCGCAATTACAGCCCTATCAAACACGATTACAGAAGCTATTACAGCACATTCTATAAAAGTAACGATTCCAAATCGCAAACGTACCCTAAAACCCTGGATAACTCCAGGTTTGCTAAGGTGTATTAGGCATAGAGATAAGTTACATAAACAGCAGAAAAAAGATCCAAATAATGCCATACTCCAGGTTACTTACACAAGATACCGAAATTTTTGCAGTAATTTATTACATAAGGTAAAAGTGGAATATGAGAGAAATGAATTCAACAAAAACAAAAGAAACCCAAAAGGTACTTGGAAAACCATAAATAAAATTACTAATCTAAAGCAATCATCGTCCTCACCTAGTGCCCTACTATGTCAGTCCCAGGACCCGTACGTCACAGTTGATGCCGTAAACAATTATTTTGCGAATATTGGCTCTACACTAGCTAACGCTATTATATCAAGATATAAGTCTCCAGAGGAGGCAAACACACCCTCTTTAAGCCCTAATGATTCTCACTCTATCCGAGATTCTATGGCATTATTCGACACGGATTTCGGGGAGATTGATACAATTATCTCCACGTTAAAAACTGACACAGCTACCGGAATAGACAATATCCCCAGTAAAATTTTTAAAAGTGCCAAAAATAGTCTCACACCACCACTTACATACGTATTTAACCTTTGCCTAGCAACGGGTACATTTCCAGACGTTTTGAAGATTGCTCTTGTGCATCCTGTCTATAAAAACGGTGACAGAAAAACTGTAGATAATTACAGACCGATATCGGTTTTAACAGTGCTGTCCAAAATACTGGAGAAACTACTAAACTGTAGACTTATAAAATATCTCCATAAAAATAATATTATTGCCCCAAACCAATTTGGCTTTATCAAGGGTAGGTCCACGGAGGATGCAACTCTACTGCTAACTGAAACGGTTGCACAAAACCTTGACAATTCATCAAAGGTTGTAGGTGTATTCCTGGACCTATCCAAAGCATTCGACACTATTTCAATTCCTCTCCTCTTAATTAAAATGGAATCCATTGGTATACGAGGTGTTGCATTAGACATGTTTCGCTGTTATCTTACCAACCGGACCCAGTGTGTTAAAATAGGAAGCTATACAAGTGACCAAATATCTCTAACCTTTGGCTTGCCGCAAGGCAGTGTGTTATCGCCTACACTTTTCCTGATATATGTTAATAGCCTGTGTACTAAACCGCTCTTAAACTGTACTATTGTGTCTTATGCGGATGACACGGCATTAATTGTGCATGGCGATTCTTGGGAGGAGACCCAACGACACACTGAAAACGCGCTCCGCGAGGTAATGACCTGGCTTCAAAATAACCTTCTCACTATTAACCTAAAGAAAACTAGTTATATAACGTTTTCTCATCAAATAAACACCCAACCACCACCTCACTTTTGTATTAAGGCACATACCTGTTTTCATAATAATAACTGTATCTGCCCCAAATTGCAACAAAATGATACAGTAAAATATCTCGGTCTTATCATAGACAAAAATTTAAGCTGGTCTGCACACATAAATTCATTAACAGCACGAATGAGAAAGCTCATTCCAATATTTAGGAAACTAAGACGTTCAGCTGACCTAGATACCCTGCTATGTGTTTATTACGCACTAGCCCAGAGTATACTACAGTACTGTATTATAACATGGGGTGGGGCCGGAACATCAATTTTACTTCCGCTCGAGCGAGCTCAAAGAGGTATACTGAAGGTTATTCTTGGCAAGCCAAGAAGATATAGTACTGATCTCCTCTATCGCGAGTGCCCAGTGCTCTCAGTAAGACAACTCTTCATTAAGTGCCTAATTATCCGTAGACACAAATCCACTACTTTCAAACCAATCTCAAAACGAAACAAAAGCAAAATTCACTCTATACCTCGCCATAAAACAGCACTTGCTCGGCGACAATATTATGTCCTTGGTAACGTCCTATACAATGCCGCGAACTCTCAAAACAATATTTATCCATTACCAATAGGCAATCTTAAAACAGTTCTTATGCACTGGCTTAAAAATTTAAATTACACTGCAACGGAAGATTTAGTAAACAACAAATGAATATACTACTACCTCACACAGTTAACACCCACAGACATACACACGCAGACACACACACACAGACACACACACACACACACACACACACACACACACACACACACACACACACACACGCACGCACGCACGCACACACGCACACACAATTCAATCGTTAAAATTATGTAATTCCTTTCATAATAAATATGACTAGCTTAATTTAAGTTAAGTTTTCATATAATTGTTCCAAATTTAATTTTGCACCTAACTTATTAATTCGCTTTATTTTATTATCATTTAAAAATGTATTTAAAATTTAATTGATTTCCTAAATTATTGTTTCAATTTCTTTTGTAACTCTAATTAAATTCATAAGATGAAACCAATAATTTTCCAGAGTGGAAGACGCTGACGACTGTAACACAATTTATATTAGCGCAGTCGTCAACGACAACCTCTTATATCATGCAACGCAACAACTGTTTGGTTAAATTAAATTAAATTATTATTTATTAAGTGAAATAAGAGAAAATTGTAAAATTGATAAATGAATAAATAAATATTATTATTATTATTATTATTATTATTATAGATAAATTACACCCAGACACAGAACAAACAATCATGCTCATCACACAAAGGTTTGTCCTGGGTGGGAATCGAACCCACGACCTCCGGCTTAGCAGTCAGGGTCACTAACCACTAGACCAACAGGCCAGTCAAATTGACATGTTCATGCTCACAAATATGTGCACTGAGCGGCAATCGAAGCCACGACTTTTGCGTGACAGTCCTTAAACAGTACCACCGACGCATAGAGGTCGTCAAACAAATTTTAAACAAAACACTATGTAACTAAGATATAACAACACATTATATCCATAGCCACAGCTCTAAGCTTTAGTTATCATCGATAATTCGTGAAATGTCAGATTATATCGCCAAGCTATGTTTGAAAAGGGAAAATAAATTATATAACCGAGCTAGCGGTCGTGATAAATCACCCCAACCTACCAATGTCTGCGTACATTTCGCCAACCTCTTTTAGAATACGGAGATAAATGATAGGCGGTTTTCTTTAAATTATTGTATGTTGACTACTATGTATTATTTTTCTATAGTTTGTTTGTTTGTTTGTTTGTACGCGCTAATCTCTGGAACTACCAGTCGGATTTGAAAAATTCTTTTGTGTATGATAGCCCAGTTCTTGAGGAAGGTTATAGGCTATGTAACATCATGCTACTGGCGACGGGAGCATAGCAGTATATTATTAATAAATCAATCATAATTTCATCAGAAATAATGATCATTCACATCATTATCTCATAATCTTTAAAAGCTAAATCGGTGTTACAATATTAATTACGTAAATCAGTATCAAACTCCACGTGAAGCATTTCTCATCATTAGTCGGTTTTGGTTGGGTTAATCCCGACAACAGCAGGTTTAACAGAGATTAGCGTTAGTTATGAGTCCATCTGTGTGTAGATTATCTGTCACCTGTAACCTTTATAAATCTTGACTGTGCCGTAGTAACATTTGCTTAAAACGGCTCATGGATCCGTTGTTGAAATACATTTTGTGTCAGTTTGGTAGGTTAATTAAAAGAGGTTCTTAATTACTTATCATTAGATACTAAATTGAAACTAAAAAAATCTCTTAGATCATCATCAATACCTTTCACTTTTTATGTCTTGAACGTAGAATCTATGCATACTACAAAAGGAAGTCGGTAAAAAACGTCTGTCTGTTTGAACGCGCTAATCTCAAAAAACACCCAATGAATTTGCATGCGGTTCTTACTGTCATTATTGGCGATGTGTGCTGTTCTCTTTATGTATATGTAACACCTTTTGTGCCACATTTTCGCAAATAAATTGAATTTGAATTTAAATCTAACGGGAAACAGGTAATAGCTCTTAGTACCGATGCAAAGCGAGGCGGGGCGCTACTATACTATAACTAACTTATTTACTATTTAGTCTAATGCTGTCAAAAGAAAATCAACGAGAGGAAAATCTCACCCTTGGCTTGTTATTAAAAATAATCATATTTGTCAACTGAGTTACAATAAGACTAACGGCAGTACATGATATACGACTTTTTTTACTCTATTCCTAAAATACCGAGTATTTTAAATCAACCAAATGTCACAACCCATCCTTTACAAGCGCTGATACAAAAGGCTGTATGTTGAACGCCTTTGCCCACATCAACGTGACGTATGTTGTGGCACGTTACCCTTATTCGTTACCGTGACACCGGACAATGACAAACATGATAACAAAAGGAACGGGGAAAATAAACAAGTTGACTGTTTAGAGGGAAAAGAGCGTAAATTCAGAAATACACGTGCCATTGAGTAACAACGCTTCAGACCTTTTCCTCCAAGGGAGTAGAAGTATAAACTCACATTTCACCAGCTATTTGACCCACCCGAGAGTTTCGTGTGCTAGTCCATACACAGAACTACTAAATCAGCTTTTAATTATCACAAAATTAAATTTACAAAAATACACATTATGTTGTCTTTCGATTCTTTTCCATTAAGGTAACGAATCGTCTTCAAAAGAAGTACTTCATAATTTTATACAATTTATAACAGTGTTTTCTATTTATATTTATTTAACTTGATGAGATGTCATAACCATGAAATGACAAATTAAGCTGTAGTAATATGTTTAAGGGGTTGGGAGTGACGTCCCCACTGGCTTCTAGTGACGTATTATCATACAGTCTAGCGGCCGTAATAATGTACCTATCTATAAATGTAAGGTAGTGATCGTATATATCTCACAAGTACAATCAGTCTATCATATAATAGCGATCAAAGCATCACATACATAAGTGGTAAAAAAATCGTTAATCACAGGATAGGCAGCAGCGTCTAAATATAAAATCCGTCACTGCGATAGCCAATCAACCTGCTAAGGGGAACCGTTAAGGCAAAAAATGTTGAGCGTTCATTCAGCATTACGAGTAAGTTTATGAAGTTTAAGTTGGTGAAGGACGGTATTTCGCTGTTATGATGTTTTTTTTTATTGCTGACAGTGGCAGAAGAGCAAACAGCCCACGTGATGACAAGTGGTAACTGTTGCTCATGGCCGACTCAGATTCCCTCACATTGCTCGAGAAATTCTAGGGATTCTGCGAAGCCGCTGCCTACCGTGAAAGTAGCGGGGTAGGGGAAGGGATTGATAGAGGTGAGGAAAAAGGAAAAGGGGGAATTGGGCCTCCGGCGCTCATTCATCGAACAAAACACAATAGTTTCAAGGAGTTCACAAGAAAATACAATACTTTAATAGAATAATAATAATAAGTTACATTAAATTATAAATCAACCTCTCCTTTACCGTAGGTATTTAAAACTTCACCAAACAATTAAAAAACAAACTGTTAAACCAAATCAAACATTTACACAGCTTCAGCAAAGTTAAACCTGAGAATTTTTAACAAGGCAACTTGGACTTTGTATTTACAGCGAGAAAGTCGAAACTCGGCTGTAGGTGTAACAAGTTTAGTGCATTTTGCATTCATTTCCCATGAGTTAGGTGAACTAGTTCAGTTTACAGCTCACACAGATATTACAAATTTGTTTGACAAGTTAGCTTTAGTAAACTAGAACGAGGATATAGTACAGTGTCCCTACTGACTGTTCGTTTTGAAAGTTTATCGATATTTAAACTTGTGTTCGTAGATTTTTCGTATACGTTCTTATTGTTGATACGCGCCTACGGACACATTAACCGAATTGAAATTGAAAATAAAGGGCACACATTAACAACTCAATTTAATTTAATTTAATAGGGACACTCGCAAAATTTGTCTGTGGATACGTTATTCTTCATAAGAAAAAGTTTTATTATATTGTTTAATATTCGTAATTCGCACTTAATTCGCCGTAGATATTTGTTCGTATTCGTCGTCTACATCAGTTAACATTGTTTATGCACATGTTTATTCCAATTTATTCATTTTGGGCGAATGATACTTCGCCGCAGGTTTATTACAAAGTAAGAGAAGCAGATGTATTTTCCCAGCCTAGCTACTTGAAAACTAACCATAACCTCTTTTATTTTAAAATTACGTTATATTATCTTATCTTGCCACTTAGCCGTAACATTTGTCAAGCTTGTGCACACCCATCGCATTTATCTTGTAAGTAAAGCCCGTTGGCGACCCGCCAACCCTATCTATATCTCTATATCAGTGTACCTTCGATGTAGCGCTCCCGGACAATCAAGTTAGTACCTACTCGATGCTTAATGTCTACGTATAGATTGTATAAGTTGTGATACGAATATAAGGACGATTTATTATTATTATCCGTTTGACATTGAAGCAAAAGAGATAGAAGGTATGAGCATTAAAAGAAAATACATCTGGAATTTTATCCTTAGAACCTCTATTCCCAAATTTTTACTGATTGCCTTATTAGTTTTTTTTGTTTCTAAACGTCAATTATGCGAATCTAAGTTATCAAATACACGAAACTACCAACCCGTTATATCCATCATTTACCTAATCGATTTGCCTGCATTCTCCCCATGTCTTCAACTGTTTAACAAATCAATAGCACCTCTAGCGCTTTCTACTAAATAGTTGTATGATTGGATGTGATTCAGACAGTCTCTAAGGCCCACTCACGGTAGCTCGCTCCCCCACGACGGCAATAGTGCCGGAGACCATTCCCGACAGATATAATTACTTATTCACGAAGGAAGCTGCAGTTTATACTGTCTGGCTTTGTTTTAAATCAAGTAAAACTGCCAACTATACTTAGGAGTTATAAGGAATATAAAATGAATAATGGTTAATCAGATGAATCGAACTTGTTTTTGTGTAATAAAATATACAAAGACGTAATACTATTATTCATATTACGATAACTTATTGCCTGCATTAATCTGGTGTTCTTTTTTTGTTTTTCATTACCAAAGAAAATCACCGTGAGTATACCCGGTCTATCGTGTAGTACAGAGCTCATGGATCGTAGGGCTGATTTTAAGAACAGTCCAAATCTATCTTTGTATATAAAAATGTATCCCTATTTCCCTTGGTCATGGCATCACGCGTGAACGGCTAGATCAATTTCGTTAATTTTTTTTTGTTTTGTTTGTTATTATCAGGAGAAGGTTCTTATGCAAGAAAACTAAGACTATTGCGCGGTGATTTAGAAAGTTTAAGATACTTACCCACCATATCATCACTACATAGTATAAAACAAAGTCGGTTCCCGCTGTCTGTCCCTATGTATGCTTAGATCTTAAAAACTACGCAACGGATTTTGATGTGGATTTATTCAAGTAGAGTGATTCAAGAGGAAGGTTTATATGTATATAACATGCATAATATAGTAGAGAAACATTGATAAATTTAGATGTTTTTAATGTGATGTCGTAAATAAACAATTTTTTTGCGCTTACATTGCAACGCTGGCTAATCCCTACAAGATAGATCAAAATAGTGTACTACAGTATTATACACCTTAAAAAAGTTTACAAGAGTCTGCGATAGTATATCTCTATCTCTAAGGGATAACCCATAATAACCATTTTTATTCGTTACATTTTATGAGAAATAATGGCTTATTTTCTAAGCGATTTTAAGCAATACAGCATTTATCCTTATCAAATTAAGTACCTTAAACACATTGTGCATTTAATATAAATCAATAATGCCCTTTGGAGCATTTTTTTTAAATAAATATTTTCAAAGATATTACAGATTAAAAATGTTGGGAGGGATATAGCGGCAGGGGGCCGGCATTCTGTAGTAAAATTAAATATAAGTACTACAGAATGTGTAAATACAACGTTCACAGCATTTGTTTTTCTTCTCACGGGCAATGCTGTTACTAAATATAGTATCAGCATTGCACCCGTGCGAAGCCGGGGCGGGTCGCTAGTCATAAGATAAATGATATGTCGCATGTAGGTGGTTACTGTAGTCTATAAACATGGCTTCCTTCTCTAAGCATTGCAAAAATAATACTACAACAACACATCTACGACATTGCAGGCCGTGAGGTAGAAGGCTAATCGCTATGGAAAACAAAATTCAGAATGAAATTCTAATTAAGTGTCCGCTGCTATCACTTATCGAAATGAAAGTAAGAAAATTAAACCGCCTGAGACTTCGACATCCAGATAACTTCAGACACTCCAAAAGGCTATATTTAGCAATAGCTAATTACTTTATAAACAAGTGACTATGGCAACCGTCTCTGCTTAGAAGACCCAATTTTTCTCCTTTATTTTATTCTACACCTCCCTCATTTCCTTCACCTACCTCCACTCTTTTCTCGGTGGGTAGTGGCTTCGCAGAATCCTTGATATTGCAAAGTCCATAAGCGACATTTATCACTTACCATCATGGGCTGTCGGATCGTCTGCCAATGTCGGCAATAAAAAAAAATTCAATAGTGTTCGTCCTCAGGCTATTAAATCACTTGTCATTATCAGAAACAAACTTTGACGCAGCCCATGTATAAGTAGCATCAGTTGGGGGAACAAAGTGCACGTTGAGAGGCCACAACCGTGTCGAGTAGCGTACAAGTATGTAGTAATTGGAGCAACTCGAGCCCCACACAAGCCTGTACAGTTTTTATGTTTAACGCAGCTGGCGGGTATTTTTAGTTCGTGAGAATAGACTCAAGTCTGATAAGTTGTAACTAATGGAGAGAGTTAATTGATTCTCAAATTTAGAAAAGAATATTCTTTATTGCACACCATACATTAAAAACAAATTACAGGACAGCACAAATTTAGTAAATTGTAATGGAGATTAACGGGACACTTACAAGAATAAGTAAAGTAGTGACCTGTTTTTTCGCATTAATCAAAACCGATTACAATTGCAGATTTATATTTAAATCCAGTTTTACTGAATAGAGGAAAGAGAGAGAGAGTCTTTTTCGCAATGGTATAATCTTGATGTTCTTAATCAAATAGTAGGTATATGCTATTTCTACAAAAAAGGATAACTCGGTAGGTATAGTTTAAGTTAGAAATTGTAATTTTCTTTTACACAAGTCGATAATGCTTCTTTAACAAAAGACTAAAATCGTCCATAAACAAGTACAATATTAAAATCTGAACAACATACGCTTTACATAATGATGTACTTATTATATTTCTACAAAACTCGCATTTGAAACAACTTGTACAAACCTCATTTCATATAACGTGCTACAAACGAAAATGTACAAATATCAACACACACATAATAATAAATATTATATGTATATAGAATGTTAGGGTTGCCAGGTTTCGTTAGAAAATATGTATAAATACATCGTTGGTACGTTAGAAAATGTTCAATGACTCATGAAAAGGCCTCACACCGAGATTTACCTTAGGCGACTTGTCGCTCGCATTTAACCGGCCTTGTTGAGTAGATATTCCTAACCACGGAATACGGTAATAGATAGATAAGGATTTTTAATAATATTTAAAGTAGTATAAAATATGTTACTCAAACAAACAAACAAAATAATGCAGTGAAACTTAAAAATAAATTTAAAATGGTAGAAAATTTTCATGAGTGTGGCAACCCTGGCTAGGTCGGTACTTGTACCCACTTGACATTTATATGACAGCTGCGGTCCGGGTCGCCGCGCTTGCGGCCACTTCGCACCTAAATTAGCCTTAAAATAAAATGTACAGTATTCGTTAGAATTTAAAATTATTAAGTAAATTTAGTGGATTTATGTTTAGTTACTTGTTAAGTAAGTAAAGGTTTATAGTAAAAATATTGCTTAGCTACGCATTTAATTTCGATTTACTGTTGATTTCCTATGTATAATATTTTTCTATATTCAGGTGATTCCTCATATCTTCCGGATGGGTGCCGTAACGAGTATCGATTATCAATTATCATTTACTATGGGGATAAAAAACTGTATCGCCAATAAGCGAGGATATGAATTCGTAAGACTTAACTCTCAGAAAGAACAGGCATTGTATCGCGAGAGCCTGCACAAACATTCGAATACATACACTAGCAATATTTGAAGACTACACAAATAATAGTGTTGGTTAATAATTAAATTCATGACTCCCAACGTAATGACAACAGCGTGCTATCACTTTTATCGCTAGATCGGAAAAACAGTAAAATGATCATCATAATTTCTTCACATTACAAAAATTCCGCTAAGTAATATAATAAAATTAAGCTCGCTAAAACATTTTCGATTACACAATCCGAAATTAGAGTAATGTATCGTATATTTAAATGCGTGTAACGGCACGTGCTCAACCGTCTTTGTGTCAAAAGAACGTTTATTCAAACAAATTTGCAAATTTGCATGGCAACATCGTGTTCAATTACATTAATTTCATCTGGCAACACTTTAACGTTTATTACAGTAAGTTCAACGTTGGCCCTTGGAACATTTCTCATTTAAACTTGGCTGTTGTTGTTGAAATGTTAATAAACATTCAACTTTTAACGGTAATAGATCCACGCTGGTTTCAGCATGAATGGGCCGGATCGTCCGAGGAAGTACTACCCTCTCATAGAAGATCGACTTAAGAGTAGTAGTATCCTTACTACTGCGTTTCGTTCGGTGAGTGAGAGTGCCGGAGGCCCAATTTCCCCCCTTTCCTCTTTCCTCACCTCCCTCATTCCCTTCCCCTAACCCCATTCCCAGCCGCCATAGTGGAGGCCACCATACCAACAGTTTAAGACGATGGCCACCACTTCTGGATTCCACTGACTGCTTACCATCAGGCGGGGTGGAGTCACTTTGGTAGGATAATATAAAAAAAAAAAAAAAAAAAAAAAAAAAAAAAAAAAAACGAGAAATCGCCTGGGCTCTATCGCTGCGGTGACATTTTGCATACATACATTATAGTTTTTATCTAATGGCTGTTTTGCAATTCTATTTCCTTTTCGGCGCTGTTTTACATTTTTGACATTTGAATGTAACCGCAGTTATTTCTTCTAATTAGTAAAAGTACTAGTTTTATAAATAACGTGAAAATACAACCACGTGAAAATGGGCTAGTGGTTACGGCACTTATAATTTACACTCGAGATTGTGGTTTCGAAGGCTAGTACCAAGGTGTCCTTTTATAAGTATATAAAAATGTACTTTCTAAATTTGTCATTACTGGCTTACGGCGAAGGAAAACATGTTTAGGAAACCTAGACTTATATAAGTCTAAAATCGCCCTATTTTGGTCACGGTAATCAATGCTTATCCTTTCTAAGTTTGAGAAGAGGCATTCACCCTACAACAGTATTACAGTTACACACACTTTATAGTACAGTCGCCTTGAAGTTCACCTTGCTCTGTATATAACCTCCATATCGAGTGAAAGTGACACAAAATTCGCATGAGCACGTTCACAGCTCAGTGAGTCGCTTGCAGAACAAACGATTGAACAACCCCTTCACAACGACCTATAGCCAATATACTTATTAAAACGTACAGTGCACCTCACTGAATTCCCTTAAAAAAGCTAGCATTTCTCGCATGGTCCTTTACAAACATACATACTGTTGCGACGATTACCTATGCTAGAACGTTCGCAAGTACTTACCTACTCGTGTACGACGAATACCTAAGCACTAGAATGTTCGCAAGTACCTACCTACTCGTGTACGACAAATACCTATGCTCTAGAACATTCGCAAGTACCTACCTACGCGTCGCAGCTAAGTACCTACACTCAATGTTCTGTTTTCGAGAATTATTGGCATCTTTGTAGTAATAACTGGAAGGTTCTAGAAATCTATTGAAGGACTATAAAAAGGATTCGAACGTCGGCACTTCGTTCAGTTGTGAATACAGCGATCTCGAGCGAACATCTAAGTGATACGGAAGTTTACGAAGAGCGATATACGAAGCGTTATAGTGCAGTATAAGTGTTCATAGCTTTATTTTGTTACTGTTAGTATACTGTGTGAGTCTTAAATAAACTCATCATCGCGTAACTGGCATTTTACATCGAACCCCATCCTGACACGTAACAATACAATAAACAAACACTTATCAGAACAGATAATTATGGATCATACAAATTTTTTATTCGGTGTATGAATCGAAACCTCTCCTGTACAGCAATGAAGGTTTTCTAAAATAGCGCTCACGAGCACGAGCACTGAGGCGTCAGATCCAGGCACATGTCAAAGCGTTTTCAATCAACCAATTAACCGTGAAAGATTCTATTGTTTTCAAACTGTAAATTCATTCGAAACGATTAACGAAAATTCAAAAATTTTAATTTTTGAATTTTTGTGAATCAGAGACCTTTCATCTAAGTGGCGCCAACTGGTGGCGAATACTTACCTAAACACCCTTTCAACAGCATCATTGCTTTACTAGATGCAAAGGCAGGCTTACCACAATGGCGGCAAATGACGCTCATTTTATGATGGTCAACCAATGTATCACAGCGGCTCAGTGCCATTTAAAGCAGAGGTATTTGAAGGAAGCGTATATTATGCCATTCAAACGTGATGATGATGCCATATTTTTAAAAGTCATTATACCTATTAAGTTTATATTAGACTAGTTTTCCGCGACGCGGTTTTACCTGCGTCTTTACTTACTGGTCTGTTCACGTTACCAGTAGCGTGATGTTACATACCGTATAACCTTTCTTGAGAACTGGGCTATCATACTCAAAAAGAATCAAATCCGACCGGTAGTTACAGAGATTAGCGCGTTCAAAGAAACAAACAAACTCTTTATATAATAGTATAGATGATAATACGTCGACGGAAAACATCGTGAAAACTAGGACTATAACAAATATATATCAAAGTGCTCTTGTATATTAAGAATAGCCAATGGAAAATCTACTGTAAATTAAGAAGCGCGATTATGCAGATTAAGCTCTTATGTCAAAGAACGAAAGACATAAATTCGTCTATAGCTGTATCTAGCTTTAAGCCTCTTTTATGTTACGATATATTTTATGCACTGAATAATAACATTTATTTTATTCTTCCACAGACATAACTATAATATCTCAGCAAACGTGCTCGTAGACAAGTCGGTCGTAGCGGCGTGTTACGTGGTGTGCTACGGTGCTACGAAGTGCT
The DNA here is from genome assembly GCA_963082885.1 of Parascotia fuliginaria. Taxonomy (NCBI): domain Eukaryota; kingdom Metazoa; phylum Arthropoda; class Insecta; order Lepidoptera; family Erebidae; genus Parascotia; species Parascotia fuliginaria. The sequence continues at coordinate 15,989,999 of OY720187.1, forward strand.
ACGCAGACAACGCGCGCAATATATGGACTGCGCTCACGCTCTCTGTACACATATTTACGTAAAGTAAGTAAATGAAATAAAATAAATAAGTAAATATATATGTTAATACTAGCTGCTCGCAGCTCTGCCCGCGTGAATGTCTGTTATATCGCATTTTCCATACAAACTTTCATTGCCTATTTCAACTCCTTGAAGCCATTTTTTGCGATAAAAGATAGCCTATGTTGTTCTCCAAGGTCTATTCTATCTCTATACCAGATTTTATCAAAATCGGTTCAGTGGTTTAGTCGTGAAAGCGCAACAGACAGACATACAGACAGTTACTTACGCATTTATAATATGAGTATGGATGTATTTTACATAGGAGGCCACACAGCAAATATTAAAGCAAAATGTATTCATCACATTAAAAAAATATTCAATATCAAGAAATTAATTTTACCCGGATACATACATATCCAGGATAATTTTAACGTTTATTAAACTAAATACACGCCTTCGATCTTTCCACTCGCCCACGCTGAATTTATTTAGGGTTACAGCAAGTGGGTTGATACCTTTACATCTATTAACAATAAAATATCAAAATATAACCTTCCGTCCCTTTTTATAATTAGAAAATAACGTTGGAAAATTTGTGGGATGTAGATAAAGATTGCAAGGTCAAATACCTTACTCGTACAGCCCGTCAGACAGTTCACTAGGGATATACAAATCAGTTAAATGCAGCCTCGTTAGTGAAATAGACCTGCGTAACAAATAGCCATCATAGCGTTTAGCTGTATTTCAGTTAGAATTAGACGACAACCCTTAACCGACGTGTGTGTATGAAAAGATTAATAAATGTTGAAGAGGCAAATGAGGTATGTTTGGATCGCAGCAAATGGCGTTCTATAGTCTCTGCTTACCCCAGTAACGGGAGACAGGTGTGAAGTTATGTATATATGTAATTAGATGAAATCAAATGCTTTCGTGGATTCTCAAAACTGAGACCGCATTAGTAAAAGTTTTGTAATAGATACGATATTTAATTATATTTAATAATAATAATTACTGAGACTGCGCTGTCCGTCTGTCCCCAGGCGGTATCTCATGAACCGTGATAGTTAGACAGTTTGAAATTTTCACAGATGATGTATTTAGGCTGCCGCTATAAGGGCTCCCATACAACAGAAATGTTTTTTTTGCCGTTTATAAAATACGGGATCCTTCGTACGCGAGTCCAACACGTTTGTAAATGCATACATATTACACATATCTGTATTAAACTATTGTATGTTCCTTAGGTAGGGGTGGTCCATGCCCCACGCGGCTCCAGCGTCCGCCATGTCGGCCCCGCCGCGCCACCCTCACTTCTACACCGTCGAGGTCGGCGACACCCGTTTTACTATACTCAAGCGATACCAGAACTTGAAGCCCATCGGATCAGGAGCTCAGGGGATAGTATGGTAAGTCTACACTACTGCTTAGACCTCTCGGTCGTAGGTTAGGTTATATAGTGTTATTAAAAAATGACATCAGTATACCGACTATAAACCTATTAACCTTCAGATGGCCAGATACGGGTTACGAAAGTGACCCTTTCAGGCCACCGTCCATCTACAGATACACCCTATACCTACATAGATTAACGTTATAGCAGCTAACAGTTAGGAGCAAGACAGATGAAAATAGATTACTGTTTTGTCTACAAAATGGTGGTAATCTAAAATTAAAATATGTTCTAATATAATAAATTGAATTTTGTACGAAAATGAAGTAACGTAAACGTGACTCTAAGGTATTTATTTAAGATACAAGAAGTAGGACTAGTACATATTATGTAAATTTCACAAAACTGTATCTAGATTGTTATGATGTGGCGGTGTACCACTGTACCCCATTGCACCGTAGGCAGTGGTACACATTAATTACCCTATCATACTGTCGGACAAGGCGCGCGCAACAAATGTTGCGCAGTGTTTTTATACGCAGCTTTGTTTTAGAATAGTGTATTTACATTTTGACACTTATGATTTTCTAAGCGAATAGTGTAGAACAAAATAAATATCTGGGATGTTATTATTTATTGTGGATACCACTCCCATAATATAATCTGAAATAATGGTTTATGAATTTTTCAAATAGGTACATTATTACTGGCGACTACCCTTCACATATAAGATGCTTACAAAATTAACCTTTCTACAATATTAGTCCTGCTTTGGTAGAATATCTAGCAAAGATATTCCGTTTCTCTTTTAATGTTAATACAGATATTCTGTTTGACCCTATGATCCTTACTTACGGTTTGTAATAAATGCCGTGATCAAAATCAAGTTGCAAGTTTACCCGTTTTAATCTCAGGTTAATTCCTTCTTTGTCCAGTGGTCAACCGACCTCGAAGAACTAGACATTGTGTGAAGTGATTTATATTCTATTGTTTTAATCTGTAAGGTTTAAATAACACTGTTTACTTGTCATAGTTAAACTTCATTTTTGGTAAAATAATCGTTAAGTTTACGTAAATATGTTTTCTTTTTTATTCCTGAATTATTAAGCTTCCGATTACTTTGGTCGTTTGTTTATACAACTTTGGTGGCAAAGGTAAGTGGTTATCGTAACCTATGTATATTAAGTTCTCTAAGCATTGCAGAAAAATGTTGAAAAAACACAAACAATAAGAAACGCGAAAGGGAAGAGAACCGAGGGCAAATTGGGCCTGCGAAAACTCACCAAAAAGAACAGAGGCCCTAGACAAGGGTTTGACGTAAGCTAACGCCAACATTGTCGTTAGCTTATGTCAATCCCATACATTTTGTAGTTTATTCTATAAATAGAATATAAATCTATGCCACTTGTCTAGGCCCTCTGAGTAGTAGACTATCAGTCGATATTATGTGTGTTGTTTTGCGTTACATCCGGCCCATTCGTGCTGAAATCAGCGACATTTTAAAATGGTTTATTATTTTTTTAAGATTTTATGTAAGTGACACGACATACTCTTTCTGCCTGTCCTTATGGCATGACATGACTGATACACAAATGCATGCATACCTTAAGTGTCATGTACACTATTTTCCAAGACAGTTCTCATGTTATTAGTCTAAACATGGGAAAGGTCTTGTGCGATGCAAATAGTGCTTTACAATGGTAACAGAAAATTTTGGACATATTTAAGAGTCTTAAACATGTACACTCATTCATGTAGAAACATGCAGTCTTAAAAAAGAATCCCAAAAAAGCACTAAACCAATAGTTTGCATAGGCTTTGGGTATATTGCCACAACTTCTGGACTCCAGTGTCTGCTTACCTTCAAGCAGGGTGCAGATAAACTGATAGGAAATAGTATTTCAACATAAGACCCTTAAACATGTTTTAGCAACTCTCAAACATTTTTTACTGCCTGCCCCAAAATCAAGTTCTAAAACGTATCTATTCTGTCGTAGATCTGTTTATTTGCACGCATCACACTATCGCACTGTGACACGAACTTGCATCTATGCACGCAACACGCATGCTACACCTACCACACTATTGCCTTAGACCCGCGCCAGACATATGCATTCGACATGATGTTCCTGCGAACGTTTGATTGAACGATGTAGTTTCTTTTCAGGAAATATTACTCCTGAACTTGGGCATTGTGTTAAAGTGCATAACCGCCATCTAGAAACAGTTTTATATTATCTACCTTTAAATTGTTAAATCTATTTTCAGTGCAGCAGTAAACACTTGATCGATGAACCAGGTTCAATGCTTCTTTATTTGTGTCCAAGAAAGAAAATGGTTTAAAATAATGTTTCATTTTTTTTAACCGGATTTTATCCGTCAAATGTCTGGCGCCGGCTTTATTCTGACACCATTTTGCACTTTAACGCCTACACAACATCATGCGCGTAGCCAGAATTTAAACAAAAAAATTGATACAAAAATAATATAATTCTTTATGCATGTTTGATATTTTTAAGGCAGAAACGTAAAAGTGACTTATATTATTTAGAAATAAATTACTCATCTTGCTCTCCCTTGATATATCCAGCCGAGGGTTTTTAAATATTTAAAGACGCTAAGCCATAATTACACTGGCTCCAGTTCCCCTGGCTACGCTCATACAAGTCACCAATATAATTTATTTCTTTTATAGCTGATCGAGTGTTGAATGTAATCCGGTTAGCGATGGTTCAGTATTACTCAGTCACACTCGGTGACTCGGTGTTCACGATACCCACGAGGTACACAGAGCTAGTAAGCCGAGGCGCGGGCGCACAGGGAATGGTGTGGTAAGATACGACGCCATCTTGCAATATGGCCGCCGATTTGTTGTTAACGTCTGCTTTGGTTTAGGATTATAATACTAATTCATACACTACACCAATACAAAAACGAATATTTTATCTAAATTTAATGATTACTTAAATAATCTCGCATAATTTCAGAAAAAAATAAATTTGATACTCAGCATCCAAATTTTATTATTCAAATTGTATTTAAATTTTAAATCATTAATTAAGCTTGGATCCACTTAACCGTCACTGCTCAGGTACTTTACCCATAATAAAATGGCATTTGCTAATTTGCATGTTTTTGGCGGTTATATGGAACTTAGCTTCGGCACTTCAATTGATGTATCTACACACCAAGAGAAATTGAACTATTGTTTCTATCACACAAGGTTGATATTGCTTTGACTTTATACACTTGTATACGTCAAGGGAAATGCCTGTATCATTTAAATTAAAGAATCATTGGCTCTTGTGTAAGGGAATTCGGTATCACAAAAATACATTGACATATTACTTGACTAATCAATGACAGAACTACTAGATATCTACCGAAATATTGCTCGTTTGAGTAATTCGAATTGTACCAGAGTGTCTAGTGCGTGTTGTTTTTACGTTAACGCGATTGAGACGTTTATCGCGTTTGGCTCTCTGATTGGTTAAGAGCTTAGAGCGGACCAATCGGAGCTCCGCATGTCATAAACGTGTCGATCGCGTTAACGTAAAACAAACTTGCACCAGGCACTCTGATTTTCGACAACGTATCTAACTTTTTGACAACCAATTACAAATCTCACCTTCTTTAGTTTAAAAGAGGATTAAATGTCTTATCTTACTTATATTTATTTTACAAAAAATTTCAATTGCCAAATTGCATTTCTTATTTTGTATCACTTCTATCAAGAGGGTGCGAAATATTGAAAATACTTTTTGAAAAATTATACATTACCTACATAAATGTCTAGTAGTTCTGTATTGATGACTCGATCAGAAACTGGCATGGACCGTACTAATTGTTAACAAATCTTACTCTTAAATACTGAAACGTTATTCAATTTTTAATGTTAAGACCGTTATGGACGGGCAATTTTGTAAGTATCGTTTTATACAAAATGTATATGAAAGAGCATAATGTCACGGAGACATGGATCGTGGCATCCACGGAGCGAGCGAAAAAAAAATAGTCACGTCCCTGTCCCATCTGAGGTATTATCTCGTTACGTATGCGCAGCGACCCTAAGTCTCGTGCTATCTGTCACTTCAATTTGAACTTTAGCGTCAGGCTGTTTAAGCGTAATTTAAAATTAATGTTTTAGTATTTGAGCATTATAACATTGTCTTGTAACTAATAATTTGTAATCACTAACTGAAATTCAACCTTAAGTCGATTCCATTTGGTTTAATATTGTGTAATATAATGTGTGGTAAAAAGGGCTTTTGTTAAATGGTGACGTTCTTTGCATGGCTTCATGGTACAAGGTTCACAATGAAATGTCTTCAAAAATATCGTGTTTTTTGTACAGATTGTATTGTATTGAAACTGTGTAAAAACTCTTACTCTCTTATAAAAAAATGTAAGTATCGACGGATTACCTAGTCCGTGTTTTGTCTCTATCCCACTCTGTCGTTTTTTAACTTTAAAGAAAGAGAGAACACGCTGAATAGTTATTTCGTCGATCATCTGTCTTTATTTGCAAGATTAGTATTTATCAAAGATAAACAAATAAAATTAAATGTCATATACAAAAAATTGCCTATAAACAACGTACATTGCTCGTTTCATAAGTAAATGTTGTTTGGTTGTTGGTTCCAGCGCCGCATACGACACAGTGACTCAACAGAACGTCGCGATCAAGAAGTTGTCGCGACCCTTCCAAAATGTGACGCACGCGAAGCGCGCTTACCGCGAGTTCAAACTCATGAAGCTCGTCAATCATAAAAATGTAAGTATTTTCAAGAAAAGAGCTCTAAAGTTTGGATACTCTAACATTGCACAGACATGCATAGTATTCTCCAAAACAACAAGACCTCAAAAAAAACGCCTTATTTTGCAAGAAATGGAATTTTGGAGCCTTTTTCTATTATAGATAATCGGTCTGCTGAACGCGTTCACGCCCCAGAAGAGCCTGGAAGAGTTCCAGGACGTGTACCTGGTGATGGAGCTGATGGACGCCAACCTGTGCCAGGTCATCCAGATGGACCTCGACCACGAGCGCATGAGCTACCTGCTCTATCAGATGCTCTGCGGCATAAAGCATCTGCATCTTGCTGGGATTATTCATCGGGTAAGAACATTTTATCTTATTTTAAGGCTGCGACTGTCCCTTCCTGACCAGAGAAGCGACTCTAGAATGCTTTCATAAATTTTGTTGTTTTGTCGTAGGACTTGAAGCCGTCCAACATAGTGGTGAAGAGCGACTGCACGCTGAAGATCTTGGACTTTGGGCTGGCGCGCACCGCCGGCACCACCTTTATGATGACGCCCTACGTCGTCACCAGATACTACCGCGCGCCGGAGGTAACTTACACCTAATGTACGAATACCAACGCCAGTAAGTCCACAACGCCAACGTTTTTTGGACACTTGGCCAGATGTGATGACGGCAAGTGGAGCAAAGCTCTGACTGAATGGTTGTCAAGGATCGGCAAAAGAAGTCGTGGTCGTTTACCACTCTTACGTTGATCTTCTATCAGAGGATAGTACTTCCCCGGTCGGTCAGACCCAGTCATGCTGAAACCAGCGAGACTCTAATACCTTACTGTAACCACTATTTTATAGACTAAACGTGATTACGTGTATAGGTGATCCTGGGCATGGGTTACACGGAGAACGTGGACATCTGGTCGGTGGGCTGCATCATGGGCGAGATGATCCGCGGCGGCGTGCTGTTCCCCGGCACCGACCACATCGACCAGTGGAACAAGATCATTGGTCAGCATCCTGTTTTATATCTTATGCCGCTCGCCCACGACGACTTTTTGTTTCGAATGAGCATCGCTACAAAAAGTCGTCGTAGGTGAGGGCTGTTGTAGACTGTTATGTATTGTAAACTGTGACATTTTTAGGTTTCGTGCAACAAGAGAAAATAAAATAAGATCTTTATGGGGTCGTGGTTGCCTGTGATTCAATAACAGTTGTGCTATCAAGCTGAAATTAATATTAAATAAGTAATGAAGTTTTCAGCCCTTTGAAGTTTTAAAAATTCAGGTCATTTTTGCCGCATATTTGGACACTTACAATAAAATTAAACCCTAGAATCATGCAATTTGTCAAAAAGCAAAGTCGAGGATAGAAAAAAAAAATTCTTGATTGTAGCAGTAGAGATTGTGTTCGACTGTTGTGCATGTGAATTAAGTTTTGATTTAAAACATACAGTATATGATACTCCCCTCCCTTACATAGCTTGTGCTCTTTACAAAAAGGTATGGTATATCTGTACAGAGCAACTAGGCACCCCGTCGGCTGCGTTCATGGCGCGGCTGCAGCCCACCGTGCGCAACTACGTGGAGAACAGGCCGCGCTACACCGGCTACAGCTTCGAGAGACTCTTCCCCGACATACTGTTCCCCAGCGACAGCAATGAACATAATAGACTCAAGGTATATACTACACTCACTAAAAGCCGAGCACACTCTTATGAGGTTAAGCACTCTACCCGCGAACAGAACTTGGATTGGTGACCATTGTTGTTCTTTATATAAAGTAGACAAAACAAAGACTTTATACATTTGTACAATTTATACCAAATAAAAGATTTGATTTAATAAAAAAAAAACAGACGTCATGAGTGGCATATCATGACTTCGAAATCATCACGAGACAAATATCTATGGTACGGTAACGGTACTAGATCTAAGATGGTTTCAGCATGAATGGGTCGAATCGTCCGGGGAAGTACTACCTTCTCATAGAAGATCGAAGTAAGAGTAGTAATATCTGTACTACTGCGTTTCGTTCGGTGAGTGAGAACACTGGAGGCTCAATTTCCTCCCTTCGCTCTTTACCTCATTCCCAGCCTTAGTGGAGGCCACAATACCAGCTGTTTAAGACGATGGCTTTTGGTATAGTGGCCAGCACTTCTGGATTCCACTGACTGCTTACCATCAGGCAGAGTGGAGTCAATTTGTTAAGCTAATATAAAAAAAACTGATATTAGCCCAGGGCCAGATAAACCCACGGCAAATAAAATTTATGTTTGAAAGTTCAAGTTTTGATTTGTTCCTAGCATGATAATAGTTTATATTTTATAGTAAATATTTTAGCGATAAGGCCGCCTATTGTACCTACTATTACTGTACAATTACTTATAAGCAAAAAGTTTCTAATGGTGTACAATAAAGCATATAATAAATAAATAATAAATAGTTTTTATAATGTTCATTTAAAGTAATGGTCGCCCAGTGACTCAGTGTTTGTATAGTTTGGTCATTGGTGCTACATACTCTCGCTTATTCTTTTCGATAATATGAGTATGTTTGGTTGTGTAGGCGTCTCAAGCTCGCGACCTGCTGTCCCGCATGCTGGTGATCGACCCGGAGCGACGCATCTCTGTGGACGAGGCGCTGCTGCACCCCTACATCAACGTGTGGTACGACGAAGGGGAGGTTAATGCGGTCAGTATACACTAACTATAATAATATTATCCTATACAAAAATCTATGTTTGTATGTTTGTCCTCAATGCGTGCCAAAACCAATGATCAGATTGTGACGATATCCGAGAGGGTTTCTGGCTCAGAAAATATATTTAATACATACAAAATAAAACATTTTTTTGTCACTTTTCGCGGCGTTTAAACGCATACTGGGTGCAGCTAGTATCTATTTAAACTATTATATAAAGCGAAACAGTTTGTTTGTTTGTTTGAATGCCCTAATCTCTGGAACTACCAGTCTGATTTGAATATTTCTTTATGCGTATGTTAGCCCAGTTTTTGGGAAAGGTTATAGGCTATGTAACATCACGCTACTAGCGACGGCAGCAGAGCAGTAATCAAAGACGCTGGTGAAACCGCGCCGCAGAAAGCTAGTATTATAATATATTATGTATTATCTATCCTAATTGATTTTTCAATGTTTCTTCAAATGGATTAGGGGATTTGAAAGTCTCGACAGTCTCAAGTCTCGGGAATCGAAACAACACACAATCAGTCTCGGAATATACCGGGATTTCGATACTTCATAGAATTAAATCAAAATCAAGAAAGAATTAAAGCATCGTTAGTCAAAATTAATATTTATCTCATAATATGATAGTATAAAGCAAATTCACTGTATTCAACTCCCTGTTTCTTCCCTAATTTTTAAAAACCCACGAAAAGGATTTTGATTAGTTTTCACTAACGTTTACGTACGCATAATATACTGAAGCCCAGAATTACAGTACATAAAATCAATAATAATTCGCTGTTTTTTTGCGTTTCTCTACATACTAGCAAACTCAAACCATTTATTTTATTTTGATCATAAAGTATGATGCTTATAAAAAGTCAACATTACATGAAGTCAGCCAATCGACCTGCAGCCAGTTCGCAGCAGTTTAGAAAATATGAATGAAACCACTCTATAGATTTTGATACGGTTTTCACTGTCGTTTAGAGCATTTTCTCCTGGAGGTTAATACGAAAACCAAGAATATTAACGATTAATAATAATAATAATAATTACAGAAAATATATACTATTAAAAATTTACTCAAAGATATTTGCAGAAAATGTAATAGTTCATTCATCAGAAACAATACAGCACATAATAGGCGCATGCAAATCAATAGCCCAAACCAATTACAAACACAGACACGACGAGGTTGCTAAAGTTATACATCAAAAACTTGCACAACAGTTCAAACTTATTTACGTACGTGTACGTACTATAAATATAACCCAGCGACTATTCTAGAAAACACTACTACAAAACTTTACTTTACCGAACCATCCTTACAGATCGAACAATTCAATTAAATAGACCATAAATTACATTAGTAAACAGTACAAATAAAACCGGATACCTCATAGATTGCTGTACCGAACACACAGTCTTCAAACAACAATTGCAAAAAAATAACTAAATACATAGAACTAAAAGATGAAATTAGGCGATATTAGCACCTATTAAAAGTAGTAATCGTTCCCATAGTTCTCTCTGCAACATGAGTTATACCTAAACAGTTTTATACCAATCTCTCAAAACTCTCATCATTCCACCTAAAATCCACCACCTTCTACAAAAAAGCAGTAATACTGAATAGATGTAGATTAGTCAGAAAAATTTTACAGTGCACAGCGGACAACACACCTATACACAACACACCAACACCACACGATACAACCATTAACGCAACACAAACCGTTGATAATACTGATGTACCTACACTTGGATTAGGCCTGTGCCATCAGCTTTACCGGTTAGCCAAGTAAAATAAAAACAAAAACAAAATAATAATATCACAGCAACTACACAACGCCATCTACCAATGCAAATAGTCATGTTCATACACACAAATATTTGCACTGAGCGGGAATCGAATCCGTGACTCCTGAGTGGCAGTTAATGGAATCCGCGACCCCTGAGTGGCAGTCGTTACACATTACCACCGAACCACAGAGGCAGTCAGATTTGTTAATATACGTTAAAAACTTAGTCAAAAAAAAAATTGTTATCGTATCTTGAAAACACAGAGCAGGCAGCAGGTTCTTATAATGACTTTTATTATGAAACAGTCTGGGACGTAATAAATTTGATATTGTGTGTTAATAGATGCCGTTTTAGAATTTTGTCTTGAGTCTCGACTCAAAAGTCTCGGGTTTCGAGATAACTAAATATACGAAGTCTCGGGACCCGAGACAACTAAATTTACAAAAAATTTCGGCACCCGATACAATTAGAAATTTATAAAAGTCTCGGGAATTAGAGATGAGCCGTCTCGGGACCCAAACCCTTGCTAGGCTGAGCTATAGTGTGGTAACAGTATCTGTGTGTCGCAGCCGGCGCCGGCCTCGTACGACCACTCGGTGGACGAGCGCGAGCACACGGTGGAGCAGTGGAAGCAGCTCATCTACACCGAGGTCGTGGAGTACGCCGCGCCGCCGCCGCCGCCGCCGCACTCCGCGCCGCACCCGCCGCCGCCCGACCACGCGCAGCCCGCGCTCACCACATAGGTACGGTATATACTATATAGGTACAGTGTCAGCTCAGCACATAGGTACAGTATCAGCTCATCTACTGACTACGCAAAGACTGCGCTCAGCACTCAGATAATAGCAACGTTTTACCTGAAAATAAAACGTTTATTAAACATACTTACCTTCTTCCAAACCTAATTAAAACATGAGAGTAGCTAACCTGATTTCCGGTCGGATTCGTGCCTTTTGTCTCCTTTTTACCTGTATACCCGTCTCTTTCTAACATGTCACGTTACGTCACGTCCTCTTTCTTATGGTAGGACTTGCTATATAAAGCATGGCCCGCTGTGTTCTGATCATTGGCTCGAATGTTTTGTGTCACCAGGCAGAGTTTAGAAATATTAGGTTTGGAAGAAGGTAAGTATGTTTAATAAACGTTTTATTTTCAGGTAAAACGTTGCTATTAAACCAACTGTACCGTTCTTCCAAACCTAATTAAAACATGAGATTTGTTTGTTATCGCCTGGTGAAAGAGGACGTCAATGTGATCACATATGTTTAATGATGTTGAGAAAGGGTAACATATGTGTTAGTAAGTATAAATCATAATGTGTTTTATTTGTGCTAATTGGATTTACGAATAATGAAACGTGAGCAAGAACATTCAGGTGTACATAATGTAAATTATGTGAGAAGAGATGCAATATTGACAATGTTATTGACAGTAGAAACAATCAGAATTTATACACTCCACCATTTAATTTTGCCATTTACAGGCAGGTATTCAAAACGTTACACCTGTTCCATCTAGTCATAGACATGAGAAGATAATTCATGTGACCGAATGGCAGAACGGGATTGACTCAGATCGAAATAATTGCAGTTTTTGTGTCATAGCAGTCCTGTTAAAACCGGATGCTTCTATTTCGCTTTAGACCTTAGTTCTAAACGGTGGGTCGATCCTGTTTTACTTTCAATCCGTTTTAGTACCATAGTAATAGGAGTACTTAGTTCCTAGTTGTTGGTTGGCTTCAGACTTCTGAAGGCTTGACCACGGGTAGGTATGGCTCACAGAACCAACTATACAATTGGATGATAGCTCAGTTTATACCATATGTTTGGGTTAGAGATAGAAAACCAAAGCAACGGTAACTAGAATTTTATTTAGACATAGTTTTTCTTTGTACCCACTTACAAGACTCAATCAGTAATCTTGGTAAGTCAAATTTGAGGTCATTCAGCTATGGATCAGACTCATAGATAAAAAAAAAGTCGTAGATATTTAGACTTAGCTTTTTGGCGGTGAAACAATACATATACACATTACACATTATTCATTATGCTTTTGGAGTGAGAAGACATATGTTGATGTGTCTACTGGTACTTGTTAGATATTTCTGATGACGAGCTTAGCTCACTTCAGACATTGTACACCATGGTAACACTACCAGTGAATACCTCGAGTCTGGTTAAAATACAGCAGTGTATTATGAGCTGAATCGACATAGCGTACATCGCGAGTTCTCTGGTCCTTTATTAGCTTGTCCGGGATCCCGTATGCAGTTCTGCACGTGGTAGGCACGCGTGTGTTTGAACACAATATTTGGATTAGTAGTAGGCACTGAACATCATTCTGATCATTTATTGGTTTTAGCGTTATATTTATTGGCCTGATACATTAATAAATTAAAATTAATTTTTGACAATTGTTGTCAAGGGTTTAATGCTACCTTAATTGTTTCAAATGACGCAGCTGTCCAAGTGTCGATAAAGAACATTGTTCAATCCAATGCGTCCACCGTATCACCGTTTGATAGTAGACTATAACAGTCTTAGTATATTAATCATTGAGAAAGTTACGGGGTTGCAATCATATTTATAACCGAGGGTAGGTTCACTTAGAAATAATCGCCAGTACATATATTATATGAGATACACGAATCTTGCGATAAGTACTTTTTATAGGTGAGTACAGACTGAATTAGGGTCGGTACGACGATCGGTACGATACGATCGGTATGTCTACAAGCGAACAGAAGCAACTGTAAGCACATGACACATTACCGTTTAGGCTATAGCATAGTTAGCTGCCACCTGTGATACGAGCAAAGCTTAACAGTTATTTACTTTCCGGGACAGTAAACGGATATCGTGATGACAGTAGAGCATCTATTGTGTCTACAATATTGTCCATGAAAGGATTAAGTATGTTGAGGTTAATGATTTGATCGAAGCGTTAACAAACACGTTCATCATCCATCTTTTCGTTACGCGTATATTAGAGCGATGTAATTCGATGAGAATTGCATTTTTTCGAGTGTAGTAACATCTATTTAAGCATTCTTTAGTTTAATTGACGATAGAAAATAATGCGTATGCATTCTTAGCTTTTTGGGTAAAGTAGGTTATACGAGCTAATCTGAAGCATTAGTATATTTAATGTGTGCAATATATTTGTATAGTTTTCAGAATGTATGGCGGTGAGCTTTGGCTTGCCATTCTACATAACAGGAGTATAACGTCATTGGGTTAATTGAACGATAGTGAGTTCTCCGATCCCGGTGGGAAAACGGGAGATAACTCTGATACTTGATTAATTATACAGTGCATCTCATTGTTCATTGAGGCGTTGCTCTTAATGTTAAAAGACCGATCAGCAAGTTTACTTTGTATTCGGGATTAGTTTTAAACAAAATCGGCCAAAGTGAGTTTTTCTTGTAAGGCAAAATGCTTTCCTTGTGATAAGTTGCCATTGTTAACCTGTAGTAGTCGCTTATTCTCATATAGAGAAGGCATGAGCATTAATCGTTACGCTTGCTCAACGCGGATTGGCGATTTCGGAAAAATCCATGTTTCCTCATAATGTTTTCCTTCACCGTCAGTCTATAATGTACGAATACCCTTCGAAAGTACCTACGCGTGACTTGAAAAAGTCACATTGGTACTTGCCCGGATTCGAATCTACGACCTCATGTTTAAAAAGTGGGTGCGTTATCTACTTGGCCATCACGACTCTGCCTCTGTAATCGGAGCCCGCGTACCATCGATACAGCAGATATGGCGGTAGCTACGCCCTTGCCTCTAGCGATAGACCATTGAGAGTGTATTTACTTGTGCATTTACTATAATTATGCATCATTTAGTGGTTACCTAGCAGAGATGGCAGTTCCTGGTCATATACTTTCCTCTCAGGTTTACAGGAGTTTTGCCATGATCGCTTTGCTGGGTAGACGGATTGGCAGCCGCAGTGATGTTGATCTGCATTAGTACAGGATCTCTCTTTTCCTACTTCAAGTTTAGAAGGTTTAAGCCAATCGCTTCGCTGGGAAGACGGCTGGCTAACGCAGTGCATCTGCATTAGTACAGAATCTCTTTCAATTTTAGAGGATTCAAGCCATAATCGCTTCGCTGGGAAGGCGGCTGGCAAACGCAGTAATGCCCATCTGCATTAGTACAAGATCCCTCTCTTTCTCTCTCATTCAGGTTTACAGTATTTCAGCCATATCGCTTCGCTGGGAAGGCGACTGGCAAGTTCTATGGTGCCCATCTGCATTAGTACAGAATCTCTCTCTCTTTCAAGTTTAGAGGAATTAAGCCATAGTCGCTTCGCTGGGAAGGCGGCTGGCAAACGCAGTGATGCCCACCTGCATTAGTACAGGATTCCTCTCTCTCTCTCTCTCTCTCATTGAGGTTTAGAGGATTTAAGCCATATCGCTTCGCTGGGAAGGCGGCTGGCAAATGCAGTGATGCCCATCTGCATTAGTACAAGATCCCTCTCTTTCTCTCTCATTCAGGTTTACAGTATTTCAGCCATATCGCTTCGCTGGGAAGGCGACTGGCAAGTTCTATGGTGCCCATCTGCATTAGTACAGAATCTCTCTCTCTTTCAAGTTTAGAGGATTTAAGCCATAGTCGCTTCGCTGGGAAGGCGGCTGGCAAACGCAGTGGTGCCCACCTGCATTAGTACAGGATTCCTCTCTCTCTCTCTCTCTCATTGAGGTTTAGAGGATTAAGGCCATATCGCTTCTCTGGGAAGGCGGCTGGCAAACTCTGTGGTGCCCATTTGCGTTAGTACAGAATCTCTCTCTCTCTCTCTCTCTTTCAAGTTTAGAGGATTTAAGCCGTAGTCGCTTCGCTAGGAAGGCGGCTGGCAAAGGCAGTGGTGCTCACCTGCATTAGTACAGGATCCCTCACTCTCTCTCTCTCTCTCATTCAGCTTCAGAGGATTTAAGCCATAATCGCTTCGCTGGGAAGGCGGCTGGCAAAGGCAGTGGTGCCCATCTGCATTAGTACAGAATCTCTCTCTCTCTCTCTCGTAGTAGAGGATTCAAGCCATAATCGCTTCGCTGGGAAGGCAGCTGGCAAACGCAGTGGTGCCCACCTGCATTAGTACAGGATCCCTCACTCTCTCCCTCTCTCATTCAGCTTCAGAGGATTTAAGCCATAATCGCTTCGCTGGGAAGGCGGCTGGCTGGCAAAGGCAGTGGTGTTCATTCGTTTAGAGGATTAAAGCCATAGACGCTTCGCTGAGAAGGCGACTGGCAACCGCAATGGAACTGATCTGCACTAGTACAGGGTCTCCAAAATAGTACAGGGTCACTGCTGCCTGTTCGGCAAAATGAATAGGTATCCAAGATCGATGAAGATATCCCATTTGCTTTCTTGTACAGTATGCTATACGAGTACGTGAATTTGAGTCGTGAAACTGCGAGGGTAACTTTGAACTCTTAAAGTCATCCTGCAGGGTAGGTGTTCCTCGGCAGGCCATTTTCCTTGCATTGTTTGTGGACTCATTGTAACGCTTCAAATTCAACTTCGTATTGTAGCCTGGTTGCGTATTATTTCTGTATATCTGCACATCTTATACTCACCTTTTCAGCTTTACATTAAGCAGTAGGTACGTATATATCATAGCATTATAGGCTAAAAGTTCCCAACCGAGCAAGCCACGGTTCGGGTAACATGTATCTACGGGTTTCTCCGTTGGAGAGTATATACCCGCTTTATGATACTATGTTAAAGTTTATAGTCAGGCTATGGGTCTGAAATAAAAGTCCTGAAAGTAATTCGTCAAATACGAGATTCGTATTTCAGTTGATGTCAATCAGACGAATTTATCCTGAAAATGACTCGTTAAACGTATTGTATGATTTATGACAGTTATATTTAAATAAGTTGATGCAGTCATACCTGAGAGGATAGACATCATGAGCTCTTCCATAGATAGCTAGAGGTCTAAAATAACTTTAATTTTATCCTGAAAATAATTGGTTAAACATATGACTTCATGCTTCGCCTTTATGATAGTTATATTCAAGATAATGCAGTCATACTTTGAGAGAATAAACGATGTAAGCATTTCAAAAGTGTAAAATAAATATATTATGGTTAAATCTCGAAAGTAATGCACCAAACTTACGGTTATGCCGCGCGCCGTTGCCTTCGAGTAGTGACTTATTCCTCTAGAATTCACTGCTGAAAACCAAACTGGGCAGTAGTCGACCTACTATTATATCAGCACTAGAGGAATAAGCCGGCGTTGAACTCGTTGCATTCACTCTTCTTTTCCGTGTTGATCCGTGAAGATAGACGGTATACTTTTTACTTCCATCTAAATATATTCAACTACCTACTTACTACATTTAATAAACAGAAACGAATGGTAACACCATTAAATTTTACGTAGGTAGTTAATTTGCGCAAAATGGCGCTGATACGAAATATTAAATATTATAATATTAAAAAAAAAATAATATTCAGTAAAGATAGTTGTAGTTACTTTCAGCACTTACATGATTTGTCGTTCGCCGATGTAGATAAAAAGGTAAAATTCTTACCACTTTGAACTGACTTAACATATTATTAATGAAATAAAACACAATCACGTATCTATAGGCACAGACTTCGGTATGTGTGAGGCTAGTGTCTAGCCGAAGACACAACCGTTCCAACGGAAAATCAAGACGCCAATGATCAGAACACAGCGGGCCATGCTTTATATAGCAAGTCCTACCATAAGAAAGAGGACGTGACGTAACGTGACATGTTAGAAAGAGACGGGTATACAGGTAAAAAGGAGACAAAAGGCACGAATCCGACCGGAAATCAGGTTAGCTACTCTCATGTTTTAATTAGGTTTGGAAGAACGGTACAGTTGGTTTAATAGTATTTTCTCCTATAGAAAAGATGAATTTCAAATTTATAAATTTTGTTAAAATTCAAATTTTAAATTTTAAAATCTTTACCATATAAAAAATGTCCAAAAAAACTTTGAAAACAAACAAATTTGTACAGCTAACAAATTTGTTTTACCACCTAGTTAATATTTGATGCTTTTTATTCAAGGCTTTTTATTGTGTTGCACACAAGTTTATTGGTTTAAATATCCTTTCATATCTTATAAAAATAAATTTAGAACTAAGTATTCTTAAATCTTTTAAAATAATGTCATAGAAAGTACTATGGTTATCAAAGTGGACATTATCAGTTATCACATACATTAATTAATATATTTTTTTATTCTTTTTAATATTCTTAAGTAGTTTTTGAAATATAAACTCAACAAATAATTGCAGGTGTAAGCAGTGCTGACCGCCGCGACATCCACGGGCAGAGTCAGAGGACATTTAGTCCGTGCGGCGGAGCCAGGCTAAATATACATACAATAACTATGTACATATTTACCGTGCAAATGTTATGTGCAATATTCGACGGAGACAAGTGCAAAGTCGTTCATTTTGTTCATACAGAGGCGGCAGGCGGCATGCAGTAGCCGACATATATGTGGACACTTGATCCGGTTTGTTTATATTATGTTAATACCGTTATCGACTTGTCTATTTGTAGTTTCTTCCTGTTTCTATTATATAAATAGTGTAAGTAATTATAATTTGTGGGATGCTTTTATAATAAGCTCAACGGTGTGAAGCTCGGTACAGCTACCTTCACTACTTTGGACAATTGGTTTGCATTAAGGAGTGCCTTTTGCGACTTGCTAATAAGAAGTTTGTGATTTTCAGCTTACGGACTGACTTTGATATGTTTCAATATTTTTGTAATGAACATACAATAATGACTTGGACATAAGTGGTTTCATCTATTAATGCTATATTTTATCTATGGACTTTGTTTTATATTATATTTTATTTATAATTCGTAATTATTAAATGATGTATACAGTGTTGAGCTTGAATTGTTTCATTTTATGTAATATATTTGACATTTAGACGTGCAATTATATTTTTTATTGTATTTAATAATTTTAATTATGAATTAATGTAATCACTGCTGCAAATGTCTGTTCTTATCCCCCGTGGCCAATAACTTGGTGAAATAAACGAATTATAAATGCAGTGCCATTGTGACTGTTTGCCATACATACAGATACCACGTGTGTGGTCGTGCGTTTGTAAGAGTTTTATGACGTTTAAAGAGTGATACAAAAGCGTGTATTTGTTTCTTAGCCATACCCATCGTCTGATAGTTATTCGGGATTTTGTGATGTTTATAGATTTTTCGTAAACAGTAGTACTAGTTAGGTTGTTGATAATATTGTATTGAGTGTACGAGAGTAGGTCGTTAAGTACATTTCTACCTAATTAGTCTCTTATAGTCGCCTCACACGATGCCGCAGGGAACTGATAACGAGATACGTAATAGACATCGAGTTCTCATAGACATAGCGCCCACTCGCGGGACAAAGCTACCTACTAACTACTCAATAAGTTCGCTTGTAGTAAGATCGGTTGTTAATGTTCTACGTAGCATTTCTCTTTTATGTTTTGTTCACTCTTCTATAGGCTTCGTGTGGGGCTCTTCGTAGGTTATTGTTTGAAACCTCACTAGGTGATATAATTATGAATAAGGATATTAAAGAATGTGGATAGTGTAATGGAGGGTTTCAAATATAGCACAATTGATTAGCTATAGAAAAAGCTGGACGGTAATAACTTTGTGATGCGCATTATTTTGTATAATCGTTAAAGTAAAAAGCAATAATAGTACATTCTGTAGTAGAGCGGTCATGCGTGTTCATATTTGTTTAAAGTTTCGGCTCTAACATATCACGGATACAATAGACGACATGTTCTGTGATGGTTGATCGCTCGTTCATCCACCATGTTGCTTTACTTTGGTTCCATAATGTTGTATGTAACACGACGGTGATAACTAGTGTTGTCCATCGCCCGCTTGACCTCTAAATACTGACACATGTTGTCATACTGTTCATTCGTAATAGTTACGTAAACGCTTCGTACGTTACTTAGACATTGTGTAGGCGTACTAGTAAATAATGCAATTATAATAAATCTCGGAGAGTATACAATAATAATTAATACTTTAGGTGTAGTATAAATCTGTAAATATAAACACTTAATATGTATGGAACGAAAGTGAAGAGAACATTTGTGTATAACCTTAGGACATTCTGTTTATCACTATAGTAAATAATACCACAACTGTACGTCCAAATTGTCCATTTATATGTTAATGTACCTAATACAAATTACAATAATAATATAATCATTAGAATGTATTTTAGTACACTTGGTAACGAGGTGTTATGCCGGCGGCGGCTTGTAGAGGTACATACTTGAGTTAACACTTCAATGACTATCTAAAAACAACTTATTTTTACTGTACACGTAAGTTATTTCATATTTTAACTGAATAAAATCAAAATGGTTATTATAAATGGTGTTTGATTTATTCATCTCCTATTAATATTGTAAATGCGAAAGTTTGTGTGTGTGAGTTTACCACTCAGCGCCTGGTATGTACGGTGCCGAGGACAGACATAGGCCACTTTTTGTCCTGAAAATCAGTTTCCGAGGAATACAAAATATATTTTAGGCGCGAGCGATGCCATGAGACGCCGCTGGTTTCACATAAATATTATGATACATTACCTTTGGTGCTTTGCTCGGCATTAAACTTCAAGACCACTAAGGCATCGTTAACACCAAACGTCTCCGTTGCCGACTGTGATAATGCTCATTAAATTACACACTCTCGATAAGTAATGTTCAGTGTGAACAAAAAGTTAAATATACATGGAAAGACGGTAAACTGCGTAACGTGCGCTCACAGTCAGCGGCTGACAATACGTTAGGTCTGAAGAATGCCTAAAGTCCACGATGTCGGACGGAGACAGTGTTACGAATCTCATGTGGAACTGGGCAGCAGTGCAGCACACTTGGCCAGACGTAGTGACGGCAGGTGGAGCAAAGCTCTGACTGAATGTTTGCCGAGGACTGGCAACTAGGATTAATGTCAAAGGTGGGTTCACTCATCATTCACAGCCCATACACTCACTGTTAGGTTTATACCTTGCTTTGTGAATCCCACTTAAAATTTCCTTTATTTTTAGATGGTCAGATTTTCAGATGGTCAGACTTTCAAAAGGTCAGCTTTCAATTTTAACTTTTGTATATATTTGTAGCCAAGCCATTGACTGTTTGAGATTTTTTGACCAGTGACTATAAAACAGTCAAGGTCTTGTGGTGTAAAGGTTCATTGACAAAACAAGATGCCAGGCATCATGACAACAGACTGAACGAGCCGAGGCGAGGACGAGACTAACATTTTTGTTTGAGCTCTGTAGGTATATTCCCTTTTATACTTTTTCTGTAAATTTTTATCAAAAGAATCGCTGTGAACCAATGCAAGAAAACGCTAAAAGAAAGAAACTGTGCTACGCCTTTATTCGAGGTCAGTCTTCTGAAAATTGGTCTATGTACTCTTACTCTGTGGCATAATGAAATTGAATGTTTGTTTGACATTTTGATTTTTGTCAGAAAAAGGGCGGGAAACTTTGAAAGTGAAAAGGCGCGTTTTCTCTATCAAATTTACGAAAAAATTCACAATTTGTATTATAAACAATATTTTTGTAAATATTTTTGTTAAATAGACTGTTCATAGTGTACATAGTAAATAAGTAACCCGAAATGGGTAAAAAAAGGCGGAGGAAGGACGAAATGTCCTATGCTGACTCGCCGCAACAGCAGCAGTTAGCTGAATCTTCGGACTCCGATTCAGCGGAGTCAACAGAAAGCTGCAAAGACACAACAAAGGATAAGTACGCCATTTACAAGGTAAAAGGATACAATCGTAAATATCCCGAGGAAACCAAGCAGACGGACCTCATAGTCTTCCTGGCTCATCACGAACAAAATGCAACATTTAGCGATAGGGATCGTATGGCCCTATCAAAAGGTTTACGAGAGCATGGAGTTTCAGGCGTCATGCATCTACGTACTATAAATAAGTACAAAGTCGGCATAACATTTGACCTGCCAAACAACGCCAATATGTTTCTTCAAAACAAAAAGTTGTTAGATCAGCTGTCTCTTAAGGCAACTATACCCGCTGGAGATACCGAAATAACGGGAGTACTTACTTCGGTTCCCGTGGAAATGTCCAACAAACAAATTTTTTCATTGATTGGCAGCTCTAAAAACGTAATACAAGTTAGGCGCTTCATGCGCAGGGTCAGAGGTGACGCTGGTGTAACTTTCGTCCCTACACAGGCTGTCGCAGTAACCTTCGCGTCCACTATTCTTCCTCAGTACATTTACTTGGACTCATGGCGTCACGAAGTTAGTAAATACATACCACCAGTAAAACAATGCCTTAAGTGTCTGCGGTATGGACATATTGCTAAATTCTGTCGCAATACTGAAGTATGTTCAATTTGTACATTAAACCATAATTTTAAGAATTGTCAGGTTGACCCAAAAGATGCTAAATGCGCAAACTGCAAAGGTAATCATATAGCTATCTCCTCATCTTGCCCAATTAAAAAACAAAAAGTTGAAGAAAATAAAATTAAGTCACGAAGTGTCACTTACTCTGAGCTCTTTGACGCTAATACATTCCCAGCTTTAACTGCTCGAACTTTAGATGTACAAATTAATAATCTAATGAAATCCGATAAATTTATAAGTACTTTAGTAGAAACAATTACAAAAATAGTTACATCTAAAGATGTTCCTATTAATTCATCATCAATTAAACAGGTTTTAAAAACAACTATAAGTAAGAAATTTCCATCATCCTCTAAAAAAATGGGGGGGGCACAGCTGCTCGCGTCCGTAGGAATTACCACCTTTTTCTAGGCCCACCCTACACGTGTCCCCCGGGTGGTGCTAAATGAGCAGCATCGCCGAGCAAGGGCGGCGACAAATAACCCACATAGAGGCATTCGCAGGCCTCGGAAGGACTAAATCCCTTCTAAAAAGTGCGACCGCATCACCTTGGGAAAGTGATGCGCGTATATCCCTACTCGTAATATGAAAGTATGAATGATAGCGAAATAGATTTGTCATGCGATCCGGCTAACGCCCGGCGCTCGCAGGTACCCGGGCCTGCGAGTGTGAAATTGGTTACCGAAGTCTGCACAGGGGTAGGCGACCAGGCCCCTGTGACGGAGAATGTTCCTGGCAGCACTAAAAAACTTGTACAACAAGCATTTCATCCAAGCCTCTTTATCTCAAGAACTAGATCTTCCTCACTTGGAAATCTTAGCACAAGCAGCACCACAAAGGAGAAAAATTTGTCACAAACACCGTCGGAGACTATCACCATTGATGATGAAGATAACAACTGTCCCCCCAAATGGCAAAGAATACCCACTCAACGAAATCCTAAAAGAAAAAAGCTATCCAATAGCCCACCTTCCATGGGACTGCTGAAGAAGAACTCAACTCAAACATCACAGAGTTCCATCAACACTTTTAACAGATATAGTGAACTTCCAGTAGACATACCCGATGAGCCCATTGGATCAATAAAAAGCCAACCGCAAACCAAGAAAGCCAGCAAACCACCTCCAATAATCCTTTATGGAATTATGGATGTAATTAAATTGACAGAGCTCCTAGATAGTTCAGTTCCCAGTGATGGTTATACTTATAAAATAGTTACCAAAGACCAGCTAAGAGTAATGGCAAAGACAAGTGAAGTATACAAAGATGTTATTAACCTTATTCGAAAGAAAGGACTTATAGGGCATACATTCACACAAAAAGATAAGAGAAGCTGTAGAATTGTGATTAAACACTTGCACCACACAACTCCAAAAGAAGCTATTATTGAGGAAATAGAAAAAACCGGTAATAAGATCAAAGGAGAAATTATATGTGCACTTTCTAGAAGAAACAAGAAACCGTTAAATATGTTTTTCGTTAATGTAGAACCTGGTCCAAATAACCCAGAACTAAAGCATATAGATTCCATATACCACACCAAAGTTAAGATAGAAGATCCACGAAAAACAAATGAAATTCCGCAATGCACTAGATGTCAGCAATATGGACACACCAAAAACAATTGCATGCGCCCCTATCGATGCGTTAAATGTGCAGAAGGACATAGAACTATAGATTGTCCAAAAAAAGACAGAAATACACCTGCTACCTGTACATTGTGCCTTGGAGACCATCCTGCAAACTACAAGGGGTGCCAAGTATACAAAGAGATCCGCGCAAGAAAAATGATTTCATCCCACAAAAATGCTGCAACAAACATAAAGCACCCAAGAACTAATAATGTTGTCTTTCAAACAGAGGACTTCCCTCCACTAAAACCAAGCATCCATGCTAAAGAACAACCTCCAGGCTTACGAAGTCAAGATCCCGATAATATTACTCACTGGTACAAGAAAAAAGAGAACACACAATCTCAGTCAACAAGTTCACTAGAACAGATACTAATCAAACAATCAGAAAAAATGGATATCCTAATACAGCAAATGGGTACCCTAATGGGTCTCCTTACTACTATCATTGCCCAATATAATAAATGATGAAATTTCTACGAATTGCTGCATGGAATATTAATGGCCTGTCTCCCAATAAACAGGAAATTGAGCTGTTCATAAAAAACAATAGGATAGATGTTCTTCTAATATCAGAGACACACATGACAGACAATAAAATCATCCTAATGAAAGGGTACAATATTTATTACACCAACCATCCAGATGGAACGTCACACGCTGGGTCAGCGATAATAATAAAAGGAAACATCCAACACCACCCTCTTCCGAACTTCAAACAAGCATACCTACAGGGTACTGTTATATCATTAGACGACTGGCAAGGTTCACTCAACATCGCAGCTGTGTACTGCCCGCCTCGGCATAGAGTTGATGAGCAATTGTTTAATCAATTCCTTAACACACTTAGTAGCAGGTACATTGCCGGAGGGGACTGGAACGCTAAAAATACCTTCTGGGGCTCCAGACTGACCACAACCAGAGGCAGAGAATTAAAGAAGGCAATAGACTCAAATTCGCTTAATATACTGACAACAGGTGAGCCAACATACTGGCCAGCCGATCCCATCAAAACGCCCGATCTGATAGATTTTTTTATCACTAAGAGTATGTCAGGAATGTACACAAATATAGAATCATGCTTGGATGGCAACTCCGATCATACACCTGTGATATGCACGCTGAGCACTACAATAATCTTGAAAGAACCCCGTGAAACGCTATATAATCGTAAAACTGATTGGGACAGTTTCCGGTATTTTATAGAGGAAAATTCAAATCTACTCATTCCACTTAAAACAAAAGAAGACATTGATAAAGCAGCTTTCGATACAACAAATCTAATCCAAAAAGCGGCTTGGATGTCTACTCCGGTTATAAAATGCCAAACTCAGAATCAGGATTACACACTACAAATACGCGAAATGATAACCACAAAACGAAGATTGAGGCGACAATGGCACACAAGCAGGAACGCACACGACAAGAGAGCCCTTAATAAAGCACAAAAGAAATTGACACGAATGCTCAAGGAGCATGAAAATGACACCCTGCAAGAAAAACTTAAAACTTTATCACCATACAAGGCAGATGATTACTCCCTTTGGAAAATAACCAAGTCTTTGAAACGACCACAAGAACACATGCCTCCAATAAGACAATCAAATGGTGAATGGGCGAGAAAACCTGTGGATAAAGCTGAAGTATTTGCAAATTTTCTAAAAGACGTATTCAAACCCAATGAACTCGACAGCAGGAATACAGAAGAAGAAATTGATCAAATCATCGAAAATGATCAACACATACCCCTTCGTTTGCGATTATGCACCCCAACTGAAGTACAGAAAACTATCAAAAATCTGAAAAAGAGAAAGGCCCCAGGATTTGACTTGATTACAGCTGAAGTCCTAAATCACCTGCCAAAGAAAGGCATTGTACTGCTAACTATTCTGTTTAATGCAGTAATAAGATTACAATATTTCCCACTTATTTGGAAAATCTCAATCATTAACATGATATGTAAACCAGGAAAGCCTTCTTCTGAAGTTTCATCATATAGACCAATAAGTTTGCTGCCACTATTATCTAAACTATTTGAAAAGGTACTCTTACAACGGTTGCTACCTATACTAGAAGAACAAGGAACAATCCCACAGCATCAATTTGGTTTTCGAGCGAACCATGGAACAACAGAGCAAATACACAGAGTGATTCACACAATTCGGCAATCCTTAGAAAGAAAAGAGTACTGTTCCGCAGTTTTTCTTGATATACAACAGGCATTTGACCGAGTATGGCACAAGGGTCTCCTGTGTAAAATTAAAATGTGCCTACCACACTCAGCATATATGCTTCTCAGATCATATCTAGAAAACCGAGTGTTCCAAGTTAGGACTGGAGATTGCCTATCTTCATTTTATAACATAGAAGCAGGAGTACCTCAAGGCTCTGTGCTGGGTCCTGTACTGTACACCGTATACACTGCTGATCTACCCACCTCAAACACAATAGTCACTGCAACTTATGCTGATGACACCGCAATCCTGTCTTGTGATAAAGATCAAATTACGGCATCTATAAAACTCCAAAATCACCTTAATAAGATTGGAACATGGCTAAAAAAATGGAGAATTAAAGCTAGTGCTGCCAAGTCCATCCACATTACCTTCAGTCTCAGAAGAGGAGACTGCCCACCGGTGAAACTTGGCGACGACATTCTCCCACAAAAAAGTGTCGTAAAGTACCTAGGTATGCACATTGACAGAAGACTTACCTGGCGAGAACATATAAAGACCAAAAGAGATCAGGCGAACCGAAAACTAAAGGATATTCACTGGCTTATAGGTAGACAGTCGTCACTTAGCTTGGAAAATAAACTCCTTATCTATAAATCCGTCTTAAAACCAATCTGGACGCATGGGATAGAGCTCTGGGGATCAGCAAGCCATTCTAATATTGAAATTCTGCAACGATATCAAAATAAAGCACTAAAAATCCTAAGTGGCGCACCTTGGTTCACAAAGAACACTGAAGTACATGAGTATCTACAAATACCAACTGTTAAAGAGGTTATAGAAAAGTCCTACAAGAATTATAAAGGAAGACTCAAACACCACAAAAATGAACTAGCTGTGACACTACTAGAGTCCTCAGAGTCTACATATAGACTTAAAAGAAAGCGAATAGCGTCAATATAACCCTGACAAATATGGAGATGACACATCACTGGATGTGAAGAATCTCGAACTGCTAATCAAGACAAGACACACAAATCTGATTAAAGCTTAGTAGGGCTGATTGCAGATCGATACATATAAGAAAAAAAAAAAAAAAAAAAAACAAAAAAAAAAAATCCTCATAATGGATTTGTCAAACTTAAATATAGTTCAATGGAATGCACAAAGTCTTAATAGCAATAAACATATATTTATTCATTTCCTCTATGCACAAAATATACATATAGCAATAATTTCTGAAACATGGTTCAGACCTGATCAGTCTTTTAAAATAAAAAATTACAATATTGAAAGGAATGATTGTGGTAACAAACACAATGGAGTTGCAATTATAATTCATGAAAGCATTACTTACACTAAAATTAACACTTATTTTGATAATTCTTTACAAAACATTTGTGTGAAAATTAAAATTAAAAATAAAGAAATAAGTATAGTCAGCTTTTATAGCCCCCTAAACTCTAATCCAGTTTTTAATAAAGATGATTTTGATTCATTGGTGAAATCTATTCCTGGTCCTTTTATATTTGCTGGAGACTTTAATGCCCATCACACTTCCTGGGGATGCGTTTCCGACTCTCCAAGAGGTAGAGAAGTCTTAGAAGTCATTGACGAAAATAATTTGGTTCTGCTTAATGATGGTCAAGCAACAACTGTTGGTTCTCTAACATGGCGTCCTAATGCACTGGATTTATCGTTGGTTTCATCGTCGTTGGCACTTAATTGTGAATGGTCTGTACATGATAGTCCTCTTGGTAGTAGTTATCACATTCCTGTAATCATAAAAGTAATGGTTAGCAGAAACAAAAACAATGTTTTTTATGGGAATTGTTTGAATGTTAAACATTTGCCCATTCACCCAAATTATAAACTCGTAGATTGGCGAATCTATAGCAATTGTGTGGAAGAATTGCTAATTGATTTTCAAATAGATAATAAAAGTCTTCTTAATTCATATTCTCAATTTTGTTCTATTTTGCGCACAGCAGCTGCTAATTCCAATAATTTAAATGGTCATGTTATCACAAATACCACCAATCACACATGCAAAAAAAATAAGATTAAAGGACCTTCTCTTCCTTGGTGGAATCAAAAGTGTACAGAGGCTGTACTAAATTTCAAAACAGCATATATAAATTTTAAAGAAAATCCAACAGAAGAAACCTATCTTCAATTTAAAAGACTCCGGGCAGTTAAAAAACTCATTTTAAAAACAGAAAGACAAAAGAGTTGGTTTTCTCTTTGTGAAACTTTTAATAGATGCACACATTTATCCATTGTATGGAAATTTATGCGTAAATATAATAAGACATATAATTTTAATATTCATGAAAATGACGCATGGGTTTTAGATTTTTTAAAGAAATACACTCCAGACTTTGTGCAACAAAGTCAAAAACTCTCACTGACAGAATTAATTCCAAAAATAATTTTCTACTTAATCCTTTTACAATTAATGAATTAATATCTGCAATCTCCTCCCGAAGAGATACTGCTTATGGTCTTGATGGAATACCATATATCTTATTTAAAAAACTAAGCACTGCAAGTTTACAAACATTTCTAAAAATACTTAATTTACTGTGGGAAAATAATGATATACCTCAAGATTGGAAAGTAGATTGTCTTGTACCAATTTTAAAACCAGATAAGCCAAAGTTATGTCCTGATTCTTATCGTCCCATAGCACTTACTTCTTGTGTAGGAAAGTTATTTGAACAATTGTTGAAGCAACGTTTAGAGTTTTACATAGAACAAAACAATATCTTACCTTCTAATCAATTTGGTTTTCGTAGGAATCGGTCTGCTAGGGAAAGTGTCTGTCAATTACAGCTCGATATTCATAACTCTTTATTGGCAAAAAAAAATTTGGTTGGAGTTTTCTTTGATGTTGCAGGAGCTTTTAATAGTGTAAATATAGATATTCTCTGTCATGAATTATTGCAAATAGGAATTCCTGTAAAAATTATAAATTGGATTAAAAGTTTTCTGAGCAATAGAGAAGTATTTGCTAAATTTAATAGACATCTCTATGGACCTAGACTCTCGTCAAAAGGAGTTTGTCAAGGCGGTATATTATCACCTTTAATATTTATATTGTATATACGTAGATTAAATCTTATTTTAGGGTCTCAGGTTAAAAATCTACAGTTTGCAGATGATTTGGTTGTTTATACATCTGGGAACAATTTACCACAAACCATCCAAATAGTCAATGATGCATTGGTAAATCTTTATGAATATTTTTCTTACCTTGATCTAAATGTTAATCTGTTCAAGTCCAAAGTTGTTATGTTTGGTAAACAGTGTCATAATATGCCCAATGTGCTTTATAATAATTGTGCATTACCCACTTCACTTGAGGTTAAATTTTTGGGGGTTCTTTTTTCATATAATCTAACCTGGAATAATTACATAAAACATATAATTAGCAAAGTAATTAAAGCTTATAATGTACTGAAATCTTTGTCTGGCTCATATTGGGGTGCAGACCCAAAAATTTTGTTACTGTTGTATAAATCATTAGTTCGTAGTCATTTTGAATATGGTTTCTATTGTTTTGCTGCAGATATTAAAATTGTAAATAGTTTAGATGTTCTTCAAAATAAATGCTTGCGTGTAATAACTGGAGCATTCAGGAGTACTCCTATAAATGCAATGCAGACTGATTGTAATATCCCACCATTAAGCATTCGTTTTAATTACTTAAAAGAAAGATTTATACTAAAACTTTATAGTGTATCTAATAACAGTCTATTGGTCAATTTGTTACACTCGATTACTCCTTTAGTTTCTAAACCAATTTTTATGATACAGGGTCTTCAAAGTTTCATAAATTTTATTCAAAATTTAAATATCTATCAATCCAAACATATTTTGCCTTGCTATGAAGGAACTTTTATTGGTAAATTTCCAGCAATTAATGTAATTCTAAAGAAAAAAAAAGAATTGTCCACAAAAGAGGAAGTAAATGCAATGCTATCAGAGTGGTCAGATCATAAATTTGTTTATACAGATGGTTCTAAGAATGATAAGGCTGTGTCTTTTGCCATATATGAGCCCTCCTCAAATATAGGCATTGGCAGAAAAATTGACAAAAATTCAAGTATTTTTACAGCTGAAGCTGTTGCTATATTGAGTGCTTTGAAACATATTGAAAATTATAATTCAGGTCATAACAAATGGGTAGTGGTAAGTGATAGCATGAGTGTTCTGCAAAACTTGTCAAACAACAAATTAAATGCTAACACAAATTATATAATTTATTTAATAAAGCAGTTATGGGTGGAATTATATCAATCAAATATTGTAATTAGTTTTGTGTGGGTGCCTTCGCACATTGGTGTTGTAGGGAATGAAAAGGTAGACTATTTAGCCAAAAAGATTGTTGATTTGGAAGAACTAATTCCTAATTCTGACCCTGATATGGATGTTTCCATACCACCTACAGATGCAGTTAGTCTTTTAAGACAGCGCATGTGTCGCGAGTGGGGGAGACATTCATACCAGTGCACTCAGGTTGAAAATAAAGGTACTTGGTTTGCCACTCTAGACGTTCAAATAAACTCCATACCTTGGTTCTGCAAGTATAACAGATTCATAAATAGAAAATTTTATTCAATTATCAGTCGTATGCGTTTTGGTCATTGTCGTTTAAACTATCATCTTCATCGCCTTAGAATGGTCAATTCTCCTAACTGTGAGTATTGTCAATCACAAGAAGTTCAGTCACTGCATCATATCTTTTTCCAGTGCTCATCTTTCAACATTCAGCGCCTTGTGTTGTCGGTTGAGCTGCTTAAAATTTATAATAATCCTGACGAGGTCCCGCAATGCATTCAGGAGCTACTTAAGAATGTCTCAGTTTATATATACTTGTACAAATTTATAGTAGAGACTGTAAATGATATTTAGTTATAATAAGTTTTCGTGTATTTAATAATATTATTTGTTTTAATAGTAAAACTTATTAACTTTAGGTTTAATTCTTAAAAATGTAAAGTAAACAATTAACTAGGTACTTAAGGAGACAGCTCGGAAAATAGGACAAAAATATTGAAATATATGAAGTAGAATTGTGTCGATGAATTGAAGACATACAAAACGATTGTCTTAGAAAAAGGAGGTTATTTACCATGACATTGACAGTAAAATGACATGAATAATGATTTTGGACAAAAATAAAATTACTCTATTAAAAAATGGGTTAAATACGAAAGACAAAATAAATAAAACAAACAATACAATGAGTATATAAACGAAAGACATTATTTTTACAAACTTACCACGTAAGAAATCCTACACGGAAGACTAGGCAGTATGGTCGAAAGACTATAGCCTGCCCTTTGGGCAAATAAAAAAAAAAAAAAAAAAAAAATTTGTTTGACATTCACACAGATTACTTTAACTATGAAGTTGTCATTCATTCTTAAAATGTCAAATTTATTTACAAGAAGTGAGTTGGGTTGCGTGTGAATTTATTAGTAAATAATCGTTTTTGTGTAGAATATCAAATGGTTATCCATTAGCATTTATGAGAAAAAAGTTATTTATCGTACTAAGTTAAAGTTAAAACTTTAAAATGTCGGACAAAGACAAGTCCAAAGCGAATGTTCAAGCAAAACACATTCCTAAGGATGCTCAAGTGATAATGTCGATCATGAAAGAGGTTGGTATATCCGACTATGAACCTCGCGTCGTGAACCAGCTTCTGGAGTTCACGTACCGCTACGTTACATCAGTATTGGACGATGCGCGTGTGTTTGCGAACCACTCGAAGAAGAAAACAATAGATCTGGATGACGTTCGACTGGCGGTTCAAATGCAGTTAGACAAATCTTTCACCAGCCCGCCGCCAAGAGAGGTGTTACTTGAGATATCACGAGTAAAGAATGTTAATCCCCTGCCCATGATTAAGCCTCACTGCGGCTTGAGGCTGCCTCCAGATCGGTGAGTAGACCTATTTATAAATATTTTTTTTATAGATATAGGTACTCATTACTGAGCTTGAAATATAATACAAAATACACCTAAATAACATATTATTTTAAAAATTAAAGTAACAAAAACAATTAACAATGATTGACATGTGTAGGGCTGCCACCGGTTCGGGTTTCCCCGAATTTGCCCTAGTTTAGAGGGCATCTGGGGAGCGTCTTGAAGGCCTTCATTAATTGTAGTCCGGAGTTAAAAATTTTAAGTCTTAGTCCGCCTGGGACACACGCATTGTGCCATGCCTCTCTGCTTTTAACTGCTTTTATTACACTATGTTAAAAAAACCTGTTGACATGTCAGGGTTCTGGGCTCTAAAATCAGGAGTTTTCTCGTGTCTTGTCCTGGTTGCCAAATGTAATTTCTGTAACAGTATTCATCTTGATCAAAACTAGAAAATAAAATCATTGTTCTTTTCAGTTATTGTCTCTCAGCCTGCAACTACCGTTTGAAGCCTGCCACTAAGAAGATTGTAACTAAAACAACAGTGTCAGCAGTACCATCACTCAAAACTGTCACCACTTCAAAGCCAATGCCCAATCAACAAAATGTTGTAGTGAAAAGGCCTCCAGGCACTATTGTCAATGTCAACACTTCAAAACCCACTGTAGTTCCTAAACCTGTATTGAAGTTCACATCTGGTAGTAAGGTGATGTATAATTTTTATTTATTTAGACAAGATTAAGTTGTGTTTGAGCAGTATAACCTTGATAAGAGAAGATTACTCTTAAAGTTTTCTTCTAGATTTTCACTTTCATTCTATTCGACCAGAATGGAACACACTTTCTATTTTTCCTTCATACAATCCATCCACTGTTTATTTGGTCTCTTCATCCTCATTTACAAGCTTATTACGTAAAGTTCACTCCATAGACGCCTTCTTTTAAAATTTTTGTTTCTTCTCTTGTTAAAATAACATGTTATCTAATTTTATCTTATCTATTTATTTAAAGAAAGCTAGACATTACAACAATAATGTTTGCACTGTGCAGGCCGACACAACTAAATGTTTTTTGTAGACAACCACATCTATGTATACTCTTATATAAAGTGGAAAAGTTTGTTTGTTTAAATGCACTAATCTCGGGCACTACCATTCAGATCTGACTAATTCTTTTTGCGTATGATAACATCTATGATTTATGATTCTTGAGGAAGATTAAAGGTTATGTAACATCATGCCACTGGCGACGGGAGCAGAGCAGTAAGCAGACGCTGATGAAACAGCACCGTAGGAAGCTAGTACAATTATAAAACTTAAAAGCATGTGGTTTAAACTCACATTTTCATTAAACTACTTTTCTTTTCATTTTCACCTTTCTATTACCTAGGTTGTGGCTAAACCAGCTGTAAGAGTAACAGCAGGCCCATCAGCTCAGATGCCTGTTAAGATGGAGATTGACGAGCAGTCGTCACAGAAGCGCAAGAGGGACGACGATGATTACGACACGTAATTATAAGCACTATTATTATTGTATAAAGTTGAAATTTGTCTGATTTTTATTTGATAATATAGAATTTTGATTATTATTTGGTCATATTCATTATCCTAGCCCTCGGTGATAGAACCCACAAAAAAAATTAAAGTTAACATCATTAAATTATTTTTAAAGCCAGCACGAGTACCTATTTCATTGGGCTTTGGTAATTGTTTAAGATTGTCCTGGATCATTTTAACTAGAATAAGTGTATATTTTACATAGATTAGGGCAAAGTTCTCCAGACTAGGTCTTCTCTAAAAGATCTACCACAGATATCGAATCTGCTGACTGTCAATGAACTGGTACGTAGAAGAAACTTCTCTAAACATTCTCATGCAAAATAAGCGCTGAGCGACGAAATTAATAAAAATTCTTTATATTCAAGGAAAAAAACATCAGAATTAAAAATAACCAACTTTTATTAACAACTAAAATATCATTTTTGCTTACAAACAACTTGATTTATAATTATTTCTTCTCATATTTGTAGAAACCTTCGCCACTTTTAACCCCAAGCTTCCCTTCGGCTACCAGTTTGTTCAGTAACGGTATAGGCTTGAAGAGAGGCTGGTCGGGGAACTTTTTATGCCAGCCATCAAGGATAAATTTGTTAGTGTCGAGCCCTACATAGTCTGCTAGTTCTAAGGGACCCATGGGATAGCCAGCACCGAGCTTCATGGCTATGTCGATGTCGCGAGCGGAGGCATCACCTAAAAAGAATATTGTTATTATTAGAAATCAAAGTAGTTTTGAAAATGTGAGTTTTCAATTTTACATGATATTTGGACATACTTGGGCTATTGATATTATGTACCACAGCATATAGCTTGTTCCTTAGTACTAAAATTTTCTTCATATCAAGCAATAAGAACTAAAACTTGTCATTGAGACTATGAATTTTTAGAAACTCAACCTGTTTTATATACTCTAGGTTCAATTATTATTAGAATCTACTATTTAAAGCAGAAAAGTTTGTTTGGTTGAATGGGCTAATCTCTGGAACTGCCGCTCAAATTCAATAATTCTTTATGTGTATGATAGCCCAGTTCTTAGGTAAGGTTATAGGCTAAGTAACATCACGGTACTGGCGATAGAAGCAGAGCAGTAACTAAAGAAGCTAGTACTTAATGAAACTAAATACAAACCTCTCTCATACAACCTAATAGCCTCGGCTATATAAGGCACTAGCAGTCTGTTAACCACAAAGCCAGGAGTATCTTTGCAAGTTACACAAGTCTTGCCGACGGCTTTGCCCCACTCCATCATGGTCTTGTAAGTAGCCTCGGAGGTCTCAGCACCTTTCACCACTTCAAGTAAACGCATTACTGGTACTGGGTTGAAGAAGTGGAGACCACCAAATCTGTGTATGTGGGATAGGAGCTTAAAATTTTGTAATATTGAAGATTTTGTCTTATTGTAAGTGCAGTGCTATCTCACGCAAAATGCGCTCCGTCATGGAATTACGAAAAAATAGTCCATTCATACCTTAGTGCAGTGCTTTCCTATATTTACATAATGACAGGGATAGTTATTTGTGTATGTGGTTCATCTTTTTTTTTATATTAGCCTACCAAAGTGACTCCAGCCCGCCTGGTAGTAAGCAGTCAGTGGTGGCCACCATACCAAAAGGCCATAGTCTTAAACTGCTGGTATGGTGGCCTCCACTATGGCGGCTGGGAATAAGGTAGGGGACGGGAATGAGGGAGGTGAGGAAAGGGGAAAAATCAGAGGTTGATTAACAACCATGCCATCAGGAGTTTGGTAATCGCTGGTTGCGTAACCTAAATACTTTAATGGAGAGCTGTATGAAGTTGTTATCAAACTGTGTTGCAAGTTTGGTGAGGACTAGGTCTTTCGGATTACCAAAAAGATTTTATAGTCAATGAAAGTTTTGTCTATGGATACATGTATACATAATGTGATTTGGTTTACTAACTTGTCTTTCCTCTTAACAACAGAAGCAATTTCATTGATGGACAGTGAAGATGTGTTTGATGCAAAGATTGTGTGTTCAGGAGCTGCCTGTAATAGGAAAAGGTTAGTACACAGCAGATATAAAATTTGTGGTATCACAATTTTATCAAAACTTGTAAAGTTTGGCAAATTGAATTTATTTTATTTTTTATTTTGTTGATATATAAATAAATACGCATTATTGCCTTAGTGCAGTCCAATTCTCACTTTAGCACTTGCATGGTTGTGGTCTTAAACATCTTTTTGTGTGTTAGCCTGTGATGTCTTTTACAATCTTAAACAGGATAACAGTCAGCAGGCTTCTGCCATTAGAACTTTGCGCTTAAATCTCGTGTTTAAATGTGGTTGTCTTAACCATGAACCATCATATTTCAACCTAGATCTAAATTAAATATTTGTAAAAAATGAAGTAAACCCACTGCATCAAGTTGTTTAAATAGTTTGTGCTTCACATCCATATTCTCAACAATAGCTTCGACGACTAAATCTGATGTCTTTGAAGCTGCCACGGGGTCTGTGGACGTCTTGATCCTCGCCAGGGACTCGGCGACAAACTTCTCGCCCTCTTGAGGCTTGTCTTTGTACACCTTCTTCGCCACTCTGCCAAGATTAGCGCCTATAGACTTTTGCGCTTTGGCTAAAACGTCTGAGCTCACATCTACTAACGTAACATTTTGACCGGCTTGCGCTGATACCTATGAAATAAAAGATTATGTTAGTTTATACTTGGTTCTTTATTTAAATTGTATACATTTTTTAAATGTATTTACTAACCTGGGCAATACCAGACCCCATCAGCCCACCTCCAATAACGGTAACATTCTTGATAGCACTCTGCACCGCTGAGGTACTAGAGAAATTCCTCGTAATAACGCTGAATTTAAGCATTTTAATTATATTCTAGTAACTCAGTTTCAATATATTACGAATTATATCACAGTTCTAGCTCAATAAAACTTTATCAAAAGATTTAAAATAAACTTTACTTAAATTTTAATCATCAACTCCAAAGTTCACTTCGAGATCGAGACCGGGTGACGGTGAATGTAATAAAAAAGTTACCACGATATTTCGACTAGAAAGTCTCTCCAGTCGTGAACTGTATGTTTGTAGAATTCTGACTGGCCTGTTGGTCTAGTGGTTAGTGACCCTGACTGCTAAGCCGGAGGTCGTGGGTTCGATTCCCACCCAGGACAAATCTTTGTGTGATGAGCATAATTGTTTATTCTGTGTCTGGGTGTAATTTATGTATAATATAATAATGTATGTATTTACAAAAAAAAATGTATATAAGTAGTATATCAGTGGTTTAGTACCCCGCTGTGTGAATGTAGAAGAAAAATTGTATACAGAAAAAATCTTGCCAATAATTAATTGACTCTTATTTCGTGCAAAAATTTAGCAATTTATCTCATAAATTTAAAAGCACAGCAAAATAAAAGTTATTTTACGAGTACTCATGTCAGTGATAGTTAGGTGAGTTAGGTGTGAAAATAAAGTGAGTTTATTCTGCCTGTCGGTGATCTAAAGTGTACTCGTAGTAAAGTGCGATATTAATTCGTTCAGAACTTTCAGAACCCGTCGTACAAAAATGTTACAGTTGTATTAAAAAAACGTACGTTTTGAAGTGGTAAAAATAAGAAAGTGAATATAATACGCGTATATTCAGATTTGGGAATCAGAAACGCGCATACACACTTAATGGAATAATTTATTTATGTCTTTATAATTACCTCAGAATTATTTAAAATTTCCGAACGTCCATGAAACTGTCAAGCTCATCAAGGTGACATGTTGATGACAGATACTTGTTTCATTTCACGCAATGCAAAATAAATTTCACTTACGATAAAACTAATTATTGCTGTCTGATATTCTAAAATATAATATTATATATCAATACTAAGATGTGAAATATAGAAATCCTAAGGTTTCTTTGGCTTATATTTTTTTAACTCTGTACGTGTGGTAATGACATGAGCCCAGTAGTACAGACAGAGTTTGCGTAGTGAGAAACGTTACGTTGTGATTGCTATCTTGTTGAGTGAAGTTTTGTTAATTTTCAATAATTTTCATTACATTCATTTTCCTTACAATATTACTTTTCATCTTGTTTACATAAATCTATCAAACTGTATAGTGATATCATATCAAGTGGCAAATCCATTTATGGCAGGTATGTTCAACATAGATCCGTTAGCGACAGATATAATATTATGTTATCGAACACTATCAGTATTTGTGCGAGCAAGTATGTTTTTAAATGAGATATAACCTGTTTGTTAAGTCGAGAGTTTGAGGAGGGAGTTATTTACTCCGTCACGTCACATCGCGGCCGGCTTTCACGCGCATAGCACGGGTTTTTTTATTCACAATGAACAAGCTAGTAGGTTTTACGAGGAACTTTAGCAGTTCTACATCTCTAAATGCTGTTAAAACTGTAACAGTTGTAGGTGGAGGTCTTATGGGCTCTGGGATCGCACAGGTAAGCGATTTTTAACTATTATTAAATTGACCTAGAATTCCCATACCTACCCATAAAAATAAATTTTCATTAATGCATTGCTAGGCTACTAGAGGTACTTACGAGTTATTCAGGACTATAGCTTCTAGAAAGAATTAATGTAATTTTTATTTTAATTTTCTTCTAATTCTTTAATCTTTTATTTATAACACTATATAAGTACCTATGTATTATCATGTTTTACAATCAGCTTAAAAACACCTTTACAAATACAATTTATCCACAATGGACTCTGGCAACTGATAAATTTAATATACCTATATATTCCATTGTATGTTACAAAGGTCAGACAGTTATTTATTCATGAGAGACATGAACAGAATCAATTAATGTCTACTTTACTTAGTATTTATATATTTTTAGTATATTTATACCAATTTTTTTTTTATATGAAACCATATTAGGACACACTCCATATGACATCCTATATAAACTTTTAATTATTATACACAAGATCATCAAGTAATATAAAACAATAATAAATATAAAACAAATATTGTTTGTAGACCACACAATTAAATATTTGCCTTAAATAAGAATTGAACCTACAACATTCAGTTTTATGGTAGTATGCAAATGCAACACACACTAACCACTAAACCATAAGTTCTTTTAAAATTGTAATTAAATATACCTAGGTAGGTACTGGATAAGATAATGAAGTAAATTGAACTTTGCTCCTTTTGTTAAAGATAATTAACTTCAAGTTAATTTATAACTTAACTTCTATTTTAAACATTAAATAGATAATATTAGACATAATTTACATATTTTAACAATAATGTAAATATGTTTTTAATTAAATATTTTTTCATTTTGAAACTAATTTTCAGTAATTTAAATATTTATCTTGGTATAATACCTATTCTTTGTTATAATCAACAATTCGAGGCTTATTTATTTGTAAATCTAGCTTTTTTCAATGTTTTACTCTACCATAGTATTAATTTGAAAAAGTACACAAAGTTTTGGTGTGTATGTAGCCAGTCACAAAACCTTTTGTCTGATGCATAAATAGTGCATATCATAACCATTACATTATAAAAAATTATTATTTTTCTACTAAAAGAATGAATTAAATGCATTTTTTATCACCTACCATTTATTTAAAGGTTGCAGCCCAAGCCGGTCAAAATGTCACCATCATAGACATCCAGCCGGAACTTTTGGAAAAAGCCCAGAAGTCTATCCAGGGCAACTTGACTAGAGTGGGCAAAAAGATCTACAAGGCAGATACGGGCAAGATTGACAGCTTTGTGAAAGAGTCCTTAGATAGGATCAAGGTGTCTACTAAGTTAGAAGATGGGGCTAATGTTGATTTGGTTGTGGAAGCCATTGTGGAGAAGCTTAATGTGAAGCAGGAGTTGTTTAATAAACTTGATCAGGTAAGGAGTTTGTTATCAATTAATTTTAGAGGTTTTCTGTGTTTTAATACAACTTAGGTGGCAAACAGACATATAGTCCATAGTCAAAGTCAAAGCCTTTATTTCATTTAGATCATAAAGTATGATGCTTATGAAAAGTCAACATTACATTTTGTGAGCCAATTGACCTACAGCCAGTTCGCTGACGAGCTAGAGCTGTGAGAAGAACTGGCAAGAAACTCACGCCACTCTTTTCAATCGCCAGATAATTACAGCTATTTGAATGAGTTACAATTTAAACACTCAACGCAACCAAAGAACCATACAAAGTAATTATTACAAATTAACCAATTAATATAATACTAAGATTAAAGAAAGAAAAGAGAGGATTTCAATTATTTAGTTTAATCTAGTATGGTAATTTGACTACGTATTTCAATTAAACTGGTAAAAGCACCTCCTGGTCACATTGCACGACAAGGTAATACCGGATTGAATATTAAGTGTATGCCATGCCAAGATTGACCAGTCATCCCAAGTAGCACCCGTTCACGAGCATGACGCACGGGCCAGCCATCATCACCCTCGGCATATTAGAAGGAAGGTGATGACCCGGCCAATACGACACCACAAGCAATCGCATTTTAGTGAGCATGACAATGCAGAGCATGGGTGGTAAAAGAACCCTTATAAAATGTATTATGCCCTATGAGAGTGAGCTTAGGCTTATATAGACTGTTTGTCTGTTTCCGAAGTTAATTAGTTTTAGAACTTAACTTCTTATAAATGAACAGCACGATGTCAACAGCATATGCGCGATGCGGTTGGTGACATGCCACTGGTGTGTAAGAGCGCTTAGAAATCAGTCTATACGTATTGTAAAAACAAAAGAAAACAAAGCAAGCTATTCCCAACTTGTATCTGCCCATGGTGCGTCTTAGTTTACATATTACATAATACATGTATTGAATTTTCAGATTTGTCCAGCACACACAATATTGGCGTCTAACACATCATCTATTGCAATCAACGAGATTGGCGCAGGCATTAAGCGAAAAGACAGGTACGTACGCACAACGCACCATTAATAAAAGATGGATACTGTATATCGATGGAGAGTGAGATATAGGGATGGTATCCCGAGAGGCGTGAGTTTCACAAATACTAATTTCAAAAGTTTGGCCATTGCAAATGCAATAACATAGTTTCAATATATAGGCTATTTATAGACCCTTTATATATTAGTGCTGTCTTACATAACATAATTGTTGGTTACGTAAACCAAAGTAAGTTGTGCGTAACAGTGAGCTGAGAGTGAGAAAAACAAACACAATGCATTAATTATATGTATAGGAAATGCATTAAATAATTTATAAGTATAAACTTTTGACTGCGCGTAGGTACCTACTAGTTAATTTAATCCCGGATAGAGTATATTACAATATTCTATATTGCATACAACATAAAAAAAACATTTACTTTTGAAATTAAACACAAATATAACTGTTTTAAAGTTTTTGAAATTAAACATTACCCTCTTTGATTTCGGTAGTCGGGCAAAAACACGTAACAGAACAGCACATTAGGTAGTGGCAATGGGCGGCCTTATCGCTAATAGCTCTGATCTCTGCTAGAGAACCTTTGAATAGATGTAAAAAAGATGAAGGACATAAATAATGAAACATTGCTTAAATTTAGATGACTATCTGTCACTTTAATGTGAATTTTAGTGTCATTTGAGTTCTTGTTTGGGAATTTGTCACCATCAACACTAGTAGGTACCTACCTATTGTCGAATATGAATAAATACACAAATATTTTTTGGATCTGGTATTATTATACGAATTGTAAACTTGAAGTGACCAGGTAGGAACTCAGCTAGGCATAAAATAAAATATATCTGCCTTCCCTTTCCTTAAAATTCCTGTTTCTGGTAATAAAGTCAGCCATTGTTGGGATATTATATACTTATACCTATACTAGCTGCGCCCTATGGCTTCGCCCGCACCTAAAATGTGTTTTGTTTCCCTTGGTGAGTGATGATATTTAGTACGTAATCAATACTGTTGCTTGGTACATAATAATTCTTTACCTACTCGCTAAGGACATTCACCGGAATACATGAACTTGTTACTTATAACATTTGCAGATTTGGAGGCCTCCACTTCTTCAACCCAGTACCGGTGATGCGTTTACTCGAAGTAGTCAAAGGTGACCATATATCAGAGGAAACATACCAAGCCATGATGGACTGGGGCAAGTCTGTAGGCAAGACGTGTATTACGTGTAAAGATACACCTGGTTTTGTGGTGAACAGACTCCTTGGACCGTATAGTGCTGAGGCTATTAGGATGTATGAAAGAGGTTGGTTCTATTTTTAAATTGTCGTTTGTGTTTTAATTTCATGAAGTAATTTTTTATATTAGCCTAACAAAGTGACTCAACTATGGTGGCTGGGAATAGGGTAGGGGAAGGAAATGGGGAAGGTGAGGAAAGAGGAAAGGGGGAAAATTGGGCCTCCGGCGCTCTCACTCACCGATCGAAACGCAGTAGTACGGATACTACTACTCTTACGTCGATCTTCTATGGGAGGGTAGTACTTCCCCGGTTGATCCGGCCCATTCATGCTGAAACCAGCGTGGATCTACTATCTACCTATAGTTAATGGGAGAATCTGATCCACGTTCATGATTCAAAGAACCCGTGTGAACATCGAACTATGACAATTGAGTTCCGGTGACTGATAAACTTGCTTATTAGAAGTTTTCTGTCTTCAATTATAGTGATTAGCTTAGTCTGAAATTGAGTTTGGTAAATGATTATAGGCTCTTGTTGAACCCAACATGACTTAGAGAACGTAGGTATCATTTTGTTATTTTATTCTAATAGCTTAAAAGGCTGACTTATGCAGTGCCGTCACACGTTTTTACAAATATAAAATTAATGAATACAAAAACGATTTAAACATATTTATGAATGACAAAAAGATTTGCCTAAGATGGGAACCGAACACGCGTCGATAGTAACGATCCATGCTAATACTTTTACTTACTAATATTATAAATGCGAAAGTAACTCTGTCTGTACGCTTTCTCGTCTAAACCACTGAACTGATTCTGTTGAAATTTGTTATAGAGATAAACTAGACCTTGGGGAACAATATAGACATATTTTTGCAAAAAAATGGCTAGAAGACTTTGAAATGGGGATAAAAGTTTTTATAAAGATCGTCAATATATAAAATTAAATAATTTTTGACTGGCCTGTTGGTCTAGTGGTTAGTGACCCTGACTGCTAAGCCGGAGGTCGTGGGTTCGATTCCCACCCAGGACAAATCTTTGTGTGATGAGCATGATTGTTTGTTCTGTGATTGGGTGTAATTTATCTATAATATGTATGTATGGAGTTAAAAGGAGTTCTTCAAGAAAGGAGTTAAAAGGTTTTTAACAGGGTCGACAACGCGCTAGTGATGCTCCTGGTGTTGCAAGCGTCCATAGGCTACGGTAACTGCTTACCATCAGGCGGGCCGTATGCTTGTTTGTCACCTTAGACGTATAAAAAAAAAAAAAAAAATTACAAAAAAAAATATTATGTAGTACATCAGTAGTTTAGTACCCATAACACAAGCAAATATAATTGCTTAATTTGAGGCTAGATGGCGCTGTGTGAATGTGGTAGAATATTATTATTATTATAATATATTATGCGATATAACCGACATTTACCCGGGCGGAGCTGCAGGCAACGGCTAGTATTACATAAAATTATGTCCATTTGGTGGTTTGATATTTTGGAACCATTAATGACATGGTCTTCCATTTTGTTTGGTTTTATTGGTGTGCCGGGATTGGTTTTTATAATGCATGAAACGATTTGTTTGGTAGAAGGTTTATGCTATTGTAAGTATTTTATTTTAATTATTAAATATCATGTGTTGGCTGTTACTGTTTGCCTATCTTCTTCATGCAGAATTAGTTTTATCAAATCACACGTGCTCGCGCATGCACGCACACGCACGCATACGCATGTACGCACACATACGCATGTACGCACACACATCCACGTAACCTCAGTATCGCACTATTATATACGGTAAATTTGCTATTTTGGGTTTGAATATGCCGCCCTATTATCACAGTTCCTTATTACTTACTTTACGTAGGTTATATAAATATCGAATATTAATTTTACTTTGCCTTTCATATTTTCCAAGAAAGTAACTTTCCAGAAATATACTGTGCTATTAATAGGCTAGGATGTCTAACCTGCACAGTATGCATCGCAGCGCATGCACAAACCATTATAAACGTGACCTCTAAAATAATAACTTATTGTTCTTTTTTGTATATACCCACGCTATTTATATACTTTTATTTTTTTAGTTTATTTTATTATCTAATTTATATCTACGTGTCTGAATCATGAATTCATGACACGAATTCATGAGTAAAAACTCAAAACGGTAAAAAGTACCTATTATTAAACGAAGGACATGCCTTCTAATGTTTCACGCGAAGAAATTCATCTGCCGCTTTTGTTGAGCACACACATGTTCAGCACGCGATAATAACATCATATAAGTACACTAAAATACAAAATGTCGTGTCCCGTCACAATAATAATAATAACGTTTATTAACAATGTCAAAAATATGCACACTCTGTCCCTCTAACATAAAATCATTCACACTAACAAAGAACAGGAGACAAAATATTGCCATGTACCAAGTCAAAAGAAAAATACGCGATAGGCACCTAGTTTTAATTATTTATTTAGAAATTTATAAATAGACTAATTTATAAATTTCTACTGCCGTAAGATAAAGCTTAATGCTATAAGTTTTTAGTGCTTACTATAAACCAATAAAATTACAAAATTATGTACCCAACAAATTTATGTACTAAAACCATTATTAAAACCAATATTCTTTAACTCTAGGTGACGCCACAAAGGAAGACAT
The DNA here is from genome assembly GCA_963082885.1 of Parascotia fuliginaria. Taxonomy (NCBI): domain Eukaryota; kingdom Metazoa; phylum Arthropoda; class Insecta; order Lepidoptera; family Erebidae; genus Parascotia; species Parascotia fuliginaria. Next base: position 16,034,191 of record OY720187.1, read on the forward strand.
CGATATAGGAATGAAGTTAGGTGCGGGTTATCCGATGGGTCCGTTCGAACTGGCCGACTACACAGGATTAGACACCAACAAGTTCGCATTACAAGTCATGTATGAAAAAACAAATAACCCCGTTTTCGCGCCAATACCGCTCATCGACAAAATGGTAGCCGAAGGAAAACTAGGTATTAAGAGCGGCGAAGGTTTTTATAAATATAATAAGAAATGAAATAAATAAAAATATATTCGCATATTTTTTGTATTTTTATATTATTTTCTATTGTTAGTATTATTAATATGTAACACCCAATGTATGATCATACTAAAAATTATCTGATAATTATAAAGAGTTATTTTTGATAGTTGTTTTTCTTTACCCGTTAATTTAATTATGATACCTTACAGAAATATATTTTTCTTTGTAATTTCCGCTTTAATTTAAACCAATCTCAACGTCATTCTTTAAACATTCATAAGGTTTTTTTTTAGCAAAAAAGGCTCATATTACTTTTAATGTTCTGCTTTTTATTAGATATATAATAGTTTAAGATCCCACTGCAAAAATAGTGTACTCATCGAGTATATGCTAAAAACCTAATTTTGACGCATATTTATCATCGGGAGAATATATATCTAAGTACTAGGGTGCCTATCAAAATTTGGCCGCTAGTATTTTAATTAAATTATTTTAAATTGATTTTTAGCAAAAATTTCATTGACTTGTTTTTAAAATAAAATATCGTCCACTTCACGGCAATATATTATGGTGGTTGAGAACACTACCACCCGACGCGCAATGGCTTTAAAACGTCGTAGGTACAACTGGCAATCGCTGTCCTCGTCTGACTGGTGATGTTACGCGCTAGCTTTCTTTCACTCTACTTTTAATATTTACCATCTTTAGCAGCCAGCAACTCTTATTTGCGGCCAGATTTAATTAGGCACCCTTATATCATAATACCAAGAAAAAAATTAGCTTTAATTTGATATATAAATAATAAATGTTCGTTATTAACGTAAAAAGGTATCAAAATCATACCTGTTTACACCTGGCTGCGAAGAGGTGCGGACAAGTGCGCAACGGCAACCGTGACTTTCAAGTCTTTATATATATTGCCGTGAAGTGAACGATATTTTATTTTAAAAACAAGTCAATTAATTTTTTTTACGTAATATCAATTAAAAATAATTTAATTAAAAATACTAGCAGCCACATTTTGATAGGCACCCTAGTAGATATATATTCTCCCGATGATAAATATGCGTCAAAATTAGGTTTTTAGCATATACTCGATGAGTACCAAACTACCAACACTATTTCTGCAGTGGGATCTCATACTATAAGGGCAGTTCGTGACCGGCCAAGATTCAAAAATTGCGGAATGAAAACTGGACAGGTACGTATACAACAGTAGACATTTGTCGACTGATTATGATGATGATAATTGACTGGCCTGTTGGTCTAGTGGTTAGTGATCCTGACTGCTAAGCCGGAGGTCGTGGGTTCGATTCCCACCCAGGACAAACCTTTGTGTGATGAGCATGATTGTTTGTTCTGTGTCTGGGTGTAATTTATCTATAATATGTATGTATTTACAAAAAAAAAATGTATATAAGTAGTATATCAGTTGTTTAGTACCCATAACACAAGCAAATATAATTGCTTAATTTGGGACTAGATGGCGCTGTGTGAATGTGGTAGGATATTATTATATATTATTATTATTTACAAAAAAAAGTACATAAGTAGTTTATCCGTTGTTTAGTACCCATAACACAAGCAAATATAATTGCTTAATTTGGGGCTAGATGGCGCTGTGTGAATGTGGTAGAATATTATATTATTATTATTATAATTATCTACATATTTTACGCCTGCCTACCTGTAACGGGATAGGCTCAGATAAACTAGTAGGTACGCCATTCTCTTACAAAGATTTCACTTTCGTTTCTTTAACATTTTTTTGTATGGTTTATTAGTACATTATTATTATACCCACCCGATTAGGAGTCGCAATCTTCTAGCTAATTGAGAAATGTCAGAATTTAAAATGAAATAAGTATGTAGGTTCAACCCTAACTTCACAAACTCTACACCTTAGCCAAAATATGTGGCGTATTGTTCCTTCAAAAACTATTGTATGTCAGCATATGTAATGAACAGTGAATAAGTTTTCACCATATATTATGTCTATGTGACCGTAGCTGAGAATTAAGCAATGCAATGTGACCAGGTGTTCCTCATGGACCCACGTTGGCACAACTAGCTGTGCCATCTCGGATACGTGCTCCTAATTTTTAGGCAGGCCCGGGCAAGGCTTATGCAAAAGGTAAGGGGGTCAAGGGTTATGTCGGCTCTCCGACCGCACTTAAAGCGCGGCCGGCATACCGACTAAAACCCACGGTGTTCCTCCAGACAGCCAGAGTGTCGGGGTCAAGGAAGACGCTCGCGCATTCATCCGCGACCCCGACGGGCCATTGCTCGCTCGCGTATAATGAGCGGGCCACGTCCGATTTGGGAGGCCTAACCCCCCTTTCTCAAGAGGCGCGTGTTCAACACGCGCACTGTCATCTCGGACCCGTGCTGTTCGGGCGGCGATTGCTCGATCGCTGCCCGCAGACTACCTCCTAACTCGGCCGCAGAGGGGAGAACGGCGCGTCGCAATACCGACACTCCTGTTCTCCTGCGACCCCACCGCGTCCGAAATCCGGTATCCTATTTAAAACAGTGGACCTTCGTGGGATATTCTTATTATCTGTCCTACTTTGTCCTATTATTAGGACTACAAGGGAGACCTATTTCTGTCTGTCTTTCTATGTGCCTATTTAGCAGTTCGTGGTTCTACTAATAGGACAAATCTGTAGGATCACAAGAAAACGCCGATTCAATAAAGAAATTCGATATACACAGATACCATGCTTATTTAACACCCAAGACGATAACCTGGCATTGAACAAGTTGACTTTACTTAGCTGTGCCACGAGGAACTAATAATAAATAACAACAATTTAGGTATACCTGTGGAAAAGATTTTCAATATATATTCCTAATGGCAAAACTAGTTGTGCCAACGTAGTTGATCCATGAGGAACACCTGAATGTGTCATACTTTTTAAGTTTGACATGGAATTAATGATGAAATAATCTTGGGAGGGGGAGAGGCAGCCCAGGCACGAGCTCGGACGCCGCGCCGTTGCCCTTCCCCTCCCCGCTCGTCGTCATATCAGCCGAATAACGACCACCCGGCCACCGCTTATCATTGGCCATGACGACCTACCTGCTCGTTGTAGTAGAGGGGGCATCACTATTAACTTCTTGCCTCAGGTTAGAAAAATCCTAGATCCAGGGCTAGTCGTGTCGTCTCAGGAGAAAACCTTTGCCCTGCTGTACGAAAATGATGCGTTGGTTTATACTAGACACTTCATCTATTCACTTCTGCACAATTACTAACTTTAGCATCCTCACCCATAGAGTCCTGTGATAATGTTAACTCATACTTCGTTGACATAGGTGAAAAGTTGGCTAATAATATAACTCGTGGTAACATCAGTCACAATCATACTTTCACAAATCTTAACAGTAATAAAACACCAAACACCAACTTCTTCGTTTGTACTTGACGCCACAGACCCTGATGAAATTAATACTGTCATACATTCACTACGATCACATGCTGCTACTGGCTGGGATGGCATATCACCCTACATCCTGAAAAGATACTCAACTATTCTGGCACCTATTTTATGCCGTATTTTTAACCTGTGTTTCGAGACTGGAGTCTTTCCCTCTTCTTTTAAAAAGGCAATCATTCATCCTGCTTTCAAGGGAGGGGACGGGAACTCACCAAACAACTACCGTCCTATAGCAATTCTGAGTGCCTTATCTAAGGTATTTGAACGTCTTATCAATAAAAGACTTACAAATTACATGGTTCACAACAAATTAATCTCATCCAACCAATTTGGTTTTCGTAAAAACTTATCAACTTGTGATGCAGTTCTGAACTTAACTAACTATGTCGTTCAAAACCTACATACTAGGCAAAAGGTCCTAACAATATTTCTGGACCTTGCGAAGGCATTCGACACCGTTCCTGTTCCTACTCTCTTAGTCAAATTAGAAAAAATGGGTGTCAGGGGGTTGCAACTTGACCTCTTTAAGAGTTACCTGACTAACCGTTCCCAGACTGTCAGAATCGACCAGTACAGCAGCAATGAGCTCCCAATACATTATGGCGTCCCACAATGAAGCATTTTGGGTCCTACATTGTTTTTAATTTTCATTAATGACCTATGCAGTCTCAATATCCCAAATGCAAATATCACATCCTTCGCCGATGATACCGCCATAACTTTCATCGCTGGCACATGGGCTGAACTCGAACACAAAGCTCAGCATGGATTTGACATTGCATTAAATTGGCTCAATTATCATATGCTAACGCTTAATACCTCCAAGACAAAATTTATTACTTATTCTATTAATTCTGCCACCCAACCAAACGTACCAATTTCACTCAAAGCTCATACATGCAAATTACAAATTCAAACTCCATGCCACTGTGCACTTATAACATCAACTGACAATATTAAATACCTAGGTGTAATTTTAGATAAGAATCTTAATTTTAAAACACATATTAACGCGCTTACGGGCAGAGTTCGCAAATTAATATATATTTTTAAAACCCTTAGATATATTGCTAACCCTATAATCATACGTAATGTTTATTTTGCTTTATGCCTCTCTGTTATTACCTACTGTATATCCTGTTGGGGAGGTGCCGGAAAAACTATCATTAAACCAGTAGAAGTTGCACATCGAGCCATATTAAAAGTAGCTACATTTCGCACAATTATGTTTCCGACCACTCAACTATACAAAGACTGCAATGTGCTTAATGTACGGCAACACTTTATACTGCAAACAATTATGTTGCAACACCGGATAACTCCTTTCAAAGAACTAGATAAACGGCGTAAAGATAGAATTTGTAATCCTCCACAGACTCGATTAACGTTTACAAAAAGATTATTTTCTTATTTGGGCCCATCTCTATATAATAAAGTCAACAAAACCTGTCCTGTATATAAGTTATCGTATTATAATTGTAAAAAAACTACCCGCTCTTTCCTTCAAAATAAAACCTATGATGAAACAGAAGAATACTTAAAGTAAATGATGATGATAAGTTTATGCATTGTACCACACACCCTACGCATCTTACTCACTTACACCCAAGCTGCCGAGTAGAAACATTCGCTCGACATAGACACACATTTACACATGCGCTACACACACTTACACACACACACACTACACATCCTCACACATATACACATCCTTTCTGTCACACACGCACACTCACATTATTTGCAAAATTATAATGATGTAACTTCTTTATACTTTTTCTCATAATACCCACATAGAAATTGTCATATAATAAATTACTGTTTAATGTACTAAAATGTTTAATATCAATAAATAGAGGGGTTCAGGACTGTAAATCCTTATTACAGGCTATTGCATAGCCTAGCTAGGACAACAGCACCTCACCCACTTGATTGGCAATGTAATAGTACACCTACATACTTTGTAAAAATAACTAATGTTTATTATTATACACCAATCTGTTGTTTATGAAATAAAGATTATTATTATTATTATTATTATTCTATCCACCTTTTCTAGTGCATTTATTATGGGTGGGAGGGACTACCTATACGTTCATTATTTTTCGATATGTTGATAATTTTTCACAGTTATTGATAGTACTGACAAATTTATGATCAAAATATTTTATATAACGGCTTTAGAGAAATAAATATTTATACGAGTTATAAATTGTATACTTTTATCGTGTTTATCAATCCATACAGTGAAAATGTTAATCTATAAACGGTTTTTCTATATTTTAATGCTACCAGGATAAATAATTAAAAGGTATACGTAATACTTCTTAGGTACCAACTTCGAGATAGTTTCTCTTCCACTGAGCAAATACTACACGTCATATACCTAATTATTATATTGTTTACCTAAGTATTAATAAATGAACTTAACCGATTGGCTATCTTAGTAGATAAACAAATTAGATACCTAATGACGTATATTGCCACCACGTGTGAGCACGTAATAATTGTCTATGGACACTTGTATTACAAGGCGGACTCTCTACTTTATGGGAGATACCTATACTATTTTTATTATAAATATTTAAAAATAGAATCTTTCATTTAGTCTTTATATTGTATTTTGTGTCTTTTTTCTCTAAATACTTATACCTATCTAATGTATGCAAAAAACTGAATTCCTTAAAAAATGCACGCTATGTTGTTCCCAAGGTCTAGTTGGTTCAGTAGTTTAGGCGTGAACGTGTAACAGACAGACAGAGTTACTTTCGAATTTATAATATTAGTATGGAAATTTTGATTACTTTTTTATTTTGACTTTTTTTATCTACTTTTATAATCTTTTTAGGAGACGCGACGGCGGAAGACATTGACACAGCCATGAAACTCGGAGCTGGCTATCCAATGGGTCCTTTAGAGTTGTCAGACTTTACGGGACTGGACACAAAGAAATTTATATTGAATATTATGTTGGAGAAAACTGGCAACCCTGTGTTTAAGCCTATACCACTATTAGATAAGTTGGTCAGTGAGGGCAAGTTAGGAAGGAAGACTGGTGAAGGATTTTATAAGTATGAAAAATAGCTGCTGAAGTATTCGCTCCATATTTAGTTATTTTTAAGTTAGAATATACAATAGGAAAATAGTGAAAAATATATTAATTACAAAATATGAAATTATAAAAATTACTTTTTTGTAAAACTGTTTGTTTTTATTTATTTAAAAAGGACAAGATCCACAATAAACCACGCTTTGTTTCACAGAATAAGTAATAGTAGGTAGTATAGTAGGTAGGGTCCACATGTTGCAAAATCAACAGATATGTAGGTAGTATGCCTAATTAACTAAGATGCTATGGACTTTAAACGCGTTAGCCGCGTTATGTAATCATATCGGAGTACCAATGTTTTTTAAATTAAGAACAGATATTCGGATGGTACAATTATATTTTAATAAAACACCAAAACATTTTTCTTATAACAGCGAAAAACCTTTACAAGGTAATTTACTAAAATTACAAGGTAATTTACTAAAAATGTGTACTAGCATCCTTTCAGCAAGGTCCAGCCATGTAGGCCCAATTGCCCTCCTTTCCTCTTTCCTCACCTCCCTCATTCCCTTCCTTTACCAAATTAATTTCCAGCCGCCATTGTGGAGGCCACCATACCAGCAGTTTAGGACGATGGCTTATGGTATGGTGGCTACTATTTCTGAATTCCACTGACTGCTTACCATCAGGCGGGGTGGAGTCACTTTGGTAGGCTAATATACTTAATAAAAAAAACAAGATCACACGTTTTATGAAATACTAGCTTTCCGAGGCGCTGTTTGTTTACTGCTCTGCTCCCGTCGCCAGTAGCGTGATGTTACAGAGCCTATAATCTTGAGAACTGGGTTACAATACGCATAATAAATTATTTAAAAGTTCCAGCGCTTTCAAACAAACAAACTTTTTGCTTTATAAGATGACAATTTTAAAGTGAATTTTCCTTACAATGACCCTCTAAAAATCCTGGAAAGTTGATTCATAATGACGTCATAAAACAAGTTGTAATAGTTCGTAGTTACGGAGAGGACTCATAGAATGGATAGCTGTAGTTATATTTTAGATACCCTGGCACACGGTTGTGTGGTGCGTGATTTTTAATTCTGTGTTCTAAGTGCTATGTAATAGAGTTCAGATTGCATAGACTGAGTTACATAAAGACTAAGTGTCGGAAAACTGCTTAGTGGTTCTTTGCGTTTTGTATCAGGATTCAGGACTAGGTGTTATCGGTTACACTACATCGAATTTTGGCTATTGACAATGGAGGAAAAGAATAATATATTTTGTGTAAGTGAATCATTAAAACCAGTAAGTAGGTATTTTGTTTATTTACCTACTTACGATAATTTTATTTATGTCATTAAGTAATTGTTGATGTAGATTATAGTTTTTGCAATAGGATAGTGATTAATATAGAACTACCTATAATTTAATTAAATCTACGAATTGAGTTTTAATTATAAATATCCTCTCGTTATTTTTTTTTACCTTATATTTTCATTCCCTTCGCCCTTGACGGTCGGGAATGAGGGTTTTCAAAAATGGCGCCCACGAGGCGGCAGCACTGAGCGTCAGGTTCTGGCACCTGTCAAAGCGCTTTCAATCAACCAATCAATCGTGAACGATTCTATTTTATTTTATTCTATTTTCAAACTTTAAATTATTTTTTAATTTTTGTGAATGGGAGAACCTTTCTCCTAAGTGGTGCCAACTGGTTCCAAATTTTTTCTAAACATCCTCATTACGGCTTAGTTGTTTTTTGTACCTATTGTTTCTGTAAGTAAATGTTAAAAATAGTTACATAAAGTAAAAACAAAAAATCTCGTCTGCCTAAAATAAACTGAAAAGAAACAAACCCATTTTTTTTCGTGCTGACGCTACATTGAAATTTTATATACGCTATGTCACTTTCACAATCAATACGAATCTGATCACTAATGACACCTCATATGTAAAAATCTCAATCAAGTTATTTAGGCTGCAGAGCGTGCCAAAGAAATAGACATACATACATGCGCTAGAAAATCAAAAATTTGCCCGTGCTGTCGATGAGGACGAACATGAACGACGGCTTCTACTATGTAAGGTAAAAGAGAGCACTAAGTTTATGGTAATCAATAATTTCCTGTATTTCTGACTCAGCAGAAGTCCTTAAACGTCGATCACTACTTCTATCAGGGGCCTAAGTCTGCTATCAAAAGTGTCAGAATGGTCGATCATTGATCTCTTATTGGTTGAAACTTGTCAAAATCAACCAATAAAGCTGCGCGTCCACAGCATCGGAATCGGAGCGTACGGATTTGTTGCTTTGTATTGATTTCTATGGCACTACGTGCATTGGATCGGCATATCTGCGACGGAGACCGGTATTTCTACCGATGACGTCATCTGCAGAGAACGCACTAATGGATCCCGATTTCGACAGACACTTGACAGTTTGTGTTTACCTGTTAATGCCGATGCAAAATCCGAATACAGTGGACGCATATCAACGCCATTTTGTAAATGCCGACGCCTCGTACGTTCCGATACCGACGTAGTGGAGTTTTAGAGATCAATGATCGACCATGCTGACACTATTGTGATAGCAGACTTAGGTCCCTTATCAGCAGTGGGCACGTCTGGCAGTGCATTAAACTAACCTATTAATATTATAAATGCGAAAATATGTGGAGTGTGTTTGTTACCACTCAGCGCCTAAACGGTTGTACCGATTTCGATGAAAATTGGTATGTAGATAGATTCGGTGCCGGAGACGTACATAGGCTTACTTTTTATCCCAAAAATAGGTCTGGTTCTCGAGGGAGAACAGATTTTAGACACGGGCGAAGCCATACGACATAAACATGACAAAAATTTATGACACACAAATACAGTGGAGTCGTAGGAGCTATATTATATCTTGATGTAATGTCTCAACACTATCCATATCAATTTTGTGCCTAGTAACAAACTATACAAGTGCCCACAATTTTTTTTTATATTAGCCTACCAAAGTGACTCCACCCTGCCCGATGGTAAGCAGTCAGTGGAATCCAGAAGTGGTGGCCACCATACCAAGCCATAGTCATAAATTGCTGGTATGGTGACCTCCACTATGGCGGTTGGGAATGGGGTTAAGGGAAGGGAATGAGGGAGGTGAGGAAAGGGGAAAGAGGGGAAGATGGGCCTCCGGCCCTCTCACTCACTGAACGAATCGCAGTAGTACGGATACTACTACTCTTACGTCGATCTTCTATGAGAGGGTAGTACTTCCCCGGACGATCCGGCCCATTCCAAACCAGTGTGAATCTACTACCGTAAACTTACAATACCTGCGTATTGGCATGGCAAGGTCACCGAATAGTACCTACAATCAGGTACTATTCGGTGACCTTGCCATGGACCCACATCATTACTTTGTTAATTTGTAGCCTACTTATCTCTTATTCTTCAATTTAATCAAATTTTTAGTTATTTTTGTTTCATTTCGTCATCAATGATAGTAAAAATGGGACAGATAAAGAAAACATTGAATCGTGAAGGCCACCGCTTCACACCTGATTGTTTTTTTTTAGGTACCAGAACCTCTTACGTTCAGCCAAACAAGAATAGAAAATAACCGAATGACTAAGAATTGAGTTAGTAGGTACTTCTGATTCATAGGATTTTATAACTACTCATAATATTTAATAAAATTATATCAATATCATGGACGTTGTAAACTTATCTATTGATAAGTACAAGTCAATCTTGATTTATGTGTTGATTAGATAGTTATATCCCTCAATGATGCCCCAAGTCTCGCAAAATTTAAAAAAAAAACAGTTTCATTTTGGCACTCGTCCGGTACACAGATTTGTTTCGAAGTTCCGTTCTAATAGGTACAAATGATTAACTTAATAACGTAATTATGTCATTCAGCTTTGTGGTTCTCACAGTCATTGTACGCGACCATTCATTGAATATAATAAGTATAAGTTATATCTACCTATATTATCCTGTCAACGTAGATAGGTGCTGTGTTTTTTCATTTAAAATTTATGTAGTTTGTTGTTGTGCGGTAAATTCCTTACTTTATCAGATTTATGCGACAATGGATAAACGAGGTAACGCCTTTGATATAAAACAATAGAGTCCACACGAGCTGACGCGTGTAGTTTCATAGGTATTTTTGTGTTAAAAATAACAAGGTAGGCAGGCTTAAACATAGCTGTCCAACGTTCAAAGAAAAAAAATAATTTTGCTCCAGTACCTACGCGATTATCCGTCGGTGCAGTTAGTAAAGAGAGTAAGAACAATTATTGGAAATTATTATTTTCTGAGAAATTATTAATAAGGAAAATTAACTATTGTGTGTGTTTGAAAACAAATAAGTGCGAGAAAAGTGGTTGTATTAGTCAGTAACGTGTTACTGAGTAAAGTCTGATTGTCTGTGTATTAATGGTAGTGAACTGTCTAATTGTTTTATCAAACAAAACTGTTAATTAATTAAAGTAGGTAAAACTACCCTCCTCCTACCAATCCACGAAGTAATTAGGATTAAATAATATTTTATTAAAAAAATATTTTTTGTTAACTTACTTTAAAAAAAATTGTATAATTTTTTCCAGTGCCACAGATTTAGCAATAAATAGTGGCCTAACATTCGATATTCAAAACACCCGCATTTGCGCGCCATTTCGGATAAAACTACAAAATTGTGTGGGTTGTAGCGTTGATATGTTGATGTA